>OX422215.1:165239293-165839293 GCA_949130495.1 Sambucus nigra | reverse complement strand
CCCCCAACCTCTGGGGGACCACCTGGAAAGGCTACTTGAAACTCGAAAGGGGACAATGCTGTTACAGGAACATCCTCAGAAGGTGCTGTGCCCTCTGCCTGTCGGCCTCGGCTGAGAGTGGATGTCTCCCCCCTCCCAGAAGGGCCAGCACCTGTCGGTGACGATGCTCTCTGATCCATTTCTCCCTCGTACAATTGACTCTATACTGGATGAAAAAATGACCCACAGGACTCAAGGGGTATGATAGTGGCTAATGGAATGGGAAAAATGGGTCGTACCCAATTAGGTTTGGCCCCTCGTCTGCTCTCCTCCTCTTCCTCTACTCGTCTGATCTCTACGAAAAACTTCTCTCTCAGGGATGGGAATTCCTCAACTAAATCATTAATCCTCCTAAGCATTAAGGGGAAGACCCTACACTTAGAAGAATTTGGCTAAGCCAACTACAAACAATCTCACACTTGACTAAGTGGGACTTTTGGATAAAAACCAAAGAAGGAAAGGGTTTTGATCAAGAACACTCAAGAAAGGGAAGAACTCAACTTGCCGGAGAAGGCATCGGAAAACACAAGGAAACCCTAGAAACACCACAAGGGGGCGTCAACCCCAATGCATGAAATGAAATTGAAGATTAAAAATGGAATTTATGGAAAAGAAAAGTACCTGAAGACAAAAGCAACGGCTAAACGAAGCTTGGTACATAAATGGCTATGGAATTTTTTGAGAAGCTAGAGAGAGAGAGACTTAAGGCACGAAAAAGAAGAAGGGAAATGATTTCAAAAATTGTTTAAATACCTTGCTAATGAGTGGACCCATTAACCAAGGCAGAACACAGCCCACGAGGAGGGAATTATTAGGGCATAAAGTCCCAAGCCAAGTGTACAACCGCCACGCGTGGGAAACTAGAACGATAGTGGATATCCGCATAAGTGTCACATCAGCTTGACAGGTGTCACTCATCAAACTAACCATACACTCATCTCAAAATAAACACTATCCCTCAGCCACCTCAACAACATCAATGGCTAAGGGACGAGGGTGATTGATATGCCCATATATATCCTCGGCCAAGCCAAGGGCGCCCTGCACCTGGACGGGGACATGATAACCTCTTAACTAATATCAGACGACCCTCCAAGGGGCCGACCCCTCATCATGGTCTGGACAACCCTCCGAGCGTACAACAGTAAGAGGCCTAAATTAGGTCAGGCTCACTGCCAGAAGGAACTTTGCCCTCAACCTCATATCATAGGCTGACGGTGACATCATCGCAACGCATGGTTTGGGAGATGCGTGTAATAGTGTGCGTGAGTCTCACATGGCACGTGGAAGACCGTTATAACAATATCACCCCCCAGGTGAGGGAATATTATGTCATCATTAATCACATGTGGCATCTATAGGTGTCAGCAGGGGATTGACGAGATCATTATTCACATGCACCATGCATGCTTGGGGGGTACACTACACCCCCAAGACCTATATAAACTTGTCACCTACAACCCTGCAAAAGGATGGATAATTGTAACCCTAGCTGAAACTCTATTTATACACACAATAGAGAGAGAAAGTGAGCTTATGTGCATTGTATCCAAGGCCGTTAGTGCCCATACTTAGTGGATCACACACTCACAGTGGATGTAGGCCTAATTTGCTGAACCACGATGCATCATTGTCTTATTCCTCTTATACTCATCCCCTTCTATACACTTATATATACATATCTCTATGGCTACCATGGTTATCACTGTTTGAGCTCAATATCACTTATCTGGTGTGCTAAATCTAAGCATCATCATCGAGGGTTGAAGTGAATCTATAATAGGAATATGGGAGTAAATAGGAAGGGCGAAACCTTAAGGGCACAACTTGTTGCTAAAGAGTTGACTCAGAAAGTCGGGATTGATTATGTGGAGACCTTTTGACCTGTAAATATGATTAATCTTATTCAGATTCTATTATCCATTGCTACATATGTTGATATCAAAATTTTGCAAATGCATGTCAACTTTGCATTTTTGAATGGTAATCTTGACGAGTGCATCTATGTGATGAAATCCACATGATTCATACAAAAGGGGATAAGAGAGAAGGGTTTGTAAGATTATGCGATCCATTTATGGACTTAAGCAAGCATCAAGGCTTTGGAATACACGATTTGATCATGTAATCAAATCCTTTGGTTTTAACCAATCTATAGATGTAACTTATGTATAAGAAGAATGACGTAAGCATGGTGGAATTTCTAATGTTATAGGTGGATGATGT
This sequence comes from Sambucus nigra, assembly GCA_949130495.1. NCBI lineage: Eukaryota > Viridiplantae > Streptophyta > Magnoliopsida > Dipsacales > Adoxaceae > Sambucus > Sambucus nigra. The sequence continues at coordinate 165,837,028 of OX422215.1, read as the reverse complement.
TCTCCTAATCAGGAATGATGTGTGTGTGAAATTTGGTATAAGACTGTGGTTATCTATCCAGTCTGATATGGATGACTTAGGAGAAGCTAGTCACATATTAGGGATAAAGATTTTATGTGATCGAAAAGATAGGATGTCATGATTATCCCAATACGTTTATATGAGCATGGAGCTGGAAATATTTAGCATGAATGATTCCAAGAAAGGTTTTTTCCCTTTCAATTATGGAATTTCTTGATTTAAGATTAGCAGATTCCATTCTAATCCAAGTGAGGAGCACTGTACCCTGCTAGCTACCTTAGGTGGACTAAGGATTATGTGCTAGTATACTGAGTAGAGTCTGGTACCCACTGGGTACACGAACTCATATTTTTTGTCAGATAAGGATCTAAAAAATCAACTCCGGGATATGTTTTTACTCTATTAGGTGAAGCCAAAAGTTAGAGACGTGCCAAGAAGTCTTATATTGTTAATTCCACCATGGAAGCTAAGTATGTTACCACTTTCGAGGTACGAAAAAAGGCTATTTAGATATGAACTTCCTAAGTTATTTGGTGTGGTTCCTTCAGAGTAGTCGACTATTAAACTTTATTATGATACTGGAAGTGCAGTTACGAATTCGAAAGAAGAGACGAGTGATAATAAGATTAAGAACATTAAACGCAGGTATCACCTAATTCGGGATATCATGCAAAGAGGCGGCATCATTGTGATAAAGATTTCATCTAAGGAAAACCTAGTGGATCCTTTTACAAAGATCTTACCATCTAGGACTTTTGATAGTCATATAGAATGAATTGTATTCAAGTGCATGGACACAAGGATTTAAGACTAAGTGGGACATTGTTGGGGTTTATTCATAAAACCATGTGTAAATATTTTATTATATATTAATAAAAGAATTTTTTATTCATCTTTAAATGAGAATCAAGCTGCGAGAATGCTTTATATTTGAATAAATATATTTCATTTCATTAACATAGTTGTCAATAGAGCTTCGTAGGAATTCCAAGGATACGAATTTGTGTTGATCATAAGGATATTAGAATTCCCATTCTAGCACTATTGCAATATTCACAACCTAGATAGGGACTTGACATCCTATCAAAATGGTTGTGATATAATCCTAGTAGTTTATCTTAAACTACAGGGAACCAGTAATGGTTTGGGAACTTATGAGATAGTTCAACAGACGATTGTGATCGGTACATACTAGGAAAGTATTAAATGAGACCACGAGTGAGATTAGAGTTTAAGGGTTTTCATGATGAGACTCAGGATATCTCATATCTTTTTCCTAGGGTGGATATATTCTTAATCTTAAGAATTAGGTGAATTGGGATATTTGTGTAATTATCACCTTAACAGTATTGGTTGCGATTCAATATCAAATTGAATGAAATGATCCCCGCATATTGGGTGAAAATTATACAAGTAGGCTTGAGGTCTTAATTTGGAGGAATCTGTGTCTAGGAATACCTAGGATTACGATACCCCCTTGATTGACTTATAAGTTTTTGTTTCCACAAGCAAACCTTATTAGTGGATTATTTATAATCCGGTGGAGGTAGAAAAATACGTTAAGCCTGGGAGTAAATAAAATTGATTAGATGTTGGTCAAAATCGATTAATAGAAAATTGACTTCACCAAGAGGGTATCAGAAGCTTAATGTCAAGAATCAAATTATGCACCATAATCAACATTGCAAATAAGACCTCATTATGTTTGAGGAGTTTTGAGATAATTAAGTTGGAGTGCAGCAATAATTATTTAGTTGAATTGATTACGATTAAATAATGAAAGTAAATAGACTATGATAATTTTAAAAGGTATTTCAAAGTTTTTATTTGGATCCAAATTAATTATTTGTATTAGGTCCCTAGTGTAATCCTAATGTCCAAGTACTTAGGCTCATGTTCTCAAGAAACCTAGTTTAGACCAATCCAACCTCTCATACTTGTATATAAAGGTGTGGGAAAGGGGATTAAGCTCATTATTGTATATATTAAGGTCTGAGATGGATCATAAAAAACATTATTCACATTTTTGTGAAGAGGCCTAAAGAGAGAGGATCATATCGCACTCGCGAGCAAGGTTTTTCATCTCAAAATGCTCCCACGCACCTACTTAGATTTGAGTGGGATCATATACTAAAAGATTAAAGCTTCACAGAAGTTGAAAAAATGTTTTGGAGATCCTTACCAGTTAAGAATCTTATAACTAGCTTACAATCCACATAAATTTTTATTACATACGAATTAAAATATTGAAAGATCAGTAAGCCTATTATGACAGCTTCACATTCAACCAGATTATTAGAACATAAATTCTCTTCAAGTCTATATCCATTTTTGGTTTGAATATATTTAGGGAACCTAGTAACTACCTCTAATAATAACATTATTGTAGTCTTCGAACCACCGATACCCATTAATTAAATTAAATTACACATAATTATATTTAATTGACCCCTTATAAATTTCTCAAGACCGTCTGCTTAACTTATTTAATATATTGGATAATTAAATCTATCGGTTAGGTTTGACATAATCAAAACTTTAAGCTACATAAATAAGGTATTATCAATCTCTATACAAAGACGTGGATTAAATTCATAATTAACTTTCACCATACACCATTCGCTATTACCCAATCTATTATTGATCCATAAATGAATCTTACCCAATAGGTCAAAGTAATGAACGATTAGTGCACGTGTCCATCAATTATGTCAAGATTAAGAGCTTAAGCACTAATAATAACCTTGGGGTGTGAATTATCTTCTATTGTTAGTATAAAGACAATTATCTCAAATTGGTCTTGGGTTCGAGACTTAGGACTGATATCTTCATATTATAAAACAATATGGGGGTAAGACTAGCCGAAATTTACCTCTCCCAGACCCTACAGTGAAGCATATGCCTTGTGCACTGGGCATGACCTTTTTTTTAGTCCCATTCAATACACACAGTGTACTAGAACAATAAGCCGAAACTATACCGATTTCCATAATCAAGATAAAACTACTAAAATATTGTGCAATAATCCTACCGATGGTGTATCCATATTTATCTAATATTGTGATCCATACTTATATTCTACGATAACCGATGATCTGGTCATTTGTGTGCAACACGAACCCTATACACCAAACCATTTATCGTGTATAATAAAATACATCTATGCATAAATATAAAAATAATACAATGAAAACATTACTTGTGAATATTCTCATTAAATGGACACACTAAAATTCACTAATGAACCATGAGCATTAGTATAGAACCCCAATATTCCCCCAAGTATACTCCCAGACATGGAACCGTGAATCTAATAGTCATACCTCACACATAAAGTAAGAGGCTTACCGGTTGTAACCTAATGCATATACAACTATTAGAAAAACCTTTCTAGAAAATTTCTTATACAATGCGTAGAATATGTTTTCTTATACAAGGCGTACTATACAATAATCTAAGAAAACTTGTCTTAGACAAATTTGGTGAAATCAAGCTTTCAATCTTCAGTTCTACCTAACTCTTGAGTGCCTCTTGTCTCGTGCCTCTTAGGGTCTTTTCAATAGTTTCCAATGTGATTTAGGTTTAATCTATTTACCTCTAACATAGCTTCCCATGAAATTGACATTAGGCCGCATATGGGCCTCAATCCAACTGAACCAAATACCACTCCAATTTTCCAAAAAATTTACCCAAGCCATGTACTAACCCATTATGATTAAAGTATTTTAAGTTAAAAACAAATCTTGTAAATGTCTCAAATACCAACCTAAAATATGACATATTCTACTAACTTAATTATCTCATTAAATTATATATATTATCTCGTACGAGTCAAATAAATCAATTTATTAGTTTAATGTGATACGAAATTATAAGAAATTACTTGACGATTAATGGGACCAAACACCAAGGGAATAATTCAGACAATGTAAACAAGGAAACATCGAGTCCTAGACCTCGCCATTCCTTAGTGTCCGATAATACATTGTCTCTTCCAAATATTTAATTGATGCAATACCATGTATTAAGTCTGATTTCAGTTATGAAATATATATCATATATAAAAGATAACTAATGACATTACATGTCTCCACAGGCAAATATAATAACTTCACACAATTAAACAATGCACAAGAAATCTGGGGTATGAAATTCCTCCCCAAATTTTGTCCTCAAAATTTGAAATATATACATGTGTTGAAGATCTCTAGATACCTCATACGGATGTCTTCTTCTCTCTCCTACGTGGACTCATCTTCACTATGGTGTTCCCATTGGACTCTAACTAAGGTATAACCTTTGATTGCAAAGCGTTCTCTCCCAAGTCATAAATACACTATGATCACTCGTCGTAGCTCTCATCAAGTTATAGCTTAATAACATCAAGGTCGATGTGCTGATAAACATCCTCATCCATTATAAAATCACTCAACATGGACACATGAAAAATATCGTGTACTTGTTGAAGATGATCAGATAAGGATAAGTGATATTCCACTAGGTCCACCATATCAATTATCATAAGGGGCCCATATATTCGGAAGTTAATTTCCCATTGCATCCATATGACAAAACTCCCTTTATTGGGGTGACCTTTAGTAACACCTGATCCCCCACCTAAAACTATAACTTACACTTCCTCTTATTAGTGTAACTATTTTGTAGGTCTTGTGCCAGCTTCATGCATCATGGAACGAGTTCCACTTTCTCTGAAGTGTCCCTAATAATGTCAAACCCAAACATCTTATGCCCCTTGACTCCAACAAATAACACGATGAGAAGAATGGTCTCCCGTATTGTGCCTCGTAGGGTTCCACACTAATAGTCTGTTGATGATTATTACTGTACATAAATTCCACGAGTTCCAAGTGCTAAACGCATCTACCCTTGCCTCATATCTTGGTATATATTATCCCCTCTCGGGTGTACATTGAACCTCAAGCCATGTGCCATGACCAAAACTGCCTTATCCAACTCAGGACCCTTTGGCACTACCAAATGTCCATCGAGTCTCAATACCCCTTTTGAACCAATCGAGTAAAAGGGTACTCTTCTAGGTACGATATCTCACACCTTCTCTTGAGAAAAGCAGTCTGAATCATAGGCCTTCATCACCTACATCATAATCATTGGTGTAACAGTCAAAACTACTAAGAAGGCACCCGACAAATCCATATCACATGTGCCATTCCACTCCTCTACCCAAAAAGATCGGGTAAGTTAGCTCCCAGATCTACCCATAAGGCTACCAAAGTAAAAGTTGGTCTATCACTTAAGGCATCTGCTACAACATTCATTTTCATTAAATTGTACTCAATAGAGATGTGGTAGTTCTTCAAAATCGCTAACCACCTCCTATGTCTCTTATTCGTGTCCTTATGAGTGAACAAGTATTAAAAACTCCTATGATCGGAAGAGAGTTTAAAATTTTACCTCGGCAAAAAGTGTCTCTAAATACAAAAGGCAAAAACTACCACCGCTAACTCCAAATCATGGGTGGGGTAGATTCCCTCATAAAACTTAATCTTGTGAGAAGCATAGACTATGGTCATCTCATCCTGCATTAATTCTTCTCGTAGACCCTGAAGTGATGCATCCGTAAAAACCATGTACTTATCACTTCCCCATTGTAAATAAAGAACTAGTGCGATCATGAGCCTCTCCATGATCTCCAAAGATTCTCTCTGACAGTCTGCACTCTAAAAGAATGGTATCCCATTATGGGTGAGGTGCATCAGTGACTCAAGAATCTTCGAGAACCACTAAATAAACCTCATTTAGGCATGGGTTGTCGCCAATCCATAACTATATATACCTTATTAGGTTCAACTGATATCCTATCCTTTGATATAAGTGGCCCAGCAACTTCACTCTCATAACCCCTGCAGAATCTAGAGATAGTTGATCAGGTCCAAAAATAAACACTACATCTGTCAAAATAATAGAGTACCATTCTAATCATGTCTAAAATCAAAATGAAGTAATATAATAAATATATGGTTATAAGAGCAAATTTATAATTGCTCAATGTACTTTTTATTCAGCTTGTCCCGTTACACATACACTGAGCCATCATGACTGCTTCTACATATTTGAAGACAAAGTTGAAGACTATTGGCAAATTAAAGAATCATTTATCTCAATAATATTCATAAGATTTATATGTTAGCTTGGTAAAGCCTTTATTTTTCTAGGGTTTTACATCGTTTTAAGAATTTACATTTCAAAATGTTTTTTAAGAAAATTTTGAAAATTTCGAAGACTCATTAGAACGAGATTTTTTGTTGTTCAAAAGAGTTACAAGGTGTCGTTAGAATGAGATTTCAAACGTTCAAAGGAAATCTAGGATGATACCTTTTATTCAGTTCTGGAATGTCATTTGAAAGCTCGTTGAAAGTCGTTCAAACGAGAGAGGGTATGTCGTTAAAATGAGGGTTTCCATGATGCAACGAGATGATTTTACATCAAGCACCAGAATATCGTTCAAACTGTCATTGGAAGACTGATCGAATCAAATATGGTACGTCATTCGAACAAGGTACCCGGTCGTTCGAACAAGCGTGCGAGATTTTATTTTTTAATTAAATTTGATCCAAATCCCTAATGTTTATCCTTTTGTAAGCAGCTTGCTTATAATTAGAGATGCGGTATTAGAGTCTTTAATAACTATTTTTTACACTTTTCTACACCCTTTTAGAGTTCCTTTTGTGATCAAACTCTACTAGTTTTCTTCCAAACCACTTGGAAATTTAGAAATAATTTTATCAAATCAAGAAGAACACTTTCATAAGAACCTTTATAGACTTCATCTCAAATGTAGACTTGTGCAGCAGAGGCTGTACTGCTGAAGAAGAAGTCTAATCGATGGATATCGAGGATAGACTACTTCCTATGGGCGGTACTGGATTATGGTGTTTCTATAAAAGACTTGAAGAACTATATGTTATACATAGAGAGATATAACTACTCTGTAAGTCATTATGTCTATCAAATCTTATACAATGATGGAATATAGGTTTTTATCTAATGATATTTTCCTACTTCTCCACATGTTTGACTGCTTGGTTTGCTATATTTAGTCTGGACTACATCACTGCATGCACACTAAATTAGTTCAATATAAAACATTTTAAAATTGAATTTGTGTGTGGTTGGCCTAACGTACGAATCATTCAATACAATCCCCGCATTTTCAATTTGGTATCACAGCTTGTTACACTAAAATATCGTGTCATCTTTGTTACAATTTTTTTTCTATATATCAATATTTTAAAAAATTGGTGATCTTTAAAATTTTGAATTTTATGGATAATTTGTGTAATAGGATGCCTATTTTTTATAGGCCAAATTATGAGTACTGGAAAGCTCGAATGGGGTATTTATTAAAATCCATTGATGAAAGAGTCTGGCTTCTTTGGGAAAGATTGTGGAGATCACCCATAGCGACCAATAGCAATGTCATAGGCCCAAAACTAGTCTCTGCTTGGACAGAAGAGGAACTAAAATTGAGTTATTTTAACTCGCGCGACTTAAGGGAAATTTCTTGATCCGTCACCCCTCATGAGTTCCGTTGCATCATGACACACACCATATCTAAAGAAGTTGGGGATACCCTCCATCTCACTCATGAGTGTACCAAGTCTCTCAAAGATTATGAGTTAAAAAATATCACCACGCAGTTTGAGATTATTAACATGCGAGAGTCTGAGCCATTTGTTAAATTTTATGCGTGATTGTCTGATATCATAAAATCTAATTTTAATTTAGGTGAAAAAATTCGTGAAATGCTTGCAATTAAAATTATTATGAGATCAATTTCGACATATTGTATTCCTAAGGTTACTGTGCTTAATTCATTAGTAATATTAGATACTCTTAAGCTAGAACAATTCAGGAGACCTTTAAACATATGAGATCAACATGTTTTGCAAAACTGGTAAAACTAAGGAGAAGGGAATTGCATTAAAAGTTCAATCTAAAAGGAAAGAGGAAGTGTCATCTGACTCCGAGTATGATTTTGATTTGAATTATTAAGCACATTTTGCACAAAAATTCAAAAAAATTCTCAAACTTAGAAATTAAAATAGTTCCAAAGAAAATAAGATTTTATGAAGAGAAAAATATAAATTGGGCAAGAAATTTTTTGAAAAATAAATAAAATATTACACTAAGAAATATGAAGAGAGAGGTTACAAGTGAAAGAGTAAGGGTCACAAATCTCATGAGTGTTCTACGAGATTAAGGAGACAAGCCAAAGGAAAATTTGCCTTCAATGCCACACTTAGTCATAAAGATTTTGAGTCAGTGGATTTCAGGGATGAGTAACCACATGAACGTAACTTCATTGCGTTCATGTCCAATCATGTTAGTACATCTAGTGCACCTCGCGCCAATATGGAAGTTGATAAACATGATGACCTTGACATTGAGCCTAGTCATTTTGGAAAGAGCCAGGGAAATGACATTTTGAGTGAGGGCAAGAGTGACCTTCAACGTGCTTACATCGATATTTATACTCAGTCATTTAAAATTAATAAACAAAATAAAGGTTTAGTGCAAAGCATTTTATCTTTAGAGAATGAGTTAAAATAGGTGACAGAGATCGAGTCCTCTATGAGAGTTTCTGTACGAGAGAGTCATTTTAATAGAAAGGAAAATAGTGACTTCACCACCAAAGTGTCTAGTCTTACAAGACATCTTCAAGCATCCATGTACACTCGTGAGAAATTTGAATCCCTTGTATCCCAACTCCAAATATATCTCGAATGTGCTCGGGAGGTCAAGGTTACCATAAAGGATACATCAAAGAAGTTAGTAAAGTTTCTCCTTTGTCCTGCTTTAGTTTTTGGGGAGAGGCAAGGACTAGGTTATGACAGTGCATCCACTTCACATGGGCCTCAACCTAAACCACAAAAGAGAGTTCAACCAAAGAAAGAGAACAAAGTTAAAACCAAACAAGTCTACGTTTGAACTTATTGCAAGAGGAGAGGTCACCTTAGGGAATTTTGCTATAATTTAGGTAGAACTAGATGGATGTACACAAATTCCCGCATAGCACTATAGTGACTTTGATAGTCTTAAAGAGAAAGTTGAGTTCCAAATCATGACTTACCAAAGCTTAATGGACGAATGTCAACGGATATCTATGTCGTTTAACAACACTTCTAATGCTCCTACTAGATCCAATAATGACAAGGTCAAACAAAATGTTACCTCCACTTAGGTACCTAAGCAGGACGACAAAGACTTTGTTGTGAATGTTGATATCAAGGTTCAAAATACTTCCCAAAGGTATTTTTCTAGTGGGTTCTCTAAGAACATGACTGGTGACATATCATTTTTTACCAACGTTGAGGATTGCAAGGAAGGAAAAGTCATCTTTGGAGATGGAAGGAGGTCTAGTACTTTAGGACGTGGATATGTTGTGATACACAAATTTCCTAAACTTGACAATGTGTTATACATAGAAGGTTTGAAAGCGAACTTAATTACCGTAAGCAAACTGTGCGGCATAAACTTTCGATAAAGTTTTAACGGTTCGAATGGAACATATATGATTAATTCGGTAAACTTTTACTACAAGGAGTGAGGACCGAAGATAATTTGTATGGGATCATTATTAAGTCCTCCTTTTTATGAACCAGAATCACGACCACATCTATGGACATTTGGCATGAACGACTAGGTCATGTGAACTTTAGAGATCTTGAGAGATTAGTGAAAACTGACCTAGTTTGTGGCTTACTGTCACTTAGGAAACCAATTTTCTCTACTTTTGGACCTTTCCAATAAGGAAAACAAATTTGAAGTCCCCATAAGAAGTTGAATAATATTACCACAACACGTGTTTTGGATTTGATTCACATGGATATGATGGGTCATACTCACTCAAAGAGTTTAGGTGGTAAGAAATACATTCTTGTGATGGTAGATGACTTTTTTACATACTTTATCGTGGCATTTCTTAGAGAAAAGTTTGATGTGGTTGAGTTCCTAAGAACCAAGTGTCGTGCCCTACAAAACCAACATGGTATCACTATTAATAGAATACCTAGTGACAATGATACTGAATTTAAAAAAGATGGAGTGGATAGCTATTTTGATGGAGTGGGCATCAAACATGAGTTTTTGACCGTTCATACTCATTAATAAAATAGGATAGTTGAGAGGAAGAAATGGACGATACAAAAAATTGATAGATATATGCTTCTTGGTAGAAACGTGCCTAAACATTTTTAGGCAGAGGCGGTGAGTAACACATTCCATATGGTGAATAGGGTATATTTTCGTCTGCAAACTCTATATGAGTTATGGATAGGTAAGAAGCCCAACCTATCTTATTTGCATGTCTTTAGGAGTACTTGATACATCTTGATAGATAGAGAGCAATTAGGAAAGTTGGTCTCTCAAAGTTTTGATGGGATATTTTTAGGATATTCATCGTAAGGTTGGGTTTAGAGGGTGTTAAACCTTACAAGCTCTAAGGTTATCGAGTCCATAAACGTCATGATTATAGATAATGAGTCACCGATGTCTATTGACCTAGCCCATGTGTGAGGATGATGCACCCCCTGGGGATGCTCATGTCCTTCCTCATACTACCGCAGTGGACCTCACTCTTGATTTAAAGGATCCACCCTCTTAGGTTAAAAAGTGTCATAACCCTTTCGCTATACTTGGTGATCCCACACTAGGTGTAAAGACTCGTTCTCAACATGATAATGTGGTTATCTACCTTTATTGCAACTCCTTATTCAAGCCTAAGAATGTGAAATAATCACTCAGGGATGAGCATTATATGTCCTCTATACATGAAGAGTTTATTAAGATTCGCAAGAGTGATGTCTAGGAGTTAGTTTCCCAACCTAGTGAGACAAATGTGATAGGTATCAAGTGGATTCACAAGAATAAGATGAATGATAATGGTACCATGGTTTGTAATAAGGTTAGGCTGGTCTCTCAAGACTATGCACAGATCGAGGTCGTATACTTTGACAAGACATTCACTCATGTTGCTAGGCTTAAGTCCATCTTCTAACTACTCATCATAGCATGTTATTTGTGCTTCAAGTTATATCAAATAGATGTCAAGAGTTACTTCATTAATAACATTCTACCGAAGTAAGTTTATGTGAAATAACCAAAGGGGTTTGAACAACCAAAATACCGGGACACATATTTTATCTTAAGAACGCCATGTATGGCTTGAAGCAAGAACCTCGTATTTGGTACGAGAGGCTCATGTCCTATCTATTATCTCATTGATTCAAGAGAGGGGAAGTGGATAATATGTTGCTTGTGATAAGAAATAATGGTTCTATTTTAGTTACCCAAGTCTATGTGGATGAAATAGTATTTGGATCCACGTGCTTCTGACATACTCACATTTTTTAGGGGGAGTTAAAGAGTGAGTTTGAGATAAGCATGATTTGTGAGATTAAGTTGTTCTTATATCTCCAAGTGCATCAGCTAAAGGATAAGATATTCATATCTCAATGCAAATATTATAGGGACCTAGTGATGAAATTTGGTTTAGACTCCACTAAGCACTCATGCACCCCTATGAATACATCTACTAAGCTTAGCAAACACACTTAAAGGAAGGGATGTAGAGAAAACCCTTTATAAGAGCATGATAGGTAGTCTTCCTACTTAATTTCTAGTCGTTATGACATTGCTGTAGCATTGGAGTCTATATGTGATTCCAAGCATCATCGAAAGAGTTAAACTCGCTCGCATGTATCATCAATGACATGAGAGGCAATCTTTCTTATGGGTATTCCATTAATACCGATGACAGTTTATCCTCCTATTCGGATGTTGATTAGGCCGGGATGTTGATTATTATAGGATCACCTTAGGTGGTTTTTACTTTCAAAGTGATCTTATCTCTTGGTTGAGCAAGAAGCAAACTTGCATATCTTTGTCCACGACGGAGGTTGAGTACATTACCACCAAGAGTTATTGCACGCAACTCTTATTGATGAAGAAAATGTTAGATGATTATGCAATTTCACAAACCACTATAAATATTTCTTGTAATAATATGAGTGCAATCAATATATCTCATAATTCGGTGTAACATTCTAGCACAAAGCATATTAGGATACGAGAGCATTGTATTCATGATCTCGTTGAGAATAAGTTCATGTCCTTTAGATTTGTGACCACCGAATGTCAATTAGCCGATACTTTCACTAAACCTTTAGATGCAGTTAGATTTGAGGACTTTAGGAAGTCTTTAGGTATTTTCTCCTTTGATTGAGTTTGGCTCTTTATTTAGTGTAATATCTTTATCATATTCATATCTCATATTCCTATTTCTATATTGTATTATCATTGTATTGATACGGCTTTCTTTTTGATATATTCTGCAAAAATACAAAAAAGATTTTTATTTTTAGGAATAGGTTGAAAAAATCAAAAAGATTATTGGTTTTTAAGAAAAAGTTTGGAAAGGAGAAAAATAATTTATTTTGATAGAATTTTTGAAAAAGACAAAAAGATTTATGTATTTTTTATTTTTCACTATATATGGATGAAAATTTAAGATATTCAGATCACCCCTACATTCAATCCATTCACGTGAATTTTTCATAGTGCTTTAAGACATGACTTTGTTCCGTTAGTGTGATAAATAATGTGTGAAAAGAATTTCGTTAATCATTGATGATTACATTACAAATGTTACAGTCTTTGTCACCTTTATTGCACACGTTCATGGAATTTTTAACATTATACTTACTAATCATGTGTAGAATACGATGGTCTCATCTCAATTATGCTTAATAATGAACCAAATGTGAAAAGAGATAAGTTCCTCTTTAAATAACCATTGTTGTAAATTCGTTTCCCAAAAAATATTGATAAATGTTAAGAAATGGAAAGGCTATGATAGAGAAAAGTTCTCCTTGAGTTAACAGCCATCATTTGCAAAAAAGAGCCTAAAGAGATTAAAGGGAAACAATAACAAAAGTACCAAGGCCTTTTAGTTTATATTCATTGATGAATCGCTACATATGAGCGTTATGAGTTTTTCAAAATATTTGAGAGTGAATTCTTATATATGAGAGATTTTGAGAGAGTAATGAAGTAGAAGAGCAATTGGTTCGCACAATAGACTTTCTTAAAAAAGCATTAAATAGGTTGACATTATTGTTTTAAGAATCATTAAAATTCAAAGCATACTGCATATGTCAAGTCAATTTTATTTAAGTTCAAAAATTTACACCAAAGGTTAATACTCATTTGTTTCTTTAAGAGTATCTCATGACTTAGTCTACCTATTTTACAAATGTTTATGTTGATTTGCCAATGGAAAATGTTCAAACAATTACATTCCATTTTCATGATTAGGATATTGTGACACCTCGCCCAATTAAATATCAGGTGATCATTTCTTTATTAAATTAAAACACAATATCTAGTTGGATCATTCCTAGCACCATTATCGAAATTCATTAATTGCAAACCACATATTTCATTAATTAATCCGGTGTCAAATTTGTAACCCTTTTTTTCATGCAACAATATAATTAAATAAATAATAAATAATTAATCACTATCATCATTCCATTAAACAATAAAATATATCATGAAACAACTGAAACTCAAATACAGTAATCCAGAAATAAAAACTAGTCGAACAACTAAAAATAAAGAAATGGAATTCACTATCACTGAAACAATGTCTCAATAAAAGTGTCCGACATGCCCAATTGGAATAGATAACTAAAGGTGCATCAGAACTGAAATAAGCTTGGAAGCATCTAGTAGTAAGGTCATACAACCTCCACAGTAGCTACAGCACATCGGAAGTAGGAACTAGTAGGTGTGGCGTCCCTATGGCTGGGCACCTAAAATGGTTTTTTTACCAAAAGGATTTGAACGGGTCAGAACCAAAATAAAACAGTTTTGAATTTTAGCAAGTGTTTAAAATGCGACAAGATTAGATATTAAATACATGTTAGTATTGCATGCCCTCACTTAAGATCCTCACCCCTCAATTAATGTGCACATATAACGTACTACTCTAACTCACCTAGTTATGCTACCCTCCTAACTAGTATAGTTTATGTCTTTTTGCATCTAATCAATTATAATACCCACCTGTATTGCCCGTACACTACATTACCAGATTTTCCAAATTCTTTATGTTCATTAGGAGGCTTTAACAAATGATTTAGTTCTCATACTTTTGAATAATTTAGATATTACAATCTATTGTATTTGCTAACATACTCATAGAAGATTCAATCGCACGTACATATAAAAATTATTCTTATCATTTATATAGGTATACAACACCCCTAGGTGGATACCTGCAGTGTCGGCATACTTTGTTATCAAGTCTTGGAACATAACGTACAATATAAGGACACGAGTTCAGATAGTCTCCCTCGAACCATAAATCAAATCACAAAATGTTGGACGCGAATATAGCTATAAGACTTTGGGATACGCTCATACCTTACGCACTAAAATGACCAGTTACACCCTCATTCGCCCAAGTGGTTCTCAATCCCTAAGGTCTATGTCCTGAGGTACAAGTCAATATCCCCCCATATGGGCTCATCCGAATAAGACCATCCATAACCTGAAACCTTCCCTAATAGCAAGTTGCCTAGGCATGATTACACATAAATATATCAAATTATAGGTATTCACCCCACCTATACATATACAAATACATTAAGTCTAGGTATACACGCAACCTATCTCTCATATCCCATATGTAGTATAGTAACTCTCAAATATTCTATGTATCATTACTTTACTATCATACATCTCACCATATAATTTCCAATCACCTCCCGCTACCGATAGGTTACTAATAATCCCATAACGAAATTCAATAGCTATCTCACTAATGTCTTACTAGTCTGGTCATACGTTCTCTAAACGTCTCTATGATAGAACGAAAGTCCCCGAATTAGGTTTTATTCGCATATTACCAAATCGGTTATGGCTTTAAATTCCCTTTATGTTGCTAATAATTACCTCAACCCTGGCCTACTCATCAATGGGATGTATCTTATTAGGTTTTAGAATTTACTTCAAACGCTAAACGAGTAGATTCCCATGAGTTTTAAGCAAAAAGTGGCAAAACTGTGCATTTCTGGGAAATGGAATCTATTTGGCTTTGGTCTGAATCAATTCGCCTTTTTAATCGATTCGTCCAAGGAGCCAAATCGATTAACTGTAGCAGGTCTCTTCTTCTCCTTTAAACTGTTATGGGATTTAATAACTTTTGATCCTCAAAAATCACCGAATAAATTGCTAAAGGACCTACAATCTTCGCAAAAAGCCGAATAAATTGCCTGTAATATCTCACTAAACCCAAGAAACTGCACACCTCTGTCGATGTCGTGGGTTATTCCACTCCATCACCACTGACACCTTACTCGGTTCCACCGATATCCCCAACTCATAAATGATATGCCCCAAAAACTGTACCTCACGTAGCCAGAACCCACACTTCACATTTTTGGCATATAACTGTGCTAGAGTTTTACAGATGATATGCCCCAAAAATTTTACCTCACGTACCTCACCTCATCTGCATAGAGTTTTACAGATGTTCGGCATGCTCCTCCTTAGTGTGAGAATATATCAAGATTTCACCTATAAAGACAATGACAAACTGATCCAGGAACTCTCGAAACACCTTATTCATCAAGTTCATTAATACATAGGGGACATTGGTTAACCTTAATGGCATAACCCAAAACTTATAGGACCCATATCTCCTCATAAAGGCCGTCTTTGACACATCCTGCTCCCTGATATGCAAATGGTGGTATCCTGACCTTAAACCTATCTTAGATAGGAAGGCATCTCCTCTTAACGGGTCAAATAAGTCATCGGTTTGGGGGAATAGATATTTATTCTGTATCATGACTTTATTTAATTCTCATTACTCAACACACAGTCGCAATGATCCATCTCTCTTATTAATAAATAGCACTGAAGCACCCCAAAGAGAGGTACTCCTATAGATGCCCTACCCCAAAACATTCTCTATCTTATCCCGTAGTTCCCTCATTTCCATAGGAGCCATACGGTGAAGTGCACGTGCTATTGGTCGAGTGCCCCATGCTAATCCTATCACAAACTCTATTTCCCTACTGGGTGGAAACCCTAGTATATCCTAGAAAATTTTGAAATACTCATAAAAACTAGGAATCGAATCAAGGGAAATCACCACTCCCTTAGACGTCTCCTACTCTATATAGTATAAGTGGGTGGATGATCCTTCCTCGAGACGAGGCATCACTACTACAAACATCTCCTGGACCGGTATCGTAAACATAATACTCTTATTGTAACAGCCAATCATAGCCCTATAAGTGGATAACCAATCCATGCATATAATACCACCATACTCTTCCATGTCTAACACAAGCATGTCGACAGGTAAAATCAATGTCACAATCTCAATACTCCCCCCGGTAGATAAAGAATATAAGCAACCCATTACCCAATGGCAAATCTATACATGCAACTGTACTATCATTTGTGTCTAATAACCCTGTGAATTGTGCAAATTTAGTGGCAATGAACGAGTGTGAAGCCCCCGTGTAAAACAAAATATGCCCCAAAGTCCAATGTATATAAAACTTACCCTCAACTGCGGGTGGTGCTTGAGGAAATGCTGCCTCGAGGAACCTATACACATGCCTATACTGTAACTTCCCCTGTTGAGGTGGGGCTGCAGGAACAACTAGTATAGCGGGCAATTCTGGCATCTTTGTTGGTGTTGGAAAAGAGGATGGAAAGATAGGCCTCTATGGCTATTGGTGAGCACCCTATTACTGCATTGGGGTCCTACCCTTCTTAGGGCAATCCTGACGCTTATAGTTGTTCTTTCCATAGATGAAGAACCTACCAGAAAAGTTTCCTCCCCTCTAACACTATTGTCCTCATCACTTATGGCCTTTATCACCCCTTATTTGGCCCTGCTGACCCTGCTAAAAGAAATGTTGGCCCTGCGGACTCTGTTGGCCCTTCCTGAAACATCCATGCTCGTACCTAAAGTCTCCAGATCTGAATTGCTTAGAAGGATCCCCCTGGTGTGAACTCTGCTCACCCTTCCTAGACTGCATCGGAGCTGATTATGCCCCACTAGCACCTCCACTCCTATCCTACCCTCCAGGTTGGACTCTCCTGCTCGTTTGATTCCCTTAACATAGAAGCGATGATCCTTGAAATGTAATACGGAAACATTCAACACCTCAATACAAGTCTTCAAAGAATCATTACCCAACAAGTGTTTTTGGATCACCAAATTAAGACCATCAGTAAATAGATGCACCCGCTTTTCCTCCATAGGTACCTCTCCTGGCACGAAGTTAGACAATCTCGTGAATTCTTCCTTATATTCAGCCTCTGTTTTCCCCTCCTGGGTGAGATCTAAAAGTTTTCTCCTCATTTATGTCTGGATGGAAGATGGAAAATATTTGCGGTCAAACCGCTCCTAGAACTCCTGTATCAGCATACTATCTCTCTCCTCTGCGGTGGTAACAAACTCCCACCACTACAGTGCCACCGTAATTGGATTAAATGTAGCTACCATCTTCCTCTAAATGTCTGTGAACTCATAAAATATAATATGCCTCTGGATATCTTTCGTCCATTGGCTAGAAAACACAACATATAAACTCCCTTGGAACTCGATAGGGTGCGCCTTATAGAAGGCATCTCTAACTCTCTCCCATGAAGAAGGGAACACATGCGCCTGAGCTGGTGGCAAAACATTTGCCTGGGGTAGTGCTTGCCCATATCTAGTGACTCGTTGTGCACGTCGAGGAGGCATCTGAAATAAGAAAGAATTTCTATAAGTCCACGCTTGAATATATCTTAAAATAGCTAAAGACGTAAATGAAAAAAAAATAATACAACATCCCTAATAATAGGGCTCTATATGAAAGGATGCTACACTAAAAATCGTAGTAAGCCACACAGATCCTCAAGACTCTAGAACCTGATGCTCTGATACCATCTGTGGCACCCCACCCAATTAAATACCGGGTGATCAGTCCTTTATTAAATAAAATCATAATATCCAGTTCGATCATTCTTAGCATCGTTGTTGAAATTCATTAATTACTGACCACTTATTTCATTAATTAAGCCGGTGTATAATTTTTAGCCCATTTTTTCATGAAACAATATAATTAAATAAATAATAAATGTTTAATCACCATCACCATTCCATTAAACAACAAAATAGATCATGAAATAACTGAATAAAATAGAAAGGAATGGAATAAACACTCTAGCTAGAAACTCAAATATAGTAATCCATAAATAAAAACTAGTCCAACAACTAAACATAAAGAAATGGAATTCACTATCACTGAAACAATGTATGAATAAGAGTGGGCGACATGCTCAACAGCAATAGATATATAAATATCCATCAGAACATAAATAAACATGGAAGTGTCTAGTATCAAGGGCCTTTAACCTCCACAATAGTTTCAGTATGTCAAAAGTAGGCACTCCTAGGTCTGGAGTCCCTGTGGATGGGCACCTAAAATGCTTATTTTTACAAAGAGGATTTGAACAGGTCAGAGCCCAAGTAAAAAGTTTAAAATTTAGCAAGTGTTTAAAATGCGATAAGATAAGATATTAAATACATGATAGTATTGCATGCCCTCACTTGAGATCCTCACACCTTAACTAATGTACACGCCTCATGTACTACTCTAACCCACCTAGTTATGCTACCTGCCTAACTAGTCTGGAAATTTCTTCTCGCATTAAATCAATTATAATACCCACTTGTATCAACCTTACACTACATTACCGCATTTTCCTAATTCTTTAAGTTCATTAGGAGGCTTTACCAAATGATTTAGTTCTTAAGCTCTTGAATAATTTAGATATCACAATCTATTTTATTTGTAAACATACTCATAGAAGAGTCAATCACACGTACATATATACATTATTCTTATTATATATATACGTATACAACACCCCTAGGTAGAGACCTACGGCGTGGGCATACTTTTCTATCAAGTCCCGGTACATCACGTATAATATAAGGACACTAGTTCGAATAGTATCCCTCCAACCATAAATAAAATCGCACAATGTTTGAGTCAAACATAGATCTAGGCCTTTGGGATACACTCAAACCTGACACACCCAAATGACCGATCACACCCTCATTCACACAAGTGGTGCTCAATCCCAACGGTCTATGTCCTCTAATTATAGTCAATATACCCACAAACGGTCTCTTCAGAATAAGACCATCCGCGATGCGAAATATCCCATGATAGCAAGTAGCCTACATATGATTTCAAATAAAAATATCAAATAACAGGTATTCACCCCACCTATACAAATACAAATGCATTTAGTCTACATATACACGTATCATATCTCTCATATCCCATAAGAAGTATAGTAACTATCAAATATTCTACGTACCATTACTTTACTATTATACTTCTCACCGTATAATTTCCAATCACCTCCCTCTCCCCCATAAGTAAATTCAGTAGGTGTCTCACTAATGTCGTGCTGGTCTAGTCATACGTTCTCTGAACTTGTCAACGATAGAACGAAAATCCCCGAATTAGGTTTTATTCACATATTACCAAAACAGTTATGGCTTTAAGTTCCCTTTATGTGGATAATAATAACCTCAACCCAAGCCTACTAATCAATAGGATATCTCTCATTAGGTTTTAGAATTTACTTGAAAGTTTAACCCAATATATTCCCACGAGTTCTAAGAAAAAAGGGGCATCCTGTTGATCAGTACAATTATATTTTATTTAAGTTCTGGTCATCCTATTGATCAAAAGGGGCATCCTATTGATCATTAAAATAATAACCTCAACCCAATGTCAGTACAATTATGCCAGTACAATTATATTTTATTTAAGTACAATTATATTATTGTACTTTTTATATCCTTTCGGACATATTAGCGCACTCGAAATGATGGTCTGAGATATAAAAAGTACAATTATATTTTATTTGTAAAATTAAGTCTCGACACGATTGACACACGTGTCCCTACAAAATTTAGTGTAACTTTCATATTTCTCACTCACGACAATTATAATGTTTTCTTATCATTATTATTACACATTCACTAAGTAATATTTAATATAAATAAATATTAATCCTTTTCTCGCTAATATTTATTGTACCATATTAATTTCCAATTAATTTTGCATTCTAACTGAAGTAATTCTTATTTAATCCAAATATAAAAATCATTAAAAATACGAGATGTATCTGGTATTTTAGTGTTACTCCATGGTGACTATGTGTTTTTGTACCTATATGTACTTTTTATACTTTATATTTGAAAATTTTGAAAAACTTCAAAAATTGATAGGAGGAGAACACATCATGTCTTTTGGATATTCATCGTATGTGCTTAATTATTTAATTTTGTGATGGTCTCTTGATTCTTCGTGTGATGCTTATTATTCAAGTTTATATTCTGCTCCTTTTTCTATTGCGGACAAAAAGGGGGGAAAATTTTAAGTTTGAGTTTATATTTATGTTTTATAACTCGTGTGCATTACTATATTTCTTTTGTCTCGTGTGTGTTGACCATTCCACCATGTGATGATTTCTTGGACCAGACAAAATAAAGACTTTTCGTTTGAAGACTTATACAAGATTGCATTTCCATTTCATGATTTGAGAGGGCATTAGTTTTATTAGTCTTTAAGGGTCAATTAGGCTTTGGTGTGTGTTTTGTACCGGAATAGACTAAGGGGGAGATTTGTAAGAGAAAGTTTATAATTTCTCAATGTATTTTTTATTTGTCCTATTGCATTACACGTACACTACACTATCATGACTGCTTCTACGTATTCAAAGATAAATTTGAAGACTTTTGAAAGATTGAAGAATCCTTCGTCTGAACAATATTCAAAAGAGTTATATGGTAGTTTGGTAAAGCCTTTACTTTTCCAAGGGCTTACATATGGAAAGTCATTAGAAGGCTCATTGTAAGTCGTTCAAAAAGCATAGGGTATGTCGTTAGAATTAGGGTTCCCACGATGGAACGAGATGATTTTACATCAAGCACTGGAATGTCGTTTGAATTGTCATTAGAAGCTTAATTGAACTAAAAAGGGTACGTTAATCGCACAAGGTGCCTGATCCTTCCAATGAGCGTGCAAGATTTTTTTAAAATAATTCAGATGAGAATCTCTAATATTTATCCTTTTATAGCCAACTTACTTATGAATAGATATGCAGGATTAAAGTATTTAAGAACTCTTTTTAACACGTTTCCAAACCGTGTTGTGCGATCAAACTCTATCAATTTTCTTCCAAACACCTTAGAAATTTAGAGGTCACTTTATCAAATAAAGAAAAAAACTTTCATATTCTAGATACCTTGTAAAGTTCATCTATAGTGCTGATTTTTGGTGCAGAGGCTCTACTGCTGAAGAAAAATGTTGATCGATTGATACAGAGGAAAGACTGCTTCCTATGGGCAGTGATGGATTGTGTCGTTCTTGTGGAAGACTTAAAGAATTGTGTGTTATACATAGAAAGCTAGGTATTCTGTAAGTCGTATTATGTCTATCAAATCTTATACAGTGTTCAAATAGAGGTTTTTCCTGAAAGGGATTTTTCCTTCTTCTTCGCATGTTTGACTACTTGGTATGCTATTTATAATCTGAAATACATCACTGCCAGCACACTAAATTAATTCAAGATAAAATTTACTAAAGTTGAAAATGTGTTTCGTTAGCCTAATATGCGAATAATTCCATGGAATATCCGCATTTTCACTGCCAAATATAGTCAAAGGAATAAAGCCATACACTCTAAAACCATAATCCAACATCAAAAGAACAAAAAAATTATCTCAAACATAAATCAAACTCCCGAAGGAAACAATGACTCTAAAATAATTCAACACAACTGGAAATGTAAATATGAATAAAAGGAATGACTAAACTATATCGACACATGCATCTTACGTAAGAAATAAACGAAAATGAACATAAGTGAAAATCAGGGGTGAGGCTGTAAAAGCCTAGGACCTCAAAACATCATTCAACAACAATGTAAAAAACAAGATATAGGGATTAAGAATTTAACAAAATTTGGGATACAACAATAACATCACGCATTCTTCTCATATTTTAGTTGTTTTAAATTATCCCAACCCAAACAACCCTAAATATAACTTTTGTATAACCTCAAGCCCAAGTGAACCCATTGTAATTACAATCATTCTCAATAGATTATAACTAAAAGTTTCCATAACTAATGCCAGCATAAACATCTAGAGTATAATATCAATGAGGAAAGACAATCTCAAAGTATAGTATTTATATAATTATGGCCCACAATATATATATAATTAAAGGTCAATGCATTAGCACGCATATAAATATGAAGAATTGTCCCTATCTTATTCAGGGATCACTCGTGCGTACTAGGTATAGTTATAGGTCGTCCCTAACCATTAACCTTAAAGCCTCGTCAAGGAATAACCACTACTCGAGGATATACTCTAGAACTCCCCTATTTATTCCCCCTCGTGATACGAGTACACCAGTCATAGGATTTAGGTAAAAACGACCTTGGTAATTCCTGTTTTTATCACCGAGGAACAAGTGCAGTCAATGTCATATGCACGCCATCAAAATCCTTACTAGTACATGTTGGGGATTTATTCTTAAAACCATATATAACATTTACTCTTACGTAAATGTGTGTAAGTTATTTTTTAAATAAGAATAATGGTTACGAGAATGATTTATATTTGGTTAAATAAAATTATAGACATGTCAGTCTATAGAGCTTAGTAGGAATTTTGATGAGTCAGCTTCGGGCTGGTCACATGGAGACAAGAATTCCAATTCTAAAACTATTAAAATGTTCATAACCGAGATAAATAGGTAACATCCTATTGGAATGGTTATGATCCAATACTAGTAGTTTATCTCAAACAGCAAGAGCCTATTTGATGGATCAAAAACTTGTTTCATAGTTTGATAAAGGATTGTGATCAGTACATCCAAGAAATGTATAGAATAGGGCCACTCATCAAATTTGAGTCTAGGGTTAGTCTTGATTAAACATAGGAAATCTCACACAATTTGCAAAGGGTTCATAGATTCTTAATCCCAAGAATTATAAGGATTGGAATGCTGGCGCAAATGTCACATTGATTATTATGGTTGCGTTTTAATATTGTATCGAGTTAAAATATCCCTGCACATTGGGTGATAGTTATGTGAGTAGGTCTGAGATCATAATTCATAGTAATCCACATCTAGGGGATATTGTGGATTGTGATACCTCTTGATAGACTTGTATGTCTTTTTTTGCACTAAGCACTACACCAAATCTGCCTAATTGTCACGGTCATTGACCTTGACAAGTTCAACTTGTTAAGGTAAATGATCGTGACAATTCGAAGCGAGACAACTTTTTTTATCACGGACATGTCACGGTCATTGACCGTGACAAGTTCGTTAGAATTGTCACGGTCGTGTCACCGGCGATGACCGTGATAAGTTTAGTCACAGTTAGTAACCGTGACAAAGCCTTGACCCTTTTTAAAAAAATTATCATGGTCATTGACAGTGACAATTTCGGGCACAATTTAAAAAACATATGCTGGGAAGTATGGCCACTGCCACTGCCCAGCAGTATATTTGTACCTGTTATAGCAATGTTGTACCTGTTCAAACATCATATATCCAGACAAACTAAAGATAATGAAAATATATAGTCAAAATAGAAACAATATACATGACGATATAATCCAAATATAATTCAAATGTTCCAACTTAAAAATAATGTCACTACATGTCTGGGGTAAATGTGAGGAGGTGAGTAGGCCACACGATATACGAATTGACACACCCACTAATATACATAGTGTCGCATTGTTCGTGCAACCATAATAGGGAGTTCTCCTTCCCAGGTATCACATGCGTGACGAGCACTTTAGAGTCGATCACTTGAAGCACACGTCCATGAACTATTCCACCCTGGACGATATTCGGGTCCCTCAACCCCCGCCCTACCCACTGGCCATCAAATATGTCCAATTTGAACACACTCAGTCAACCAATTATCGACATCGGTCTGGGCAAGGGAGCCAAATAAGGAAGTGGATCATCGAAGTACGCACGTGTCGGTGATGAAGCTGCGAGGCCCACATCCTCGTCATTCTGCGCCTCGTTCTCCCGCACCTCCTCCTCCTCCACCACCTTCTCCTTCCCTTTCCCCTTACGGTCTCCTCCCAACGTATGCTTCATGAATGAGTACATATCTTGGACCATCGCCTCCAAACGGGATAGCTACGCGTCATATGGATCCATCGTTCGAGCCAACCCGATGTCGCTCGTCTCCTATCCGATGATCCTAGATTTGGCCACCCACGAGCTCACCCCCTTGTCCTCCGCTTTTGATCAGAGCCAAGAACTTGGCTGAGTTCATCTGTGGACAAAGACGCCTTGTCGGCATCAGACTGTGACTCATACACTTCTTTAAGCTTTACCTGAAATGACAAAAAGCACATGATTAGTAAAATAAGTAAACTAAAAAATTATAACGTAATTAACAAAAATTAAACTGTCGGATTACTTACAATCATGGTTGTGATGCTCGGGGACACCTCCTTGTCCTTCCCCTTCTTCTTTCGAAAAGCCACATAAGTATCGAGCCTATGTGGCTTACCCCCTGGGCCACTCCCTACCACCTAAAATAAAATAAAGTAAAATTAGTATCGGCTCCGCAAAGTAAAATAATTAAGAATAATATATTTCTATAGTTATAGAAAAATTAAATCTTACCTTCATCCTATGATCCACCTCGGCGTAAGATGCCCGGCCGAAGTAGTGCACGTCTGTCTTTTTTGCCTGATTTTCCCTCACCGATTAGCGAGATTCCAATTGTCGATCCTCGATCTCATTGTCAATGAACTTTTGCCATTATGCCAATGAGATTGGATCCTTGGGCGGGACGGATCCACTCCATTGGATAATGGACTCTCGTGTTTTCCCAAAATACTTTGTTCGCATATTTTTCTTCCACGTCTTGTGTTGCTCCCTCAACTGCTCCAAGACGGAATCGTGTAGCTTTGGATCCAAGTAGAATTATTCTTGTCCAACAAATACAATGTTAGTTGCGAAAGAATATAAATATAAATATAAAATGAAATTGAAATTGAAATTGAAATTGAAATATTCATATAAATATAAATATATTACCTGTAGTGCCGCCCAAACAGCTAACTTGAGCTCATATGGCACCTCCTTCCAACTCATAAACCCCGGGTCGATGACCGTCTTAGCAGCTCGAGGGATCTCGCCAAAAGCTTCGACTTGTTCTCGATGGTAATCCCAAATTTGTCATATTTGGGGAGCCTAGGGGCCGAGGAGCCCTCATCGCCTCCGCTAACACCAAGCCCAGACGACATAATCATAACTAGCATCATCATCCTCGCCTTAATACCTGAAGGCCAAATTTGCTATAAAAAAATGTTATTAGTACAGATAAAAAATATTATATTAGTACACATAGACACACACGCAGCTCCCCACCCCTACCCCACCACCCACCCCCCATCCCTACCCCCACCCCCTCCCCCCTCCCCCCACCCCCACCACACACATGCACACGTACACGTACACGTACAACCCCCTGCCCCCACCACACACACAATAATCCATTAATGATTAATAATTATATATAGTATGTTTCATTTAATTATGTCTTATTTATATTCAAATTCAATTATTCAAAAGGTGAAAAATCCCACCCCCATATGGACAATAATCTAGTGGTCATGCCACTTTTAAAACTAACCAACCGAACATTTACTAAACAAAATAATCCAAACACAATGTTTACAACAAATGTGTATATTCAAATTCAATTATTAATAAGTATATGTAGTATGTCTGATTTAATTATGTCTTATTTATATTCAAATTCAATTATTAATAATTATATATTGTATATATTAATTTACTAATTTACAATAAGGGGCAATCATATATTAATTTACTAAAAAAATTAATAATCAATCAATTCTTTATAAGGGACACTACGCGCGCACACACATAGACACACACGTAGCCCCACCCCCCACCCCTCCCTGCCCCCTCCCCACCCCCACCCCCTCCCCCCCCTCACCCCACCCCCACCACACACACGCACTCGTACATGTATAGGTACACACACCACCCCCTGCCCCCCACCACACACACAATAATGGAATAATGATTAATAATTATATACAGTATGTTTCATTTAATTATGTCTTATTTATATTCAAATTCAATTATTCATAATTATATATAGTATGTTTCATTTAATTATGTCTTATTTATATTCAAATTCAATTATTCAAAAGTTGAAAACTCTTACCCCCATATGGACAATAATCCAGTGATCATGCCACTTTTAAAACTAACCAACCCAACATTTACTAAACAAAATAATCCAACAGCAATGTCTACAACAAATGTGTATATTCAAATTCAATTATTAATAATTATATGTAGTATGTCTTATTTAATTATGTCTTATTTATAATCAAATTCATTTATTAATAATTATATATAGTATATATTAATTTACTAATTTACAATAAGGGGCAATCATATATTAATTTACTAAAAAAATTAATAATCAATCAAATTTTTACAAGGGACACTACGCGCACACACACATAGACACACACGCAGCCCCCCACCCCTACCCCACCACCCACCCCCATCCCTGCCCCCACCCCCTACCCCCTCACCCTACCCCCACCAAACACACGCACACGTAAACGTACCCCCCCCCCCACCACCACCACACCCCCTGCCCCCCTCCCCCACCACACACCACCACACACGTATACACATACACACATTATACACACATATACACACACATATACACATACATATACACACATATATATACACACATACATATACACACATATATATACACACATACACACACATATAGAAATGAAAGAGAAAGAGAGGAAAAAATATACCTTAGAGAGAGAGAGAACGCTGAAATCGCTTGTAGAGAGAGAGAAAGAGGAAAACCAAAAATGGTGGGAAAAAAAGAGTCTAGGGCTTTTTTTTACTGATGATATTGTCATGGTCGTGTCAAGGTGCTTGACCGTGACAAGTTCGTGGCAAATATATTTATAACGGACCTGTCACTGTCAATGACCATGACAACACTTTGTCACGGTCTTGTCACGATCAATGACAGTGACACAAAACGCGAGATTCTTGTCACGATCAATGACTGTGACAAGGGTGACCAACTGAAAGGTGACATTTTGGCCATTTTGGTGTAGTGAAGTAGAACTTGATCGGTAGATTATTTAATAATCCTAGTGGAGTAGAAAATAAGTAAAGTCTGAGAATCAAAAAAATTGATTAGATGTTAGGTAAAATTAATTAACAGAAAATTAATTTCATCAATATGGTATCGCAAACTTAACGTAGCGAATCATATTATGTACCATAATCACCTTCCAAACAAGACCTCTTTATATCCTAGTGATTTTAGATATAATTAAATTGGAGTGTAATTGTGATTAATTAGTGGAATTAATTATGATTAAATATAGAAAGGATACAAATTACACGGTTGTAATTTTTATTTCGGAGTATTTATCTGTAATCCAATTTAATGATTTGTTTTGGCTCCCAAGTATAGTCAAATACCCAAATAGTAGGTGTGGCCATCCCCGATCCTCGCCTGCGGGCGGGCACATGAAGGAAGGATCCTCGGGTCTCGCGCATCCCTCTCGAGAGCGCTTTGATCGGCGTTGTTTGAGATGAGGTGTAAAAATGTAGAGAGATTTAGAGTCGCCAGTCTATTTTACTCAAAACAGACAAAAGAAAAAGGGGAAGCCATCCCGAAGGGCCGCATCCAAAGATATACTGGTGCATACGAAACCAAAATGATTTGAGAAGGGTTCGGAGTCTATGTTACGAAATGGGAAGGTGTTAGGCACCCATTCCACCCTTTCGGTCTCTCATGGATATTTGTTATTTTCCTTTATTTTCCCCGTGATATGTGTGCATGTGTATATATATAATGGAGATAGGAATCCTAAGCTTGTATCATGGGAGAGATAAAGCGAGTCATCCGCAGGAAGGTATAAGAATAATATTATAAAATAAGATTTACACGGATAACCTTACGTTGATCGTTATAACGGAACGATAACGCATATGGAGTAATACGTCACTAAGAACAAGTATACAGAATATGAGGAAATTGGATTTAGAGAAGCTAGAAAATGAGAGAAAACGTGAGAAAAAGGACTCGAGTCTCGGGTTTTACCCCCGAGATGCCTGCGTAGCCTATAAAGGCATCAAAGTCCACATAGTTCGCATAAAAAATGAGGGGTGGGGTTTATCCCATTAATCCAAATGGGGGATCTCTTATTTGTGAGTGTGTGTGTGTGTGTGTAGAAAAAGTGTTTTAGTTATGAGAAAAGTGCGAGAAAAGTATGAGAATACCTATTTGGAATTTATGAGCAAACCCTCTTTTTCTTTTTCTTTTTGAGTTTTATTTATATGAAAATAAGAAATGTGTAATAATACTAAATAAAAAGTATATTAGGATGCATGAGATAAGATAATAAAAGTGCTATGTAATAAAACAAGTTATTGCGAATTTAAGAGTATTTGAAGAGAAAGTTGAGAAAGATGGACCTTCTTGAAGATCTTAAGCTTGATCTTGAATGTTGGAGGGAAGACCTTGCACTTGGACGATGATGGAGATTGGCTAATTCACCAAGTTTGATGAAAAGGATGATGAAAAGTGGAAGTAAAAAAGGGATGTTGATGTTGAAATCGCGCTGCCTTCGAGAGAGGTTTTTGGGATTCGTTGAGAATGATTTTTATCAGATATGGGATCCCTTGTAAATGAGGTAAAGGCCTCCTTTTATAGGCCTAGGTCACTGCCGATCGACATAGACCTGGTGCTGCCTATTGGCACTTGTCGATAGGCAGGGTCTAGAACCTGCCATTTGGTAGTGTGTTTCAAGCCTTTTCATAAAATTAGCTGCCGAGAGCAAACCGTTGGTCAGAATTGTCTACGGGATTGACCGTTGGAAAGGTAATTCAGAGACCTTTCCTCTCCTGGGTTTGGGAGTTGACTTTGGGTAAAATATGGCTCTGAAGAACTTGTTGGTCCATTAGACGGGGAATCGTTCGGACGCAAACGGATCGTTCGTCCGCATGATACGTCTGAATCGTGCATGGGGCAGACCGTTGGAAAGTTTAGGAGATGTACTTTGACATTCCAAAGAGTTTGACCTGGTTTGGGGAGTTGACTTGGGTCAACCGGGACCTGGAAGCATTCAGTGACCTCTTGGAGTCAAACGGATTGTTCGTCCGCATGGTAAGTCGGAATCGCACACGGAGTGGACCATTGGAAAGGGGTTTAAATGCCCTTCAAAGATTAGTTCAGCCTCGATTGAGATGAAGAGCTGACTTAGGTCAAATAGAGCTCGGGAGCGCCCGAAGGCCTCTTGGTCAAGTTTCGGACGGAAACGGATCGTTCGTTCGCATGGTATTCAGAATCGTGCACAAGATGGACCGTTGGAAAGGGGATTCAGTGCCCTTCGAAGATTCATTTAGCCTTGGTTGAGCTAAAGAGTTTGACTTTTTGGTCAAACAGAGCCTGGGAGTGCCCGATGGCTTCTAGGTCAGTACTCGGGGTCTGACCTAGGTTTATAGTGATGAAGGGAGGTACTAGGGACCTAAGGAGAGTTAGGGGGTAACAGAATGGGGTGTCTACAGATCCCCTCGATGAGTGATCTTGGAAAAAATGATAATCATTGACTAGACACCACATGATGCTTTTGAGGGAGTATGACCGATTTAGAGGGTTGAGGCCGATTCTGAGGACCTAAGGGGTATGCTGGGGGGATGACCAATTTTGTGGGTCAAAGCCAAATTTGTGGGATTAGGGTGAAGATATAATAACCGAGGTCAATTATGACCTAAGAATGGTGACGATCGATGACCGAGGTCATTTTTTACCTAACACAGGTGATGATCCAAGACCGAGGGAAATTCTGACCTAAGAGTGGTGACGACCCAGGACCGAGGTCAATTCTAACCTAACTCAGGTTACGATCCAAGATCGAGGTCAATTCTGACCTAAGAATGGTGGCGACCTAGGATCGAGGTCAGTTTGACCTAACTCAGGTGACGATCCAAGACCGAGGTCAATTCTAACCTAAGAGTGGCGACGGTCGAGGACCGAGGTCAATTCTGACCTAACTCAGGTGATGATCCAAGACCGAGGTCAATTCAGACCTAGGAATGGTGACGACCTAGGACTGAAGTCAATTCTGACCTAACTCAGGTGACGATCCAGGACCGAGGTCAATTTTGACCTAAGAATAGTGACGACCGAGGACCGAGGTCAATTCTGACCTAACTCAGGTGATGATCCAAGACCGAGGTCAATTCTGACCTAAGAATGGTGACGACCTAGGACCGAGGTCAATTATGACCTAACTCAGGTGACGATCCAAGTTCAAGGTCAATTCTGACCTAAGAGTGGTGACGATCGAGGACCGAGGTCATTTCTGACCTAACTAAGGTAACGATCCAAGACCAAGGTCAATTCTGACTTAAGAGTGGTAACGACCTAGGACCGAGGTCAATTCTGACCTAACTCAGGTGACGATCCAAGAACGAAGTAAATTCTGACCTAAGAATGGTGACAACCTAGGACCGAGATCAATTCTGACCTAAGAATGGTGGCGATCCAAGACCGAGGTCAATTTTGACCTAACTCAGCTGACAATCCAAGACCGAGGTCAATTCTGACCTACGAATGATGATGACCGAGGACCAAGGTCATTTTTTACGTAACTCGGGTGACGATCCAAGACCGAGGCCAATTCTGACCTACGAGTGGATAAAGAATGGATTTTGATTCTGCTGGAGAAAGTGCTTTGTGATTTTGATCTGAGACGGGGAGCTGATAGTTGGGGAAGCCTTTTGTTTCTTTAGGAGGCCTCGTAGGGGGGAACAACCTATTTTGGTGATGTAAAAGAACTCCGCTAGGGAAGTGATCAGGCGATACTTAGAGATCCTCCGCAGCTTTGCCGTTAGGAGATTCACTTGGTTTTTGAGGATTTCGCTGGGAAAGAAGGGTTCCACTTGAGGGAATGCGAAATTTTCTTGGTGAAAATGTTCTAAATCCTTCCTGGGATTTTTTGAGGATTTTCCTGGGCTGTCTGGTATTTTCTGGGAATGTATGTACGAAATTTAAGGGGGGTGCCAGTTGGTATAGTATGAGGGGTGCCATTCGGCAGCGGCACAGACTTTTGGACTACCTCGGGAAGGTAAGGAGTTTGTGCCGATCGGTATGGTTGGGGTCAGTGCCGATCGGCATGGAGCTTGGCATCCTATATAAAGGGGGCAAATCCCTTCATTTTTTCACAGCTTCTTTGCTTTCTCTCTTTTTACAATTTCTCTGCAAATCGTTCTAGCATTCCGATCTTCAAGAAATGGTCGCTTTTGTGAGCACTGCAGTCCACAGGGAGTGGTTGACCATTAAAGACTGGGCGAATGTGGAGTGGAGGGCCAGGGCACCTCTTGCTTTGGGGAGTGAGAACTCCTTTGATGCGTTTGAGCCTGTTGCGGATGAGCGGACTTTTCTGCCGGAACCGTCGCATCATCGCTCTTCGAGAGTGAATCCTGGCGGTTAAGTAAGTAACCCGACCTTTGGCATTCCTTTCTTTTTGGTGATTTTTCTTTCTTTCTTGACTTCTGATGAGATTTTTCCTTTTTTCCAGTCTGATATTTCTTTAAAGAACATGCGCGCTCGTGGGACGACGGGGCTCAGGGATGTCTGGGAGCATCTCCCACCTGTGGTCCATTGGGTGGTATCATCAGCGGGTTTTGGGAGGTTGGCATATGCGCTGGATGAGACGCCTCGTTCGACAGTGGTCCTGTGCGCTTTGGGAGAGAGGTGGTGGGATACTAACCACACCTTCCATTTTGACTTCGGGGAGATGACTGTGACTCCCATAGACGTGCAACAGCTATTGGGGCTGGATTGTGATGGAGAGCAGATAGAGGTGGATCGCTATTTGTGGCTGGGACCGGAGGTAGTGCGTGCGCACTTGGTGATGTAGGGAGGATAGTTTATGGGGATTCTATCCGACTGTCCCTACTGAAGGATGTTCTGTTGGGCAGGGTGATTGATGTGGAGGACGGGCTGGAAGTGAGGCAGATGGCCCGGTTATTTATTTGGCTAGTGTTGGGAGGTTTCATGGTGGCGTCGAGCGACGATGTCGTCTATTTGTGGTTCTTACCGTACCTGAGGATGTTTTCAAACATCCCTTTTCTATAATTGGGGGAGTCTGACTTTAGCGACCCTCTACTCTTCTCTGGATGCATTCAGCTAGTGCTGTCGGTAGACCTATACTGGAGCCATATATCTTCTTAAGGTATTCTTCAATTTGCGCATTTCTTTTCATACATACGCATTTTCCTTTCATGCATTCGCATTTCCCTTATGCGTCTCTTTTTATTTGTGAATTCTTATCTTTGACAGACGTGGTTCTATGAGGTGATTGGGTGCAATACCCCGCTGATCGCTCTGAATTATGACATTGTTGGGTACTTCTGCCTATTGTATCGATGGCGTAAGGCCAATCGACAATCGAAGGGATCCCTCTGTCTAGAGGCGATGCGTTAGGTCTTGAATGACCTAACCAGTGGTAGGGTAAGACTCTTTCCATTTCAGTCTTGGTTTTTGCACCTTCTGATTTTGTATTGATTTATGCATTCTTGGAGATTTTTAGGTGGCCTTTTATCCTTGGGGGACAACCATTAAGGATGCGGGGGCAATCGATGTGAATGCGTGGATGAGGCATTTGCTGGCGCATGAGTTCGGACATTCTTGGTATCTCGGGGAGAGGTTGGTTCGCCAGATTGCTGAGGAGGAGGTGGTGGTGCCACCTGTGCAGCCTCCTACGTCTGTGAGGAGGGAGTGACTGCTGTCAGAGGATGCGAGGATCGCGGCGAGGATCGGCGAGTCCTACTTATTGTACACTGATACGGCTGCGCCGTATGACTATATGGACTTTGTGACCAGCTGGTTGATGGAACCTAGCATATATGATGCCCTCCCTTTCCTTCCTACGGGTTCGAGTCGGGCCATGGGATTTATCCATAGTGGCAGTGGTCCGACGGCATATACAGCGGCGATGATGACTTCAGAGTTTCCTTTTGTTCGGTTGCATACCCCTTCGTACAACATTCGACGAGTTGATGGAGGGATGGTGCCTATGGTGCATCGTCCTCATGCGATGGATCCGGAGGAGTTGGGTTTGACAGAGGAGGTCCTCCGGCATGCGGTATACCTTTTGGTTCTTCTCTTTCTTTCTTTTCTATTTTGGTCCTCTCTGCTTTGATACTGATTTTTCCTTTTCTTGCAGCAAGTCCGAGTGTCGACCACTTGGCTAAGGGACATCAGAGACTGGATATCTTCGATGACTGCCCATATTTGGGACTCGGTTCTTGTTCCTTCTTCCTTGGT
Organism: Sambucus nigra; assembly: GCA_949130495.1. Classification (NCBI taxonomy): domain Eukaryota; kingdom Viridiplantae; phylum Streptophyta; class Magnoliopsida; order Dipsacales; family Adoxaceae; genus Sambucus; species Sambucus nigra. The sequence continues at coordinate 165,803,446 of OX422215.1, read as the reverse complement.
GTCATCTGCTTCGTTCGGAGAGGACTGTGGCTCGGGTAATGATGGTGCATCGTCTCACCATAGGGGAAAGAGAGCACGTCGCAGGGGTGGAAGCTCTTAGAAAGAAGGGTAGGTGAGCGAGAGAGAGAGAATGTGGGTTCGGGCTGAGTCCCGTTGTTTTTGCTTTTTCTTTTTATTTCCTGAAAAATTTATGTAACACAAAAAGCAAATAGATGCAATGCAATGGAGTTTTTTATTATCCTTTTATTAATGATGAATGAATGCATGCGCATGCGCTTTTTACTTTGCTGCTGAGACCGTAAAAAAGAGTTTTTTTTTTTGGAATTTTTGAAGGAAAGTTTTTATATAAGGAGAAATTATATAAGTAGAAAAAGGGATTTTGAAATTCTGTTGAGAATATCAATTTATTTTTATTAAGTTTTCTGATTTGACAAAAGAGGAAAAGAGGGAAATTTCTAAATATGGGGGGGTGCCGATCGGCAAGCTCCCTGTCCTGCCTATCGACAGTTCATTCCAGTCCCATCAATTCAAAGCTTTGATTGGTTCCCTCTTCAGCCTCTGGTACTTTATGGGGTAGGATTCCCTTCGATTTTTGCAGAGATTATGTCTCTTGTGAGGGTTCTCAAGTATAAAAAGGGGTAAGGGTGGAGTGTTTTCATCACACCTTTGCATTCTTACCTACTTGCCCATTATCTCTTAGCTTTGCAAGATGGCTCTCCTTGGTAGCATTGATTTTCTAACTACCTCAAAGCCTTGGAAGTAATGTTCTCCTATAATTTCGACTACGATACATTCAACATGCGTCGAGTCTCCTTGTGGCGCAATCGGCCTATTGAGTGGAACCTGCTGATGGCGGCGGTACAATTCTGGTACCCCAAAGACCATGTATTTCGCTTTGGGTTGGATGAAGTTTATCCTACCTACGTGGAGTTTTCTTCCATACTGGGTTTAAATCCCAGTGTTGTTGCGGCCTTACCCGAATTTTCCCATTATCCCATGGATTTGTTGGCCAGGATCTTCGTATTTCGCATTCGGTGGCCAGATCATTGGTTGATGGAGTAATGATCTCCCTCCTGGTGGTGCTGCAGTCTGTGCATTTACGGGACATAGGTGATGCTGGTTATGCTGGAGCCGTTGTTCTGGGCCTGGTTTTAAAATTGCTGCTGGTGACTGGGGAATTACTGGTGGACCCGCAACTTACAGCCATTACTTCGTGGATGTCATACCGTCATAATCCTACGGCGGTGATACTGGCAGAGACCCTGAATGGCCTAGATGCCTAGAGAGAATGTCATTTTAACTTTCTGAGGGGTAGCCCCGTGATGCTGTTCATGTGGTTGTCTGAAAGACTCCGCTTGGCGGCCCCTCCAGAGTATCCTTTATCGGTTGTACCCAACCTCTTTTCGCGTTACTCCATCAGCGTTTTCCTGTATGTTGAGAGATGGGAGAATTGTCTTATGGAGTATGGGGCGAGTCTGCGCTGGTCAGTGCCTTCGTGGGGACAGTTGCTGCCTGTTCTGGAGCTATGGGAATACTCGTATGTGCGGTTGGTTGGTCTCAGGCAAACCTCTTTTTATTTCCCTTGGCGGCTTCTGTGCCAATTTGGTTGGGCACAGGTCGTGCCACCTCGAACTTCAAATTTCTTTTCGATAGAAGATTTGACTGAGCGCCTGCGTCTGTTGCTTGGATCTCTGTGGGAAGATCGACGTCCGTCGACCCATCCTTCTCAGTCTATCGGGAGTGTTTGTCATATTCCTAAAGATTATATGAAGTGGTTATGGAGGAGAGTAGTCAGCAAGATGTTGGCAGTGTAGACTGGACAAAGATGGGTTGTTTTATTTAACACCATGGAAGGGGGTGGTGTGGTCTTTTCAAAGATGGTTCGGGCTTACCGGTCCATGGAGTGTTTACGACACTCTAGTCAGGTAGGGGAAACTTGGGGACCTCAGGATGTAGATGATGAGGGTTCAGTCCCCTCTGGTAGCTGTGGGTAGGACTCTTGGAGAGTTTATTTATGTAATAAGGAATAGATGTGGGGATTTTATTTGGCTTTTTATGGTAGTACGGGGAAGGGAGTTATCCGTTCCTTTTCTTATGTAATCCGTACTATAATATCTTATTAATGAAATAAGCAAGTTTTTTATCCGCCAGATGTGCCTTTCGATGAATTTTTCATTTTTGAATTATCTATACCGATCGCTAAGGCAAACATAATCCTTTTGTTCAAGTATTTGTTAGAATGAGCTGCCGTTCTCATAGATAAGAAAATATTAGTAATTTGTGAAAAAGAAAGGGTCGTGCTCCTTTAAGATGTATGAGTTGCCTACGTACCTCTGGGGTTTTGAAAAGTTTTTTACTTTTCTTGAAAAATGGTTTTTTTGCAGAGGATCAGGCCCACGTAGTTCTGGGTAGAGGGAAATGAAGAGAGTTTTTTTTAATAGAAGGGGGATTAGAAGAGTCGTAGCGCACCGAGATTCCAGACTAGGGGTAGAATTTCTTGAGACGGTCCAGGTTAACTGGACAAGCCATCTCTTCCCCATCTAGGTCAGTGAGCATGGCGGCATCGCCTTATAAGATTTTCTTTACAATGTAGGGGCCGCTCCAATTGGGCTTGAATTTCCTTCTGGGGTCCCAGATGGGTTCTTTTATCTCTTTGAGGGCTAAATCCCCCTCTCGAACACCGCGGTCCTTGACTCTCTTGTTGAATGATCGTGCTATTCGGCGATGGTACCCCCGCATGTGGTAAAGATCTTTCAATCTCCTTTCATCTAGGAGGGTCAGCTCATCAAGACAGCTTTAGCACCAGTCTTCTTCACTAACTTTGCTTTCGAGCATGATGCATAGAGAGGGTATTTCCAGCTCCATAGGTAGGAATTCTTCCATGACGTAGACCAGAGAGTAAGGGGTAGCCCCAATAGAGGTTCGGATTGAGGTTCGATATCCCCAGAGGGCATACGGGATTCGGTGGGCCCAATCCCTACAGCTTCCGATCATCTTGCTGATGATGGCTTTGAGTTTCTTATTGGAAGCTTCAACTGCACCATTGGTCTGAGGTCGGTAGGGAGAAGATTTTTGTCTCTGAATCCCATACTTGTTGACTACTTCTGTGACCTCTACTTAGAAGTGCAACCCGTTATCTGACACTAGCTCGTGCGGGACCCCATATCGGCAGATGACAGTTTCTTGAGGAATTTGTCCACTTTCTTGGCATTTAATACTGCGTATGACTCAGCTTCGACCCATTTGGTGAAGTAATCAATGGCAACTAGGATGAACTCATGTCCGTTTGAAGCCTTTGGTGTAACCTTCCCTATGATTTCGACACCCCAGGTGGAGAACGGCCAGGGAGAGGTCATGTTATACAATTCTCGCAGAGGCAGGTGTTGAAGATTGGAGAACTGCTGGCATTTGAGGCATCTCCAAAAATAGGCGGTGCAATCCTGGGCCATGGTGGTCCAATAGTAGCCCTGTCGGATGATCTTCTTGGAAATCATGTGACCGTTAATGTGGGGCCCGCATTACCCGCTGTGGATCTTCTGCATTATTTTCACACTCTCAGTCCTTGTGATACAGTGTAGATGAGTTCCATCGAAGTTCCTCTTGAGTAGAACTTTATGACAGATTATGTACTGGGCTTCGGAGGGTGGTTCAATCTTTCTTATTGGAACCCTCGGGATACCTACCATGTTTGAGGAGGCACCAGATATTATAGTACCAAAAATCGGCTAGTTTGGGATCTTCGGTGGAGACAAGCTCAATATTGTAACAGTCGGTTGGTTTGCCTTTATTTTGAACTAGGAAGGGGGTCATTGTTATTCCTTCGGGCATGTCAACCATGGAGGCCAAGGTAGTGAGAGCATCGTCTAGGTTATTCTTTGCTCGAGATAGGTAATGAAAGGTGATATCTCAGAATCGGGAGGCTAACTCTTCTAATTGGGCATGAAAGGGTTGGAGCTTTTCGTCCTTGAATTTCCACTTTCTGAGCACTTGATCGATGATGAGGGCAGAATCCCCGTAGACATTAAGGTATTGAATACCTTTCTTGAGAGAAAATTTAAGGTCTACCGTGTATGCCTCGTATTCTGTCATGTTGTTGGTGCAAGGGAAATCCAATTTGATGGCGATGGGAATGTGGGAGTCATCTGGGGCGATCAGAAGTATCCCAATGACATATCCTTTTTTGTTCGTAGTGCTGTCAAAGAACATTTTCCATCAAAGGTGGTCTTGAGCGGTGCAGATGATATTTTCAACTGGGAATTCGGAGATCCAAACATCTGCTTCTTCCACGCGGTAATCAGCGAGGTAGTCAGAGATGGCTCTTCATTTAATAGCTTTCTATATGACGTACACGATATCGAACTCGGTTAGGATCATCAACCATCGAGCCATTCGACTAGATAAGGCGGGTTTCTCGAGCATGTATTTGATGGGATCCATTCGGGATACAAGTTTGATGGGGAAGGCGAGCATGTAGTGTCGCAACTTTTGGGTGACCCAGACAAGTGCGGCACACGCCTTTTCCAAAGCAGTGTAGTTGACCTCGTACCCGACCAATTTGCGACTGGTGTAATAGATGGCTCTTTCTTTGCGGGAGTCCTCAAGGTATTGAGCTAGCAAAGCCCCAGTTGCGTTGTCGGTTATGGTTAGGTATAGGAGTAAAGGGGGACCCGGTTGTGGTGGCATGAGCACTGGAGTTTGGGTCAAATATTGTCTGATTCGGTCAAAAGCTTCTTGGCAGGACTCATTCCAAACCTTGGTTGAATCCTTTTGGAGGAGCTTGAATATCGGTTCGCAGATGGAGGTTAGCTGTCTGATGAACCGGCTGATATATTGCAATTTCCTAAGAAATCCTTGGACTTCTTTCTCTGTTCGGGGCAGTGGAATCTCAAGTATGGCCTTCAGCTTTGCAAGATCTGCTTATATCCCCTTCTCACTGACCATGAATACCAAGAGTTTTCCCTTTGTAACGCCGAAGACACATTTCTGTGGATTGAGTCTCATCTGATACCGTTGCAGTCGTTCGAAGAACTTTTGAAGAGCAGGAACATGACCTTCTCTAGTTTTGGACTTGATAATCATATCATCCACACAAACCTCGACTTCTTTGTGAATCAGATCGTGCAGGACAGTTGTGAAAGGCCTTCAGTAGGTAGTCCCAGCATTCTTGAGACCAAATGGCATAACGGTGTAGAAAAAGGTTCCCCGTGGGGTGATGAATGCGGTTTTTTTTTGGTGGTCTGGGTGCATCTTGATTTGTTTGTATTCGGCAAACCCATCGACGAATGACTTGAGACCATGACTGGTTGTGCTGTCCACGATCATGTAGATATTGGGTAGCGGATAGTCATCCTTTGGAGAAGCTCTATTTAAATCTCGATAGTCCACACACATTCGAACCTTACCTCCTGACTTCGGCACAGGTACTATGTTGGCTAGCTTTGTGGGATATTTGATCACACGAATGAAACCCACGTTCAAATGTTTGACCACCTCTTCTTTGACATTGAGCGACCATTCGGTGCGGAGTTTTCTCAATTTTTGTTTAATTGGCTTGTAATCTAAGAGAGTGGGGATCTCATGCTGAGTTATTTTAGGATCAATGCTGGGCATATCATCATAGGACCATGCGAAGACATCCACGAATTCCTTTAGCAATTCTTCGAGTTGTGCGTGCTCATACTCGTTAAGGGTGGCCCCTATCCTAATCTCGTGCAGTTGGCTACTAGAATCGAGATTAATAACAACAGTCTCTTCTTCATTAACTTAAACGCGGTTATGTTATTTATTATTAACCTTATTTAGATCAGTTAAGAATTGTTCATCTGCAAAATCATCATCATCAAAAGTTTGATTAGAATCCAAGAAGTTAATTTAAGGCACAGCAAGATACTCAAAATCTTCGTTTATTTCATTGATAGGAAAACATCATTGAGAACCTTATCAAAATAGGTCTCAATTACATTTGAACAAGGATAGACAACAGAAGAAGAAATAGGGTAAATATTGGGGGTTAGGGGAGATTTCAAGAGGTAGAACTGGCGCAGCATGCTAGTTGAGGAGGGTTGTATCAACAGCTTTAATCATATGGGATGGATCCATTGATGTAGTGCCTGAACAAACCATATAGAGTGCCAGCCCCAGTGTTTGTAAGTTATAGTAATCTTAGGAATAACTTTCCTCAGTCTCTTTGGTATCTTTGATGAGTGGTTGTACTCGGTGTGGGAAACTGTCGGCCTATGGGTAGCTATCTTGGAAAAAGATCTCCATTCCAAGCTTTATCTTCTTGTCTGTGTGGTCATACCATGGTTTTGGAAAATTATAAAAGGGTAAGTCTTCGCCTTCTTTGATGAATCGTCCATTCAAGGAGTCTCCTGGGATAGTTTGGATGCAGTCTAATCTTCTCTTTAGTCGAGACTGGTGGATCATTCTGAGCTTTTGTTCTGATGGTTAATACCCCAAGCCATAAGGAGGGAAAGCTTTTTTCAGTTCGATGGGCTCAAGTATCCCTTGCTGCCTTTGCCCTAGCCCCAGTCCGGGCATGAAGTTCATATTTCTTAACATTTGAATTAAATTGACATTTCCATGAGGGTCATATTCTGTACAAACCCTTTGTTTGAAACCGTCCCCTGCCGGGAGTAGGAGTTGCTCAACTCAAAATCCTGATAAGAGAATATCATTTGACCCGTGTTGTATCTCAAGGATTGGACTGCTAGTGCTTGCACCCTTGACATTTTCATCATCGCCCAAAATGGTGATGACTCGCCCATCGGTGAAGAACTTCAATTTCTGATGGAGTGAGGAAGATACACCCTTAATATTATGGAGTCAGGTTCGTCCAAGCAACAGGTTGAAACAAGCTGGGATGTCTATGACTTGGAATTCAACAACAGGGTTTATAGGGCCAACCTCTATTACAAATTTTATGGATCCCATCACCTCTCGGCGGGTATTATCGTAGGCATGTACAGCGACGGAGGTTGGAGCGAGGTCGCTTTCTTTCAGGACCAAACACTTGAAGGTTCTCAGTGGGCAAACATTCAAGGCGAATCGGTTATCGATAAAAGAGAGTGGCACGGCCTTCCCCATAACTTCAACGGAGATTTTGGGTGCATGATTGTGATTTGGCCCAATTCTGGGGATTTCTTCTTCAGAAAATGATAGCATTCGGGTAGAGGTCAAGGATCCAACCTGATTTACCGCTTCTTCTGGTGTGGTAGAGGGAGGAACTGTGGGTCCCGTGAGAATCTTGATTAAAGCATTTATCTGCAGCTGGGAAGACATGAAAATCCCCCATATATTGATGTTAACTTGAGTTTTCTTTAGTTGATCGAGGATCTTTCTCTCCTCGATGGTCATCTCTGGTATAGGAAGGTTTTCAATGCCCTTCCCTTTATCATTTGTTGTTAGTGAGTTTGGAACCTGGTATTGTTTCCCTGATGTGGTCATGGATTTACTGAAGAAGGGAAGAATATGAATGTCGTTTCCTCGTCAATCTCAGGTTGTTCTCCAACCATGTTTATTTCTCCTAGGAGTTCTTCAAATGATATCATCCCACATATGTCGGCTACAAGGCCAGTTTTTCCTGAAGCTTGTTCTTCACTCGAATCTTTGGATTCTTCCCCCCATCCGGTGGCAACAATTTTATCTTTCCATGTAAAGTCAATGCATTCAACAACTTCAACGGCTTCTTCATACAGGTCTTCCCATTATATGGGGATATTGTGATTTAAGGGACTAAGCGCCCTTGTAGCTTCAAAGTTTCAAGTAACCCGGTGATACTACAAATGCTATTGGTTTGCCCGAATAATTTTGCCATAATCTGGACAACATTATCTAGGTTGACTTCGCCGGTTGGTACCAGCCGTTTGTCTGAATCTCGAGCCCATTTTCGTGCCTCCAAGAACAGTGTACTGAATCTCTGGCAATCGTTGACCATCTGTGAGGGCAATTTCAGCCCGAAATCTAGGAGTTGGTTTAACACTTCTGACAATTCCATACTTTTATTTTCATAATGGGTACGGACAGCGATGCATGCTCCGATAAGGAGTGATGGTGCCTGATCAGCGAGGCTAGTAGGGTGTAGGAGGAAATATGGGCAAATTTGAAGAGATTTAGGAGAGTACATGGGTGTGATTTGAGTTGAGGGATCGAAATATGGGTTTTCTTCTAAGAATATGGCATTGGCATGATTTGGGAGTGAATTGTGAGTAGTGTTTGGCTTAGGATTGGCTGGTGGGGCGATGGTACCCCGGTCAATGATATCTTGGATTATGTTTCAGAGGTGAAAGCATTGGTAGGTGGTATGTCCAGCAGTTTGATGGAATGCGCAATGAGCATCGGCCTTGAAGTTCCTTGGGAGTGGATTTGGCAATGGACAGGGATCCAAGGGTTTGATGAGGTTTTGGCTAAACATGGCTTGGTAAACTTTAGAGAGGGGAGCATGGAGCTCAGTGTATTCCCTTCGGATGGGGGCAGGGCGACTTTCTGGTGCCCATGATGTGGTTGGTTGAGAGATGTTGTTGATGGTTGAGACTGTAGCACTGGCAGGCTTGTCATACTTTCTAAGGGAGAACTATCTGGACACGTTCTTCGGTTCAACCTCTATTTTAACAAGGCTTTCCTAGATTTCTACTCTCGCCTCTATGAGAGCTCGAAAGTGGGGATAGTATTGGCCTCCCATCGTCGCTCGGACATGGGGCAAGAAGTTCTTCTTCACTATGTTGACATGTTCTTCCTCAGATGGCCGATTTGTCATAGTAGCCGCTTGCTCCCTCCACCGGATTATGAAGTTACTGACTGATTCCCCAGGGTTCTATTTGAGCAGCTCTAAATCACGACGGGTGACCTCAAGATCTTCATTATATTTATATCGCGACATGAATTCTTAGACTACATCCTCCCTGATACGGATTTTGGATTCCTCAAGAGACAAAAACCATCGAAGGGAACTATCCTTCAAAGTTTGCTGAAATAATTGATCCATCACTTCTTCAAAAACCCCTAGTAGAGTCATGGAACGATGATAACTGCGAAGATTAACAATCGAGGGTCCACTCCCTCCTAACTTCTCGATATTTGGCATCTTGAACTTCTCGGGTAACGTTGCTTTAGGATAAGGAGACATGTGGGTATAGTCCATGTAATTCCCAAAGATCCTGACTTGGTCGAACTTCTTGGTGAGCATCTTGAGAACCTCTTTGACTTTATTCAACTCCTCCTCTTTTGGATCAATGACCATAGGCAGGTTAGCCATAGGCTGGGAAATGTTTGGCATCGAAAGATGGGTAGGCGACAGCCCATTAATAAGAGGGGCACGTGAAGCGTGCTGATATTCTTCGGGAACCCAGATAAGATCGGGTGGTCCCATAGCACGAGGGAATAGGGCCTCGATCTCTTGAGGAATAGGAATCTAGTTTCGTTGCATCTCTCGAACCTCAGTTTGGAGGTTGTTAATCTTGGACACGAGCAGAGCTAGGACTTCCGTCAAATCCGACTGTATGACTGGTACTTGATCTGTATTCTCCATGGGAAGTGGATGGATTCCGGACTCGGAAGAAGTAGTAGAGGAACGGATGAAACTCCGGGGTGATTTGACTGAAGACCGAAGCCAATAGGGAGCCAAGCCAAGGGCTTGCGATTGACCTGAGAAGGCGTAGAATGGGATTTATTTTTGAAAAAAAAAGAGAAGAAACTATTTTTGGATTTATTTATAAGAAAAAAAAGGAAGAAACTATTTTGGGATTTATTTTTGAGAAAAAAACGGGAAGAAACTATTTTTGAATTTTTGATAAAGAAGGGAGAAATGTTTTTTTTTTAGACGGAACTTAGCATGATTATTACGATTATTATGCTCTCACTTGTATTTAATTCTCCTAAATGCAATGTCGGATGGGACCCGAGCCTGGAAAAGTGGGGTTTTTTATATATGTGAAGCTACGACTGGACTTGTAACTAGGCTCACGGACAGGTTCCCATTTTCAAAATGCGCAAAAATTTGGGCGGCAGGCCGACCCGAAATTTCGGCAGAGTTTCGGGTTGAAACCGACAATCTAAAGTGCGTGTCCTAGGTTTGACACCTATATGTGGGTATGCATTTGGTTGGGTGAATTGGAATGGGTTCCCCCCTTTGGCGTGACTTCCACGATATACGTCTTGATCTTTTGGGCAATCGGTATGTGTGGACAAGCCATTTCATATACCTGAGTGTATGTGAATTGCCTCACTATATACCTCATGGGGATGGTACGTGTGAGAGAGAATTCGATATACTCGGTGTATGTGAATGAATTCCTTGCAATATACCTCCCGTCATGACTTCGGTCAAGCGGTATGATGCGGGGGAACCGTTCGATATATGTCAAAGGTACTTGGCCAATGGAAGGTGAGAGTCATATCGCTTAGGATAACTGCGCCCTGCCGGACCAGCGCCCATCACGAAGTGACCTTCTAGTTATAGGGTAACATTTGGTCAATGACAATGCTCTTTGGTGATGTCGTGTGAATCATGCATGATTCTCTTATTAGTATCTTATGATGAGAATGGTTTTCTTGATTATGCCAAACAGGGAGCAAAGTATAAGTACCAAAGGCACACCAAGTATGGATGGGTGATGCATGTAACATGTGGATATATGTGATCCTAGGTGAACATGGTGTGAAGTGTACATGGAGAATGTTCTACAAGTGTGTGAACAGAATCATAAGCATGGGATACACATGGAAAAGGGGAACATGCATGTATAAGGGAAAAATAAATAAATATAGCATCCATGTAAATAGAGTCAAGCCCTCAAAACATACATATCCCCAGCGGAGTCTCCACTGTGGCCATCCCCGATCCTCACCTGCGGGCGGGCACGTGAAGGAAGGATCCTCGGGTCCTATGCGTCCCTCTCGGGAGCGCTTCAGCGTGTGTCATTTGAGATGAGGTGTAAAAATGTAGAGAGATTTAGAGTCGCCAGTCTATTTTACTCAAAACAGACAAAACAAAAAGCGTAAGTCATCCCGAAGGACGGCATCCAAAGACATACTGGTGCATACGAAACCAAAATGATTCGAGAAGGGTTCAGAGGCTAAGTTACGAAATGGGAAGGTGTTAGGCACCCATTCCTCCCTTTTGGTCTCTCATGGATATTTGCTATTTTCCTTTATTTTCCCCGTGATATGTGTGCATGTGTATATATATAATGGAGATAGGAATCCTCAGCATGTATCATGGGAGAGATAAAGCATGTCATCCGCAGGAAGGTATAAGAATAATATTAGACAATAAAATTTACGCGGTTACCCTTACGTTCATCGTTATAATGGAAGGATAACGAATATGGAGTAATAAGTCACTAAGAACAAGTATATAGAATATAAGGAAATTGGATTTAGAGAAGCTAAAAAATGAGAGAAAAAGTGAGAAAAATGACTCGAGTCTCGAGTTTTACCCCGAGACGCCTACGTAGCCTATAAAGGCATCAAAGTCCACGTAGTTTGCATACAAAACTAGGGGTGGGGTTTATCCCATAAATAAAAATGGGGGATCTCTTATTTGTGAGTGTGTGTGTGTAGAAAAAGTGTTTTAGTTGTGAGAAAAGTGCGAGAAAAGTATGAGAATCCATATTTGGAATTTATGAGCAAACCCTCTTTTTCTTATTTTTTGGGTTTTATTTATATGAAAATATGAGATGTGCAATAATACTAAATAAAAAGTATATTAGGATGCGTGAGATAAGATAATAAAAGTGCTATGTAATAAAACAAGTTTTTACGAATTTAAGAGAATTTGAAGAGAAAGTTGAGAAAGATGGACCTTATTGAAGATCTTGAGCTTGATCTTGAATGTTGGAGAGCAGCCCTTGCACTTGGATGATGATGGAGAGTGGCTAATTCACTAAGTTTGATGAAAAGGATGATGAAAAGTGGAAGTAAAAAAGGATTTTGGATGTTGAAATCGCGCTGCCTTCGAGAGAGGTTTTTGAGATTCGTTGAGAATGATTTTTATCAGATATGTGATCCCTTGTAAATGAGGTGAAGGCCTCCATTTATAGGCCCAGGTCACTGCCGATCGGCATAGACCTAGTCCTGCCTATCGTCACCTGCCGATAGGCAGGGTCTGGAACCTGCACTTGGAAGTGTCTTTCAGGCCTTTTTGGAAAATTGGCTCCCGAGGGAAAATCGTTGGTCAGTATCACACACGGGTAAGATCGTTGGATAGGTATTTCGGAGACCATTGAAAGTCCTTTAGACCTCTCCCGAGTTCGGGAGTTGACTTTGGGTCAAATATGGCTCGGAAGCACTTATCGGTCCATTGGACGGGGAATCGGTCGGATGCAAACGGATCGTTCATCCGCGTGGTAAGTTCAAATCGCGCACGGGGTGGACCCTTGGAAAGGTTAGGAGATGTACTTCTACATTCCAAAGATTTTGACCCGATTTGGGGAGCTGACTTTGGTCAATCGGGCCCTGGAAGCATTTGGTGACCTCTTGGAGTCAAACGGATCGTTCGTCCGCATGGTAAGTCGGAATCATGCATGGAGCAGACCATTGGAAAGGGGTTTCAGTGCCCTTTGAAGATTCATTCAGCCTCGGTCGAGCTAAAGAGTTGGCTTAGGTCAAACAGAGCCCGGGAGCGCCCGGTGGCCTCTAGGTCAAGTTTCGAACGCAAATGGATCGTTCACCCGCATGGTAAGTCGGAATCACGCACGGGATAGACCATTGGAAAGGGGATTCAGTTCCCTTCGAAGATTCATTCAGCCTTGGTCGAGCTAAAGAGTTTGACTTTTTGGTCAAACTGGGCTTGGGAGTGCCCGATGGCTTCTAAGTCAGTACTCGGGGTATGACATGGGTTTGTAGTGATGAAGGGAGGTACTAGGGACCTAAGGAGAGTTAGGGGGTAACAGAATGGGGTGTCTACAGTAGGCCCGAAACTCTTTGGAAGCCCAGTTATATATATATATATATAGTTATTTAAGCTAGGGTTTTCGGCCAAGATCCATTATGGAGGGTTAAAGAGTGTGAGGAAAAATACAAATCACATTTTTGTGAAAGGGTGATGGGAGAGAAGGACAATTCTCTCATATTTCACCTTGGTGACATCTCTAATAGTTCCCGTGCACGAGGATTAATTTTTGTGGATCATACGATAGAAGATTTGAGTTGTTCATAAATTTCTAATATAGTTTTATCGAGACTTTAGAGGGTATCAATAATTCCTTCACCTTCGATCATTGTCTCCTCATAGTAATCAAAACATAATTCGATTTGGTATTGTATTCTTGAACCCTAGGTTAAATCATTAAACCTTGTTCTTGATTTTTTTTCCATGCATGATTAATCAGATATATTTTGGAATGAAATTTTTCAACGTTTTAAGTTTAAATCCCAAGTTGTTTTCATAATAATTGGTATCAGACCCCCAATTGGGATTGACCATATTTTGGAAAGGCCCATGATGTCCACCTTCAAACCCCAATTTTTGCATAATGTATGATTGTACACTATTTTGTATGGTATAATACTGACCTGGTTTTGTAGAGATTTTTTATTTAAATCCCTTCCATCATGGTCACATATGTTTATTTTGTATGCTTGGACCCTGCGGTGGTTTATTCATAATTATTTTTGCTCCTAGATTCGATGTGGTTGTAATAATTAAGTTTTTGTAATTATTGCTTCATTTATATATTTGGAGGTGTTGGAAAAGGGTTGTAGTGTTTATTTATACATAGGTTTTGTTGTTGGATAAGTTTTTGTGAAAATCCAAGAATGTTATAACCGTTTTTTGCATGTAATTTGCGAAGTGAAGACAAAGTTGTCCTGGGAGAGGGGATTGATCCCTTCCTAAAGGGGTTGATCCTATAACCCGATTGATTCGGTTAAAATGTTGATAGATTCAATCAAACGAGATCGATTTGGTCTAGAAGAGGATCAATTCAATTTTGAGGAATTGGGCATTTTTTCTAGTTTAATTGTTATTCACTAGTTTTGGCAAATGATCCTCATCCCGACTCTTCCCTCAATATAATGGACATTTTTAGTGGTTTCTGATGAAGAAATCCAAGACTTGAAGAATTTTACTTCAAGGAGGAATCTTATTCGAAAGGAGCTCTACTTCGACTGGGTCGGTGGTTCTTCAAGACTTCTACATGAAGAATGATTCTTGGCCATGATGGATAGGAGCATTTTTGTCCTTATATATGAGTTTACTTTCTTATTTGCATGTTTGTCTTGTTATTATTATGTTTCATAATTTCATATGTTAGTTAATTGTTCAATTAGGAACACATATTTTATGGACAACTTGGATTTAATTTTGTGAACGGCTCAAATCACCATTTTTCTTGAAAAATCATTTTATTTATTATTTTTTAAATTGAATTAAATCATGGTAATTAATTGTAAGGTATGAATTAAATATTAATCTATGGGTTTTGTTTTAGTTTAAAAAGGCTTAATTTTGGAAAATTAAAGTAATGAGATCGGGTAATTTAATTTGTACAAGGAAAATGAAAATTATCGAAGATTTAATTCGAGCTTTTAGAATTGAATTAACTCTTTTCCAAAACAATAAAATTTTAAATTACTAAGTGGGAGATGGGTTTCAACCTAAATCCCATGGTCTATATCAGTATTTTATGAATTAGATGTGATTAATTCATTGCGTCACTTAGGCTGCCCCCTACAGATGGAATTAATCAAGGCATCAAGAATTCATTTTAAATATTATGTGAGTATTGGAAGAATTAAAATGCGGGTGAGTTCAATACCCCCCCCCCCCCCCCCCCATCACGGGTATTCCTGTAAGAGAGGGTTCTATTTTAAGGAATGAACATGTGATATATAGTTACACGAAACTAATGATATCCTCACCCATAAAGTCATTGTCATTAATTAAGGGACCTAAAGTTGTCGGATATTCATTATTTTGGACATAAGGGTATAAAACTATATGAGTAGCATAATGAAATATGTAAATATGGATGTTTCAAGGTGTGCTAATTGAAGCTCTCCACGAGAAATATCTCCTCTTAAGGGAACTAGGATGTCCGATGGGATTATTTTTTTTAGCTGGCGTTTGAGGGATGCCATTTGAAAATTAAATCGAATATTTATCACATTTAATTAGAGATTAACATTATAAATTGGATGATTCTAAGATTTCAAAATGAATCCAACATTTTCTCATTGGTTGTTAGTTTTAAATTAATACCTGGAATTAGTTTCGAGGACTGAAAATGCAATTTGACATTGCTCTAGCTTCATAGGATAATAAACATATTTAGCCCACAATTCCCATCAATGTTTTAAAAGTTTATTGTGTTTAACTCCTCGCATCTGATATTTTGTCCCCCATATGATTTCAATAGAGGTATTCTAATATAAATGGTAATTTTTTAAATTAAATGTTACATGTCTCCAGTTCCCCCCCACCTCCCATCCCCCAACGGAGACGTTTTTTGTGTACGTGTTTATTTTATAGAATTGACCTATCAAAATTTATTCACATATTTTTTAATGATGTTCTAGGATAAGAATCATGTTCATAAAATGATCTTTATCATTGGTTGAATAAGAAATTCATTATCATTTCCAAATTCGAGAGAGAGGATCAACAGTAGCCAAGGGATGGTGTAGTTGTTTAGAATAGATTTACTTCTTTCCCCTAAAGGGAAGTAGGGGGTAAGGCTCTCAGCAATATGTTTCCCTTGTCGCCAAAAGTTATCTTTCGGATTACTTTCGGAGAAAAAAATTTGTGTTCCGAAAATTAATGGACTTTATTTATTTCCCATTATTTTTAAAAAAAATGATTAGTGGAAATTGTTTTAAACCTATGTTTTTTCAATCAAAAATCACTCAATATAAAACGTTCAAGTTTATAATCCAAAATCACATTTCGCAT
The DNA here is from genome assembly GCA_949130495.1 of Sambucus nigra. Taxonomy (NCBI): domain Eukaryota; kingdom Viridiplantae; phylum Streptophyta; class Magnoliopsida; order Dipsacales; family Adoxaceae; genus Sambucus; species Sambucus nigra. The sequence continues at coordinate 165,787,557 of OX422215.1, read as the reverse complement.
TTTTTACACAATCAAACGTAATACAAAGTTGGGAAATTTTCAACTATACTTATAAATATGCATTACAAAACAATATGTCATACCAATCTAAGTATAAGGGTACATAAGAAATGCCTCCCAAGTAAAAACATAGTCAATCATAATACATCAACATATCAAAAGACTTTAAAGATTGATCCACGTAAATTAAAACAATGACAATATGGCTCCGCTACACACAAAGATATCACAACTCCAAGCCACCACAAATATAAAGACTTCAAACAAAATTCATCATCAATCAGCATAAGATAAAAAAAATGTTATTAGTCTGAATTTAAAATACACTGAATATTATAAAACATAAAGGTAGTTAAAATTTACTCTTATGTCGTTTACCCTCCAACCCCTAATTCCAATGTTTTATGCTTAGAAGTTTGAGATTTAAAACGATATTGGAATCCATGAGTGCCGTGACTACATGGTTTTTTGGACCAGGTACTCTGATCATGTACGAGATGTGTGTGCCTCTTTCTAGTTTGATTATTAGTAATTTTTCGTTTTTGTCCACCAATTCCCAATTTTCAAATGTGTGTATATTCGACTTAAATAATTTAGAAAACTTATATATTTCAAAAAAAAATAAAGTTTATGTTGGAACACGAGGCCCCCAAATTTTAAAATCTTACTACAACAAGTAGTTTATTTTCTTTTTAAAGATGCGGAAGTGAGATGGTTCAATTAAACAATTATATAAACAACAATCTTAATTTATTCACAAAATTAAATTATACTAAAAATCAAATTTGTGAATTTTTACGTTAAGCTCAAAAAACCAATTTAATACAAGTCCTAGAAATTTTCCTAAATCATATTTTCAATATTATCAAGTTAGGACAAACCAATTTTAACAAATTATATGAAGACTTGAATTAAATTAATATTTACCCAAATTATAATTTTGCCCCAAATTAAGGAAGTAGATATTTAAACAAAATTTTATCTTTTTACCTAAGCATGCATCTAAGGTGAATTTGCGAAAGATAAAATAAACAAATCACTACGCTGCGATATACGAGGAAAAAACCACAACGGGAAAAACCTCGGACGGCCCTAGCCTCAAATCCACTAAGTACGGTTTTACAAATACAAGACAGTAAGACTTATAACACTCGACTTGACTCCGTCCAAGCCCCGACGCTCCTTCTTGTATACACCTCTACCTAGCGAATAATCACAGAACTCCATCGCGATCACGGAATCCACCGATCGGACTTTTAGAAACCCATCAACCATACACGATGCCTTTCACTGTATGAGAATGCCGCAGCAACAAACATGAATTCTTCTTTTTGGGATGTAGAAGTCAACCCAAATGAACTCTTGAACACGGTAGAGTAAACTCGGTGACAAACAATCCAAGCAAGATATTTATATGGAAACTTGGAATAAACAAACTATGGGTGTAAAACAAAAGTGTTTCTCAAATCATGTTCTTCAACTACAAACACTTAAACATGAACTTTTGAACTTTGGAATTTTCTCTCAAAAAATGTTCTCTTTTAAAGGTGTTTAGAAAATGTCAAAGGTTGGTTTTTCAAACTTGGTTCCCGTACATATAACTTCTGTCAAAAGTTAGTGGGTAAAGGGAAGTGGAAACATGGGAAAAACTGCTCAAAACTGCCAGAAAAATTTCCCGCCTGAAATCTTGTTCGAACGAGATTTTTACTCAAATGAAGTCTCGTTCGAATGATACTTCTAACGAAGTTCCAGAGGAAGGTCATTGGCAAAACTCGTTCGAACGAAATTCTCGTTCGAACGAAAAACCAAAAATCTTAAAAATTCGATTTTAGCCCAGAAACTTTATTTTAAAGTTTTAATGAAACCTTCTGAAAATAAACCTTAGTTTAAAATAAAAAAATACACCCAATTAAAATTGTTCCAAGATCCTATATAAATATGTAATGCCTTCATACCTTGGGAGTAAATGGAACACATGTTGTTGACGTAGAAACGAGGCACTACAAACTCGCCATTTGATGAAGCTTTATACTCTTGGCCGCTACGTCTTCAACTAACACATCATAGGCTTGAATGGATAAACATGAACACTATCCTATGACTCAAATGTTTTTGTTCGGAATTAAGCCAAAACTACATTAAGACTCAATCGGAGAATTGTGTCCTTACAGTTTCCCTTATTTATTCGTCAAATTCAACCTATTTTAATATTAAAATAAATTGAACAACAACAAAAAAAATCCCAGCATTAATTCGCTAATAGATCCTTGTAAAACTGCGTATTTTATGGCATTTAATTATGGGATGAATTAAATTAAATTGGGATAAATTAATTTAATATTAATCCAAATTTTAAACAAAATATATACTAGAGTGACGAGAGTTAGTAATTATTGTTAAGAATAATGTTAAATATTACTAGATGAGTAAAGTAATATATGAGAAATTGTTGCTAGTGAATAATACGACAATTATAAAACTTAAGTCGGGACACGCATATGTCGTGTCACAAATAAATTAATGGAATAAAAGTGAATTAGTTATAAGTCGCATGTAAGGCCATTTTGAGTGCGCCAATGTGTCCAGAAGGGTCGAGATAGTCAGAAAAGTGTACCAAAGGGTTTAGTTTGGGTCTCGGGATGTTTTTAGGCTTAACCGGTAACCTGAGAGGGCATTTTGGTAATGACCCATTTTAAGGCTTCATTATGGACGTTAATTAAAGGGGTATATCTGATGGGAGTTAAAGTCTTAAAGGATTAGAATTGGTAGAGTTGCAGAGAGGCTAATGAAGGGAGAAGAGAGAAGACTCCAAAGGAGAGAACCTCCCTACCTAAACCACCTTTGCCATCTTTAACCACCAACGCGTCGATCGGGAAACGAGGGATGCAACCATAACCATCAACACATGAGAATCTGACCTTCATATCTGAGGCAAATATCTAACTTGATTTTCTTTAGTTGATAACACATCCATGCTAGTGTAGGAGATAATAAATTATGTTTTCATGAAAGCTAAATGAGATTTGGGAGATTTATATTAAAATTCCGAATATAAATGATGTTAGGACAACCCTATTGTTACTTGTAGATGATTAACCACGAAATTGATGTCTATTAGAGGTTAAAAATTGGAAGAATTAGGAAGATATTGATCATGAGGAAAAAAATAGGGTTCTTGATGTATTAATTTGAATTAACCCTTTAATTCATGGCCTTTGATGAATTCGTATAAGTTTTAAGATAGAAATCATATATGTAGTATGATACAACTGTAGGATTAATTGCTTGGGAGTTTGGGACACATTAGTGGAGGTTTTGAGGATTTATGTTAAGGAAACCAGTAGGTTAAAATTGCAGAAAATGGGGCCAACACCTACTTCATTGATCGATCGACTCAAAAATATCGATCGATCGACTGCATCGATCGACACCTCCTAAAAACTGAAACTTTTCTCCTTTTAAATTTTAATTCAATCCCAATGTTTGAGGACCCTTGGACCTAATTTAAATATCATAATGGGAATTGAGGAGGACCGTAGGGTATAAGTAGGGTCCGGGTAAGACAACTTTATATGAGATTTAACCATGGGATTTTGGGAGTATGTATTGAGTGGGAAATCATGTGTACGTTATATTAGACCTTGTGAGAATTAAGAAGGACTTAGACCAGTAGGGTAGAGACTGTACATCTACTGATTTTATTCTTATCTATATGAAACACTTCGAGAGACGAGAAGTACTTAATAACATGCGATAATTGAGAAAATGAAAGAATGATTTAATTATATGTAGGATTCGAGAATTATGCGCCACGTACGGTTAAAATATTACGGGTCATGGGCGTACCTAGCTGAATAATATATATATATATATATATATATATGAGTCCATGTATATATATTATTTGAATATCACAATTTAATTATACCCCCGCTACTTGCTATCACGGACGTTTTTGCGCTGGGATAGTTTTATTCTGATGTGACCTTTATGGGGGATATTGACTCGTACCGTAGAACATAGGATACATGTTACAGGCTATCCGAGACTGAAAATCAGACTATCCTAAGACACGTGAGGGTATGTACTGACCTCTTAGTGACTTGGAACTATGTTTCGCCTCCATTATGTGTATTTTGTGTTAATATAGTTCGAGAGTGATTACGAACTAGTATTTCCCTTTATACGAGAGATACGGGGACTTGATAGCAGAGTATGCCAGGACCATAGATTTTATGCGGGGTTCCCTATTAGTGTATATATTATGAATGATAAATATATATACCTTTCATTAATCTACTGTGTTTGTAAGTAAATAAAATGGAATAATTTATATTAAATAAATTAAGTGGATGAGAACTTAAGTCTATTTAGAGATGAACATGAATGGCTTAATTAATTCATAAGAGAAGGTTATCGGATATAAATAAATGATGGAATTACTTGAATAGATCTTGGTGAAAGGAAATTGGATTAAACTAGTAAGTTGGGTTAGCGGTATCTAGATTAGTTTAGTAGTACGTTAGGCGTGCACACTAGTTGTGGGGTGAGGATTCCCAAGTGAGTGTCGAAGTACTAACATATGTGTAATATCAATTGGTGAGAAATTTAAATACTTGTTAAACTATTTTAAAGTTGTTTTACACTCAGGCTCTAACCCGTTTCATGCCATCTCTTCTTTCTATTGTATATATATATGTATTACAGGTGCACAACCACAGGGGCGTCAGTCTTAGATCTTTGGTCTGTTGACGTGTTGCAGCTAGTGTAGGAGTTACAGGTCCTTTCAGCAGATGAATTCATCCTTACCCTCTCAGTATTCTATTTAGTCATCATTAGATAGGGCATGTGTCACCCATTTCCAGTTTTATCTAGTTCAGAGAGATTTATACTTCTGATTTATTTCAGTATTCTATTTTTGTTGGGATTACTTGTGATTATTACTTGTCCTGCGATTTGGGATATTTTATTTGGATTGATTTTTCTCTCATGTTCTTTCATTTGGATGGTTTGTATTTACTACTAACATTTGTATTCGTGAAAATGGTTTCATAGTTAATAATAACAATCGCACTTAATTTATAAAATTAAATTTTTTGTCACTTAGATTAATTATTTATTAGGTGATTAATAAAGAAAATTGTTTTTCAACAGTGATGCTAAAAATGAATGAACCGAACACTTTGAGTTAATTTAATAAAGTGATCACCCGATATTTAATTAAGGAGGGTGTCACAATCCCTTCCGCCGAATTAACATATATAAGCTCAAAAATTAACTACATCAATACGGATTCATTGGAATGATGTAAATGTTATAAATTTATAATAATAGACCCACATACTCCACACGGTCTAAAAATATTCTTACTTTAGTCCATGTGAGGTGTTTGTACCACTTTTCAGACCGTTTTATTCTTATTTTAAATTTTCATGCTCCAACACCCATTTCTAAAGTTTTATACTTAGAAATTTAAAGTTTAGAAATAAATATGAATCCAGGAGTCTCATGAATACATGGGCTATTTGTACAAGTTATATTTATCATATTTGAGGTGTTTGTGCCTCTTTACGTTAAGCTTGATTGTTTGTTTACACTTTCGTCTTTACAAAGCTCAATTCTCAAACTCTAACACTTACATTTTTAAGATATTGATCAAAGTTCCAACTCGTTATTCACATTACTACATCGGTTGTTTCAAGAAGTTACTTTGATCCCACGTGATGTGTTTCTGCCTCGCTTTTGGTAGTTTCGTTGTTATCTTACGTTTACATGCTGCAACCCCAATTCAAAAGTTTTATATTTAGAAGTTTGAAATTCAGAACGTCATCTGAATCCATGACTCCCATGAATACATGGATTTTTTATGTAAGTTTTTTTTATCACGTATGAGGTGTTTCTGACTTTTTTCGGTATGTTTATAAGATAGTTTACATTTTTATCCTCCAATGGATAATTTTCAAATTTGTGTGTGTTTCACTTAATCAATTTAGAAACTTATTAATTTTAGAAAATTTAGCTAGAGCTTTCCTTGTTTATTTGTAACAGTCAACCTGTTTAAATATTAAAATAAATTCAATAACTACAAGAGCCACAAGTAAACCACCAATAAATCCCTTCCACTGAATTCACATATATAAGCTCAAAAATTAAGTCTATCAACATAAAGTTTCATCAGACTCATATCCAAGTTTTAAAAAATATAATAATAGTCTCACACGGCCTTCACGGCATAAAAATATTCTTACTTTAATCCCATGTGAGGTGTTTTCCCTCTTTTCGAACCGCTACGTTTTTATCATACATTTTTGTGGTAACAATTATTATGCAACACAAATAAATACACGAGAGGCAATTACCAAGGAAGGACAAGGAATGAAAAATGACAATCACACAACAAAAGATTTACGTGGTTCAGCAAAGATGTGCCTACGTCCATGGTGGTGCAGTCGGTATTATTTCTATATACTCCGGAGAGTGGTTATAGAGAATACAACTTGTCCTTTCGCCCCGAACCTAGGGTTTAATATATACATGTACATTTAGGTGAGTGGGGGTGATGGGTTCCCCCACGTCTTCCATCCTTCCTATAACCTCCCTTCAGGGGAACGTGGGAAGAGACTGAATCAAAATAAGAGGTGGGGGGACTAGACTTTGGGCCGCCAGAACTGGGCTACTCGTCTAGGCCCATGGTATTAATTCTGGGTACCCACAATTGCCCCTAAGTTTGTTGGGCCATGTTCATGGGCTCAATAAATTTAAATGTTTAGCCATAATGGCTTTTTTGCAATTCTTCGGAAACTGTGAAGCTGATTTTGGCGGCACCCGCTTCGTATCTTGTGCACTGTGATTAGAAAAATTGGAAGGTTTCTTGGGTTAGGCACTTTTCTATCGTTGTTCCAATTTTTCCTGCACTTTCTCATTCCTTCTGAGTTCTAGCACTTCGTAACGTCTTCTCTCAATCTCCATTCCTGTTGCTTTTCTTGTCATTTGGGCTCGTGCTTCTTGATCGTTCGAATTGGCCTTCTATCTTGTAAGTTTCCTGTACTTTTTCTCTGTGCTTTCTCTTTGAGTTTGTAGCTTTTCTAGGGTTTTCCAATGGCGAAGATTGGAAATAGGTCAATTTCTGAATTTAGAAAGTTTTACAACATCCCTGAGTGGGTAGATATTGAGTGATGTGCCTCCCCTCCTAGAAACGTTAGAGATATAGATGATGCCCACTAGATCCACGTCTTGTTGCTTTCCCAGGGGGGCTCACTTTTCCTCCTAATGATTTATTTTTGCATTTTTTTGGCTATTTCAATATTGTTCCTGCAAAATGTTCGCCCAATGTGTGGAAAATAGTTAATGGCGTACATAGAATCAATCAGTTATATGGCGCTAGGCTAGGACTTGCCGAGGTCTATTTTTTCTATTCTTTCTCTCGAACTAGCTCTGGGGTCCTCTATCTTAAAGCTATGAGTCCTGACAGGGTATTGGTAGTAAACCTACCTGATTCCCATAAGGACAATTGTCAAGAAGGCTTCCTTTCCAGAAACTGGCAGTTTTCTCCCAACTTTACGGGGTTGAGATCTGAGAGGTTCAATGTTCCCTTTTATGGGGAAGAATACATAGGTAGATATTTCTCTTGTTGCTTCAATTTTTGTTGATTTATGATCCTTATAATTCTTCTTTGTTCTTCTTTTACAGCGAGGTGAAAGTACTTGGAACCTTCTCTTAGCAAGGTTCGTCTTTCAGAATTAATAAAGGCTTGGAATATTAGGGAGCCTTTAGGTGACGACGAGCATCCTAGGTCTGCTGCCTTTTTGGTCGAGTACAAGAACGTTGGATCCAGCTTCATAGAAAGGCCTATGGATAGTATCCCAGAGTTTGATCCTTTCAAAGAGGCTGCTGCAAATCTCATCCGGTTGGACGAGGAGGAGAGCAGCCCTGATAGTAGCAGTTCCTCTGATCGCGAGGAGGTCTCTTAGGCTAAAAATTCGTCGAGCACATCTAGTAGTTTGAGCGAGGAGATGGTTCCTCCAAGGAAGAACTTGATCAGGGATGATGATGACGAGGACCACGTGCTTCTTGCACAAAGGTCAAAGAAGCAAAAATCCAATTCTGAAGCTGTGGCTACCGGTTCCGGGTCCTCTGCCCAAGAGCAGGAGAGAAAGAGGAAGGAAGGGGAGCAGGTAAGTGAGAGAGAGAGAGAAAAGGAAGAAGAGAAAAAGAAGATGGAGGAGAGGAGGAGGGCAGAGGAGAGGAAGAAGAAAGAGAGTGAGAAAGAGGAGGAGAAAAGGAGGGCAGAGGCGAGGACGAAGGCCGGGCAGGCCTTAGTCCCGGTGTCCGCGCTACCCGAGGGTGCCTCTGTGGCAATTTCCCCCCAGATGGCCCCGGCTCTGCTCGAGAGAGCTGTCCTCCCGACTGATTGCCAAAGGGCAGTAGGGTCGGAGTAATTGGCCCTTCAGGCTAGTCAGAGGCTTACTTTGGTAAGGTTTTTTCCTTTCTCTCCTGCGTTTTTCTGAATTCCTTCGTTTCCCTCTTCTAATGCCTTCTTTTTTCTGCAGTTTGTTACTGACTTCGCCGTGCTGTATCGTTCACACGATGAGCTGGTGAAGAGAAATAGTGAGCTGGATCAAGAGAACTCTGCCCTGAAGCTGAAGGGTAAAGAGCTCGAGGCCAACTTTAAAGCCGTTGATGTTGCTCGGATTTCATCCGACTTGGCTCTTGCCACTACCAACAAGGAGAAGGACGCTGCAGTCCAGGATTTGAAGAAGCTGAGGCAGTCCTATGATTTGGTTTGCTCAATAAAACTTACAGTTGTTAAGGAGAACAGGGTGCTCTCTGAAGAGCTAAAGAGGAAGGAGTCTGAGGCTATTACTGCCAAGGAGGACTCTTACAATTCTGGTTGGGTTGCAGCATATGAGGATGCTGAAGTTCAGATAGGCTACATTAGCCGTCTGAACTTCGAGAAGGGCTGGAATAAGGCCCTCATAGTAGCTGGAGTGGAAGTTTCATCTCCCCTTTTTGACGAGCATGACCCAGGGCCTAGGCCAGTCATAGATGAGGACCCTACCCCAGCCATTGAAGGCTCTGATCATGTTCCTCAGGTGACCCCTGCTGACATTTCTCTGGTTGAGGTGACAGAGATCACCCCTGCCGAGGGAGTGCTTCTGTTGATGCCGATAAGGGGAAAGGGCCATCAATCTATGGGCCATCTAAGGTCGCCAATTAGTTATCTGATAGGATTGCTTTGTATTATTTCTTTTTCCAGTCTATAAACTTTCTTTTTTTAGTTCGATGTAATTTCATCTTTCATTAATGAAAAAGGCTTCTATTTTTCTGTGCACTGATATGTCTTCTTCTCTCCCTTGTCTTCTCATTATTTGTAGTCAATTGATGTTGATGATTACATTCCTGCTACTTCTCAACTGGGTAGGACCCTTGGTCCTAATGCGAGTCTTGAGGTTCGACAGGACTTTGTTAGACTTTGTAAATCCCTTCGGTCTAGGAATCAGAAGTATAAGGAGCAATCTGAACTTGTGGCTAAGCTGAAGGACAGGATCCAGGAGATGGAAGAGGTTGGGGCTTCGGTGCAAGAAGTGAATACGCTAAGGGCAAAGCTTCTTGACGCTTTCGAGATCAACCAGGTTGGTGAGATGCTTCAGTAAGAGAATGAGGTTCTGAGCAGAGAGGTCTCACGACTTAAGGAGCATGCGTCGAGTACAACTCCAGCAGTATTACAAGGCTCCTCATCAACGCGAACTAGAGCTGGACATAATGTTAATCCTCCTGTGTTGCGAGGTCCCACTCGCCCACCCGTTCCGCGAGCTGGTAGGGGCACCAGGAGCAGAAGCAGGAAAGTAGAAGAACTTCGAGATAGGGAAATGGAAGAACTCCGCGGTGATGTTCAGCAAGCATATGTAATTGCTACTGGGCTTCAAAGGGACGTTACTCAATTATGGCACTTCTTCAAGAAAGGTCCTCTGTAAGTGTGGACTAACGATTATGATCAGGGCTGGTCGGATGCTCTAATAAGGCTGTCTGAGTTCGAGGAGCTTTCTTTTATCAGGGGGTGGCTAAGTGCCTTGAAGGAGCTTCAAGTCCTGAGGAACTCGACACTATGGTATCGCCATGAGATGTATCCCTCTACTCTGATGCCTAACCCCTTCCGGAGGGATGATCGATGGATCCCCATCGATGTTATTCCTCGGCAATTATTGGAGTCAGATGCGAATGAAGTTGTTGAAGAGTTATCTCTTGCTCCTGATGACGGACGAAGAGCTCGAGTGGCTGATTATCTCGCTCGGAGGCTTCCCCCCATTGAGATTTTTCCAGTTGTTATTTTTTTGTCTTTTTGATAATGTAAATGCTTTAGGCGAGCTCGCCGACTAAACATGTATTACTATTGTTGTAAGTATGATGAATTAATGAAAAGCTTGTGTTTTGGGAAATTTTGCCGACTAAACGTGTGCATCATACTTTTCATATTCTTGCTGCTTTATAATCTTTTTTGTTTTGTCATGCAAGTGTCCCCCAGTCCAGTATAATACCAAGATACCATTTTGCTCCACTTTACCTTTTAGGTTGTGTCGTCACACTCCCTTAGGCCTAAGTGGGGCAATTGGCGAGGACACACCTGGTGTTGGATGTTTTCATCCGAACAGGATTTTACTCAACCGAAGTAGGTTTGATGACCAGTGTAGAATTTGATCATATTGCCTAAGGATCCCCTGTAGGGTTTCATGTATTGCCAGGGGCAATGCTAAGATGTTCTTTGTGTTTCATGACGATGACCTTAGGAGGGGTATTCCCCTGCTATAGCATAGTAATCAATGTGCCTGTTACTTGGAAAAGATGTGCGATAAATGCAGCTGTTACTAATCAGAGTGCAACCAATTTAATAATTTTCATTAATAATAAGGGAAATGAACTTGTATAATAAAAGAATACAATAGAAAGATCTAAAAATAGAATCTCTTGAGATTAGTTGCGTTCCATGCTCGTGGTATTTCTATGCCCTCTATCATTTCCAAGTGATAGGCGCCCTGCCAGTTGTCTCTAGTTACTTTTAAGGGTCCTTCCCAGTTGGGACCTAGCTTGTCGTCTGATGGTTTCACTGCGCTGCCCAGAACTTTCCTTAGAACATAATCCCCAATTCGGAATGCCCTCGGGTTAACCCTTTTGTTGTAATGCCTCGCGAGCTATTGCTGGTAGCTCTCTAGTTTCACTAGGGCTAGCTCCCGGCGCTCGTCGGCTAGGTCGAGCTCAGCGAGTAATGTTACATCATTATGGCCTTGGTCGATAAGGTTGGACCTCATTATCGGCAAACCTGCTTCGAGTGGGATGACTGCCTCCATGCCATATGTCAGCGAAAATGGGGTTTCTCCTGTTGCTCGCCGAGGAGTGGTCTGATATGACCATAGGACATGAGGTAGTTCATTTACCCATGCGCCTTTAGCTCGCTCTAATCGCTTCTTCAATCCATCGATAACGGTTTTATTGGAAGCCTCATCTTGGCCATTGCTCTGAGGGTAGGCCACCGAACTGAAGTGGTGTCTGATCCCATGTTCATTACAGAAGTTCTGAAAGGAGCCACTTTCAAACTGTGTTCCATTATCGGTGATGATGGTTCTGGGGATTCCAAACTGATTGATTATATTCCTCCATATGAACCTTATCATATCAGCATCTCAGATGTTTGCCAGGGGTTCTGCCTTGATCCATTTGGTGAAGTAGTCAGTCGTAACCAATAGATATTTGCGATTGTCGACAGCGGTAGGCAGTGGTCCCACGATGTCCATTCCCCATTGGGCGAAGGGCCATGGGCTGGACAGGGACTTTAGGTCGCTGGTGGGTTGGTGGGCCATAGGAGCGTGGAGCTGGCATTTCAGGCATTTGCGAACATATACTGCGGAGTCCTTTTGCATATATGGCCACCAATAGCCCTCCTTCATCGCTTGAAAGTCTAGAGATCTTCCTCCGATGTGGCTTCCACAGATTCCTTCATGAAGCTAGCGTAGCACTTGCTCGACATCCCATGGGTGGATGCATCGGAGGTAGGGACCGGAGAGGGATTTCTTATACAAGTTGCCCTCTAGGCATAAGTGAAAGCGAGCAGCTTTGACTCTTATCTGGTGGGCGGTCTTCTTGTCATCCGGGAGCGTGCCATTATTTAAAAATTCTCTTAAGGGGTCCATCCAGCTGGGTGCTGACCCCACCTGGAGTACCTGCTCCATGCTTGGTGGATTGCTGTCGATGCTCGGACAAGTGAGGAAGTCGATGGGGATGATTCTTTTTAGGTCAGAGTCAACTGTCGAACTAAGGGCTGCTAAGGCATCAGCATGACTATTTTGCCCCCTGGAAAACTGTTGGACGTTGATCTCTTCAAAGTTTGACATCAGCTTTTTCACTAAGATGAGGTAGGGTGCCATTCTTTCATTCTTTGCATTGTAATCTCCTCTTATCCGATTGGAGACCAGTTGGGAGTCGCCGAACACCTGTAAATGTTTTACTCCCAAAGTATGCGCCTTTTGGAGGCTGGCTATTAGGGCTTCATATTCTACTTCGTTGTTGGAGGCTGCAAATTCAAGCCTAATTCCTTGTTCAAGGATTGTGCTCTCTGGAGTTATGAGGACAATGCCTACCCCTTCCCCCTTTGAATTGGAGGCTCCATCAACAAACAATTTCTAGGTTTCCTTTTTTGCTGGGTTTTCTGTTTGCCTTGTTGGATGGGGTTGGTCGGAGGGTCCTTCGCCCGTGAATTCGACTATGAAATCAGCAAGGATCTGACCCTTGATAGCTGTCCTTGGTTGAAATTGGATGTCAAACTGACCGAGCTCGACTGACCACTTGGACAGTCTTCCTGACAAATCCTCTTTCCTTAGGACTGCCTTAAGGGGATGCGATGTAAGGATGATGATAGTATGAGCTTTGAAATAATGCTTCAACTTCCTCGAGGCTATTACCAGCGCAAAGGCGAGGTTCTCCAATGGCAGGTATCTTTGCTCGGCGTCTAATAAGGTCTTACTTGCGTAATAAATGGGGTGCTGGATTCCTACAACCTCGCATATTAGAGCAGAGCTGTGGTATGACAAGCAGTGGTGGAGAGCTTAAGTAGGACTTGAGCTCGACCAATGCTCGTGAGCAATCTGGGCTCCACTCTATCGTTTTGTTCCCCTTTAGAAGCTGGAAAAAAGGCTTGCACTTCTCGGAGGATTTAGAGATGAAGCGATTTAAGGCAGCGAGCATACCAGTGAGCTTCTGTACATCCCGGATTGTGCGAGGGGGTTGCACCCTGTTGATTGCATCGATCTAGTCTGGATTAGCCTCTATACCTCTCTTACTGACCAAGTACCCAAGAAATTTTCCTGACTGGACACCGAAAGAACATTTTCTTGCATTAAGCTTCATTCGGTATTTCCTGAGAATTTAGAAGGTTTTTGACAGGTCTGAGAGGTGATTCTCCCTCTTCTTTCTTTTAATGAGCATGTCATCGATGTAGACCTCCATGGTGTCTCCCATCTGATCCTTGAACATCATGGTAACCAGTCGCTGGTATGTTGCCCCCGCATTCTTGAGCCCAAAGGGCATAACTGTGTAACAATATAACCCAACTATAGTAATGAACGATGTTTTGTCCTGGCCTGGGGCATATAAGGGGATTTGGTGATACCCTGAATATGCGTCCAGTAAAATCATTCGCTCGTGAACTGCGGTGGCGTCTACTAGTTGGTCTATCTTCGGGAGGGGGAAACTATCTTTAGGGCATGCTTTGTTGAGGTCAGTGAAGTCGATGCAAACTCTTCACTTTCCATTGCTCTTCGGAACTACTACTGGGTTGGATAACCATTTGGGGAATTGTACCTCCCGTATGGATCCTGCATCCATCAGTTTTTTCACTTCTTTTTCAACTGCTTTAGCCTTCTCGGGGTACAGTTTGTCGTACCTTTTGCGTGATTGGTTTGAATGTGGGGTCAATGTGAAGCTAATGACAGACCATACTAGGATCGATTCCAGGCAGTTCATATGGTTCCCATGTGAAAACATCTATGTTGCGCCTCAATAAGGTTGTCAACTCCTTCTGTTCTTGGTCGGTGAGAGATGCTCCGATCAAGAAGACTCTGTTACTGTCACCATCTCCATACATTACTTCTACCAGTTTCTCGACGACCCGCTCAGAGGGGAGGAGCCTGGTCTCCTCTACTCCACGTCTCCCACACTTTAATTGCTATTTAGAAGGTGTCAGACCTTCTTCAATTTTCTCGCTGGGCTGCTCGGACTTCTTCTCTAGTTTTTGAACGATGGCTTCTATGAAGCACCTTCTTGCCATTACCGGATCACCGTGGATTTTCATTACTCCACGTTCGATTACGTACTTGAGTTTCTGATGGTAGGTTGAGGAAACTGCCTTCATCGCATGAAGCCATCCCCTGCCGACGATGGCCTGGTATGGTGAGTCGATGTCAACTACCAAAAACTGGATCATCTTGGAGATGTTTCCAGCACGCACTAGTAGTACAATCTTTCCCAGGGGCATAGTCATTATTCCAGCGAAGCCAACCAAAGGAACAGTGACTTCCTTTAGGTCGGTGACGCTTAACTTCAATTTTCTGAATAGGTCGAGGTACATTACTTCGGATGAGCTTCCTTAATCGACGAGCAGCTTGTCGACGTCAAAGTTGCCTATCCTGAGTGTAATGATCAGGGCATCACGGTGTGGGTTCCTTACTCCCACCAGATCTTCATCCATGAAAACAATATGCTTGTTATAGTTGATGTCCTCTGCTCGTCGACGCTTTCCTGACTGTGACTTTGCTGGATCGATCTGAAAAGCCTGCATTACTGCTGTAAGCTTCTTCATCTCCATTCGAGCTAAATTTCCTTGCATCTGCTTGGCATCAGATGCCCCATGAATTACCGCGAACTCATGTTCGGTATCATCTTCGAGCATGTTATCAGGTCTTGCTTCTCTATTGGCAGCTACCTTCTCTGCCTTTTTCTCTACAAACTAGTTCAAATGCCCGGACTGGGCCAGTTCCTCGAGGTGAGACTTTAGAGCTTTGCAATGCTCAGTATTGTGTCCTCCCTCTTTGTGAAAAGCGCATCTCAGCGCGTTGTTCCTCTTTGAGGGATCTCCTCCCAATTTTTTGGGCCATTTGATGAATGGCTCGTCTTTGATTTTCGCGAGAATTTTGTAAATTGGCTTTTTGAAGATGGTGTTGACCGCCTGGAATGCTTTTGACGCATCATTATTTCCTCCGTTCTTGGAGCCATTTTTGCCCTCGTTCTTTCCTCTTTTTTTCTGGTTCTCAACTTTGTCACTTCCCTTAGTAGTGAGTTTAGCTCGAACATTTTCTCCTGTACTGAGGCGGGTGACGTCTTCGACCTTGGCATACTTCTCGATGCGAGCCATTACTTCGTAGATGGTTATGGCTTCCTTCTTCGTCAGGAACTGGTAGAGAAGGGAAGAACTGGGTAGCCCAATTTTGAAAGAGGCCACCGACACTTGCCCTGAGCAGTCCTCGACTTCATTGAACAACTCCCAGTACCTTTTTACGTAGTCTCGGAGGGTCTCCTGAGGCGTCTTCTTCATTGTCAACAAAGCATCCATCCTTTTGGGATGGGAGCTACTAGTAATGAAGCGGGCCGTAAAGAGTTCGGCCAGTGATTTAAAACTTCTGATGGATCGGTGGGGGAGTCTTTCGAACCATTTTTGCGCCACATCATGCAAGATCGAGGGGAAAATACGGTACATCAGTGCATCCCGGTGAATCCAGAGGGTCATGGCCTGTCGGTATTGCTTGACGTGATCGATGGGATCAGTCTTACCGTCATAAATCTTGAACCTTGGAATGGCAAATTTCTTGGGGGCTTCTTCCTCTTCGATTTCCCTCGTGAAGGGTGACTTCATCTGGGTTTTGAGAGCTCGTCTTGTGCGTTCTCTGGTTGATCTGGTACCGTGGTGGGCAGGATGTTGGTCCATTTCCCTGTGGACCAGATCTCGTATGTTCTCGTTGCTGCGAGTAGGGCTCTGGTAACGTCGAGCTCTTCGCAATTGCTTGCGGAGGTCGTCATCTGATTCGTCTCCCTTAACCTTTCGAGATCCTCACTTAGGGCTCCTTCCTCGGCTGCGATACTTGCTCGCCTGAGGGCTAGGAGTGCGGTATGGACGTCTCCTGTTATCAGGACGAAGCTCCATCTCCAGTCTTTCCAGTCTTCTTTTCAGGCGATCATTCTCAGCCTCGTACTTGCGAGAAGACTCCCTTTGTTCGTGGAGCCTTGCCTCGTACGCATCAATCAGTCTGGATATCGGTGTGGACCTCGTTGGTCCCTGGCTTTCTTCTAAGGCTAGATTTTCCCAGTGAGCCCTCTGATCTGAATCTTGAACTTTAGACCTAATCCTGCGAGGAGCAGGTGGTTCTTGAATATCCCCTGCCTGAGGGGAATTGCTGCTGTGACCAGACATTTTAAACTCCTTTCTTGGTGTGGGCACTTCTCAGGGAAAGATGAACGTTTCCCACAGACGGCGCCAATTGTGGTAACAATTATTATGCAACACAAATAAATACAAGAGAGGCAATTACCAAGGAAGGACAAGGAATGAAAAATGACAATCACTTCAGCAAAGATGTGCCTACGTCCACGGTGGTGCAGTCGGTATTATTTCTATATACTCCGGAGAGTGGTTACAGAGAATACAACTTGTCCTTTAGGTGAGTGGGGGTGATAGGTTCCCCCACATCTTCCATCCTTCCTATAACCTTTCTTGAGGGGAACGTGGGAAGAGACTGAATCAAAATAAGAGGTGGGGGGCCTAGACTTTGGGCCGCCAGAACTAGGCTACTCGTCTAGGCCCATGGTATTAATTCTGGGTACCCACAATTTTCATGGTACAACCGCCAATTCTAATGTTTTGTAATTAGAAATTTGATATTTAGAATGGCACCTGAATCCATGAGTCCAATGACTACATGTGTTATTTTAACAAATTTTTTTTATCATGTATGAGGTTTGTGTGCATATTTCTAGTATGTTTGATGTTGTTTTATATCTTTACCCACCAAAGCCCAATTTTAAAGCTTTAAAAGTTAGAATTTTCATATTTGGATCAAAGTTCAAACCTATGAGTCGCATGGATACACAAATTATTTCAAACGTTACTTTGATCCCAATTGAGTTATTTGTGACTTTTTTGGGTCATTTTGCCCTTTTATTACTTTTGCACGCTCCAACCCCCAATTCTAAAGTTTTATAGTTAGATGTTTGAAATTCGGAACGACATCTAAATCCATGAGTCCCATGACTACAAGTGTTGTTGGTAAAAATTACTTTGATCATGTATGATGTGTTTATGCCTCTTTATGGTATGTTTATAATTTGTTTTATGTTTTTATCCACCAATGACAAATTTTCTAATGTGTGTATGTTCGACTTGATAAATTTAGAAAACTCCTTGATTTTAAAAAAATTTGGCAGATTTTTTTTGTTTATTTCTTATATCCAACATGTTTTAACATTAAAATAAAGTCAACAACAACTAAAACAAAATCCACAACTAAGTCACTAATAAATCCCCTCCACTAATTTAACTTATGTTTGTTCAATTGTTAAGTCCATCCACATAAAGGTTCATCTAAATCATGCCAAAGTTTTAAAAATATATAATAATTGTTTCACATGGTCTTCACTACCTAACGGTAGTATCACTTTAGCCCCATATGAGGTGTGTTTTCCTCTTTTCGAGCAGTCATCATATGTTTTCACGCTACAACCTCCAATTTTAAATTTTTTTACTTATATATTTGAATTTTAGAATGATATCTGAATCCATGAGTTCCATGGCTACAAGGGTTTCTTGTATAATTTATTTTTATCATGTATGATGTGTCTATTCCTATTCCCGGTACGTTTAATAATTATTTTACGTTTTCGTCAACTAAAGCCCAATTTTTAAGCTTTAACACTTAGAATTTTCTAATTTAGACCAAATTTCCAACCCATGAGTCGCATGAATACACATGTTGATTCAATAAGTTATTTTGATCCCATGTGAGGTATTTTTGCCACTTTTCGGTCCATTTTGTTCTTGTTTTATGTTTTTATGCGCCAAATCCCCATTTTCAATTTTTATACTTCGAAATTTGAAATTTAGAACGACATCTGAATCCATGAGTCCCATGACTACATGGGTTGTTTGTACAAGGCACTTGTGCCTGTTTCTGTTATGTTTTATTGTTGTTTTATATTTTGTCCTAGCAAAACCCAATTTTCATGTTTTGGCACTTAGAATTTTCAAATTTAGATCAAAGTTGCAACCGTGAGTCTCATAACTATACGCGATGTTTGCATAAGTTATTTTGATCTTATGTGAGGTGTCTATGTGTCTTTATGGGTCATTTTGTTCTTATCTTACATTTTCAGGCTCCAACCCCTAATTCTAATGTTTTTACTTGAAAGTTTGAAATTTAGAATGCCATCTGAATCCATGAGTCCCATGACTACACGAATTGTTTGTGCAGGTTACTTTGATATTGTGTGAGGTGTTCCTCTTTTTGGTATGTTTATGACTTTTTTATATTTTCATCCACCAATGCCCAATATTCAAATGTGTGTATGTTTGACTTAATCAATTTAGAACACGTATTAATTTCAATAAAATTTGGAAGAGTTTCCTTTGTTTATTACTTAAATCCAACTAGTTTTAACATTAAATTAAACTCAACAACAACAATAAAATCCACAACTAAACCACCAATAAACTCCTTACACTGATTTTACATATATAAGTTCAAAAACTAACTCCATTAACATAAAGGTTCATCAAACTCATGTCCAAGTTTTCAAAATATGTAATAATAATCTCACACAACCGACATGGTCTAATAATTATCTTGATTTAGTCCCATTTGAGGTGTTTGCCCCTCTTTTCGGGTTGTTGTTCTTATCATATGTTTTTCGACAACAACTCCCAATTCTAAAGTTTTATAATTAGAAATTTGATATTTAGAACGACATTTGAATATAGGAGTCCCATGACTACACTGGTTGTTTGTTTTAAGGACAAATTTTCAATTTAGTCAATTTGTATGTGTTGGCTTCATTTCAGGCAAAACTCTTTCAGTCATAGGAATGATGACCTTTCAAGCCTATGATATTATTATTGAAGACGTAGCGGCCATGTCCAAGAAGATCTCATATGTCGTGTTTCGTGCCCTATTTTCATCATCAACATTCCAAGGATCTCTCAGATATGAAGGTGTAATACCCCGTATTTATGTGTATTTGGAATTTAATTAATTCGGTAAATTATTCATTTTATTTTAAATTACGCGAGTGAAGTAATTTAATTAAATTAAATAAAAAAGTGGTTATTAAATATTAATCAAGAGAAAGAGATGATGATTAATATTATGTGTTAAATTTACTGAGTGAATGGTAAATAATGTATAGAAATTATTATGAACCATAGCGAGTGATATTGACGTAATTGAATATATCCCAACCTGGAGTCGCGTGCAGACTAAATTGAGGTCGAGATACGAAAATTGTTTAGAGTGACTCGGATAATGATTTCGAGGTCAAGATGACCTCGGAAGGGTCGAAATATTCAGAATAGTATACTCGGGGGTGTTGATTGGGTCCCGGGGCAATTTTAGACTAAATCGGCACAGTATGGGGGCATTTTAGTCCTTTTTTAACAAAGGTTTAAGATATCTACGAATTCCTAACTTCTTTATTATCATATAGATGGGAGAGGCGAGGGCTTAGAGGTTCGAAAACTCATAGAAGCTATTAGAGAAGAAGAGAGATCATTTGTGAAGCCTACGAGAGACTTTTTTAGAAATTGTAGTGTGATCTTGCACCATCATAAATCTTGGAGGGGGGATTGGAAGAGAAGGCACACCATCTAACATCAAAACCACGAAATCAAATCATACAAGACAAGGAAAGTGTTTATTTGGGATTTTCTTTGAAGTTATAATACCCATGTTGTTAGGGTTTATAAGATATGGATTTAATTGATGTTCTTGAAAGACAAACATGATTAAAACTCATTTTTTGGTAGGAATTGCACGTAGTTTTATTTAACATCTGTAGAGGATAAGAAATCAGATGATATATGATAATCACCACGAATTTAATTTGGGTTTTCTATGAAAATGGTGGAAGCACACAAAACCTAGAGTTTTGATTAAAAAAAACTAGATTTAATCTATTATTGGGTGTGAATCATGATGTTTAGATGTTTTGCTTACATTAGAATTCACCCTAACACATGTATATGACGTTTGAGAATGCTGGATATTGATTTGATAAAGAATCATGAAGGGAAAAATAAGAAAAATGGTGAAAAACGCACTTGTGTATAGAGGAAGGAGATGAATTTCATAATTTTGAATCGATTCGGCCCAAAGGTAAATCGATTCGGCCTCCTGGCGAATCGATTCAGTTTCCCAGAAAATCTGAAATTTCCCTTTTTAAGCCTAGAACTCCTAAAATTTGATTGGAGAAACCTTCGGGACCATGCTAAATATAAAGGGAGATTTGTTATATTATAGTAGGCTTGTAATGGGATTTTGACTTAGTCTTAATAAGCGGATTAAACCAGATTTAATATACATAAAGTTAGGCGTAATTAATTTGAGGGAAGGAGAATAAATTATGAGAAACTTACGTAAATTTATGATAGAGACCAGTAGTATATGATAGAACTAGATACTGAATTCATTTAGAGGGTAACTAGGGCCCTTAGAGTAGAGTGTAATACTCGGATTAATATGATAGTGAGAATAATCGTAATATGAGAGCACAGTAAGTATTCATGAGATAAGTACTACGTACAAAGTATAATGATTACGTCGTGCATATACCTACTGATTTGATATATATATACACACACACACACACACACACACACACAGGTTGTGTTTATACCTATTATAGGATTGATGTTATGTGAACATACCTACGTTGCATGCTATCATGGAGGTTCCCGCGCAGTGGGTGATCCCACCTTGCTAATTGTAGGGAGGTGTGGATTTTTGCTCCATAACACAGAACTTAGGGCGGCTCACTATGTGTCGTGTATTTGTGATACTGATAGGTCGTTTGGGTACGTTTGGTATGTGCATAACCCAAATGTTTAGAACTATGCTTGCCTCCATTGATTTTGGGTTCAAGGGGACATGCCGAACCAATAGTCCTTATTTTAGTACGAACGGTACATGGACTGATAGCAGAGTCTACCTACTTTTGTATGGTGATCCTTTTGTGAGACACCATAATATTATATATTAGTGAGATAAATATATATAATCGTTTGAATAATTCTACTTATGTGTGATAGTAGATAGATTGATATTGTGTATATAAATAATGAATTTAGTAGAGAAACTTAATTAAATGATAATTGATGGAGAATGTTACTTATGATTTCAATAACATATGTGAGATGGTAATATGGATAGCGTACTGTGTGGGCGGTATGGAGACTTATAGGTGTTCAGATTCCAGATAAATACTTATGTGTAGTTAGCTACAGTAGTATGGCTAGGTGGGCTAAGTAACCAAATTTAGGAATGCACAATAGTTGAGAGGTGAGTAAACTCAATAGAGTGTACGTAAGCCTAACATGTGTAATCAATAAACTGATTAATAAATTTTGATAAATAGATGCTAGATGTTTTCAAAATGTTTTAGGTTCTAACACTTTCTATAAATATTTTCCAAAACCTTTTTAGGTGTCCAGACATAATGCCAGACTTGACGATCCATTCCAGGGACGTTTTTTGCCGCACTGTGGAGGCTTGCAGGACTTTATTAAATGCTTGTACCTTTCACTCCTAGTGTAGGATTTCATTTCAGTATTTCAGTTGGACATGTTTCCCCCATTCAGACTTCATTTATTTCGGTATTCATTTAAGACTTGAAGTGGATTATTTTACTATTTGTTGGACTATTAGTTGGGTTTGGATTTTTAGCCGATGATTTATTCGGAAAGACAATATTTATTTATTTATTTCATTATGATTGTTGATATTATATTCATTATGCTAATGTATTAATTTATTCTTCAGCATTTTATATTAAATTGTTTAATGAAAGATAATTTTTTACACCGACTTAATTAACTAATAGGTGGTTAGTAATTAATATGTTTTTCGACAGTGATGCTGAGAATGAACCTAATGGGAAACATATTTTAATTTAATAAGGGACTTATCACCTGGTATTTTATTAGGTGAGGTGTCATATACGGTATCACAGCATCATCTTCTACTGTCGATAGGATTTGTAAAGCTTATTACGATTTTAGTGTATCCCTATTTTGATATAGTGCCCTATTATTAGTACTGTTGCTTTCATCTTCACATGTTTGAGATATTGTGCTTCTGCTATTTAATTTCGTACAGACTATATACTTATACAATTCAATCTATTTTTAGATGCCACTGAAGAGAGAATGAGAAGCGAGGGAAATGACCAGGGATGAGGTGAGGGAGGATCACCAGGAGCCACACATATCGCCGCACCGGCCACCATGTCGTTTGCCCGCTTGGTGGTTAGAGGTGGGGGATAACATGTTATTGGGACCAGAGATGATACAGGAGATGAGTGCCAATCTCGAAGTAATTCAGGAACATATTCAAATAGCTCAGGACTAGCAAAAGAGTTACTCCGATGTAGGCCGGAGGCACATGGAGTTAGAGGTTGTTGATCAGGTGTTGGTACGTGTGTCTCCCTTGAAGGGGATAATTAGGTTTGACAAGAAGGCAAAGCTAGCACCAAGATATGTGGTATCATTCTTGACTATTGAGAGAGTGGGACCGGTGGTATATAGACTGGGTTTACCTTAGAATATTCAGCGGATACACGACGTGTTCCATATGGCATCGCTGAAGAAGTACGGGAAGAGCGAGAGAGATTTCTGGAACATCCCACTCAAGGACATTGATGTAACACCCCGTATTTTTGTGCATTTAATATTTAATTAATTCGGGAATTTTAAATTACTGGTGTGTTGTAATTTTTATTGAATTAATTATGGAATATATATTTTGAAATATTAATCGGGGAGTGAATGGTTAATGTTTAGGGAAGTGTATTTACTAAGTGAATAGTAATAAATTTAATTACGTCATTTCGGGTATTAATGATGGGGTATGCACTTATCCCAGCCGAGAGTCGGTATAGACTAAACTGGGTGTGAGATAAAAAAATTTATAAATTAATTCGGATGCCAATTCTTAGTGTGCGGTTGAGTCCGGATGGGTCAAGATAGTTAAAAAAGAGTACCCGGGGGTAATAATTGGGCACAGCCGGGCCCACACGGGGTGAGTTGGGCTATTTTAATTAAGCCCATTAGGCTAAAAATGGGATTTAGAGTTTTAACCTAATAGAGGGATTAGGAAATCAGTAGCCATCACAAAATCTAAGCCTAGGGCTTGAGAGGGAAATTGGGGGGAAATCTTAGCAAAAGCCAATTTGGGGATTTTGGAGTCAAATTAAGGGGCGTCGACGACGGATCAGACCCTACGAACAATTCCAGGGAAGTGGTTAACTATTTTGACTCATAAAGTGTGATATCCAATTCATATTTTAGTGATGAGTAAACTAAATTTCGTTTTGGGGATAAATGGGTACAAAAAGGTTTTTTTTTTAATTGAATCATTGAATGAGATTTAAGGTAAGAATTAGTTGTGCTATATAATTCGGAGTATGATTATCTGATTTGAATGAGAAAAATCGGAATATAAAAGGATGGAATTTGAATATGAAATTGGGATTTTACCCTAGAAATTTGTGTTCTTGGGTGGGTCAAGATTCATAGTGTTAATTATGTTAAAAGGTTTAGATGATATTTTTAGTTCATGAGAAATGTTATAAGATGATTAATAGGCTGATTTGAGGTTGGTTTTTAAGGAAAGAAACCTTGAAATTGCGTTAATGGTGGAATTCAGCACGGAAGGAGTGTTGGCACGAAGGGATCGATCGATCGACGATGGGAAATTCTGGGCAGTTCAGCCTGTGTGTGATATAAAGGGGGAATTAATTATATATTAATTTCCATACATCCATTAGTGAGTAATTAAATATGGAACACATATTCCTAGTATTTATGGAAAAAAGTAATTGGGACTAAGGGAAATTTATGTGGGACACTTTATGGATAAAATTTAGGAAGGTTTATTCCAAAATAGGTAGATACAGATCAAGTGAGCGAGTCCTGGTATATTGGCTAAGCGACGCCAAGGTAGTGAATTAAGTTTGGAGATAAACTAATTAATTTAGAGTCGGGATATAGACTCGGGAAATATTTAATTTCGGGCCAAGTGAATCGAGTTCGGGTATGTTAATAATTTTAGGCAAATATAATTGGGAAAATTATAGAAATAAAGGTGTGACACATTGTAGGCGAAAATGTGGGTATGATATTATGAGATGTAAATTGGACCAAGTGAGCGAGTCCTGGTATGTTGTTTAAGTGACATTAAAGTGTTAAATTAATTATTGAGAGAAAGTAATTAGTTTGGAGTCGGATTGTAA
Organism: Sambucus nigra; assembly: GCA_949130495.1. Classification (NCBI taxonomy): domain Eukaryota; kingdom Viridiplantae; phylum Streptophyta; class Magnoliopsida; order Dipsacales; family Adoxaceae; genus Sambucus; species Sambucus nigra. The sequence continues at coordinate 165,763,026 of OX422215.1, read as the reverse complement.
ACTCGGGTAAGTATTAAATTAATGGGTGTAATAATTAATTTAATTTGAGTCGGGGTGTAGACTCGGGTAGTTATTAAATTAATAGGTGTGTAAATTAATTTAATTAGAGTCGGATTGTAGACTCGGGGAGGTATTAAATTAATAAGTGTGTTAATTAATTTAATTAGAGTCGAAAGATAGACTCGGGAAGACAATAAATTATTAAGTGAGAAAATTAATTACGTTGAGTTGGGTCACAGACTCGGGAAATTATAGCCAGTGTAAGGGATTTTTAGTACACGGTAAAGCCGAGGGTTTATATTATATATATACGGTGTAGTGATAGTATATATATACGTGTATATATTTTGTGTGATATTAAATATTAGTGACTAGATATTTATTCAATTTATATACTCTAATGCTATCAAGGGAGATTGCGCGATGTGGGTGAATCCCCTAGCTTGAGGAGTAGGGCGAGTATATCCCCAGGTCATAGCATCCGGTATATATGGGTGAGGGATTATCTCACTTTCAGGGAAGGAATATGACCGCCTCCACTTCGTTTATATTTTAGTCCAAGTTGGTGACCGATTCCAACTAGGGGAAACTAGGTTTTCTGAGCACACCTAGTGAGATGGCATTTTAGAGGGAATCATCCGGTGAGGGTATACTCGGAAGGATGGATACACGTATGATATATATGTGGATGTCAGTAAAGGTACGTATAATATGGTAGTAAATATTATATGTTGGTGATAATACAGTGTGTGATGTATTTACTTTATATAACTCGGGTTACAGTTATATGCAGTTAATTAATGAGAAATTAATTATGATAATCAATTGTAGTGATATTACAGTGTGTGATGTATTTATTTTATATAACTCGGGTTACAGTTATATGCTGTTAATTAATGAGAAATTAATTAAGTTAATCATTTGTGGGAATAATACAGAGTGTGACATATTAAATTTATATAACTTGTGTTACGGTTATATGCTATTCATTAAGAAGGAATTTATTTAAGTTCATTTGTGAGATAACTTATAATTAATGAATAACTATACTCGGGTTAGAGTAGTATGGCAAGGGGAGGTTACACCAGGACTAGCTGGACGGGGTAGTACAACTAGGTGGGGTTAAGGTAACCGTTAGGTGTGCACATTAGTGGAGGGGCGAGAATATCCACAGGAGAGTGAGACACTAAGTTTTATATGAAGCGCATTCATGCATTTTAAATTACTGCAGTTAATTCACTTGCTAAATATTTTCAAAATGTTTTGGGTTCTAACCCTTGCTATAAAACTATTTTCAAAACCTTTTAGGTGTCCAGCCACAGGGACGCCATGATTGATAATTCTATTCCAGGGACACGGAGATGCGACATATGTGTATGCTAGCAGGAGTTTGGATTAGACGCTTCATTCATTCATTCCTAGAGTAGCAATCACTCATCAGTTCCAATTTTATTTAGGGCATGTCGCCCAGACTTTCAGTTCGGTTTTCAAATTTGTTTTATTCCGATGTTGAATATTGTATTGGATTATTTCACTTTGGTGGCCGATGGTTTATTCGGCAAGTTGTGTAATTAATTATTTCGGTTGAGTTTTATTCAGTTGTGTGAATGGTTAATTTTATTTCCGCATGTACTGTTTTTGTGTAATTAAAAAAATAGTAAAAATTAGCACCAACTTTTGGAATACGAGGTGGTTAGTAAGTTTTAAAAAGTTTTCGACAGTGATGCTAAGAATCATACAACTGGGATTCCTATTTTAATTTGGTATAGGACTTATCACCCGGTATTTTATTAGGTGGGGTGTCACAGATGGTATCAGAGCATCAGGTTCTAATGTCCTTAGGATCTGTTCGGCTTTTCACGTATCGGGTTAGCAATCTTTGATATAGAGCCCTATTGTAGGATTGTTGTATTCTCATACATATGCGCATATACGTTCTTCTGCGAAATTTATATTTGAGAGTGAATTCATACAAAATTCGATTCTCATTCCAGATGATGCCCAGGAGAGAGAGAGCAGCTAGGGCAGAAGGGGGAGATGAGATGAGGGAGGCTTAATAGGAGCAAGAGCTACCGCAATAACGACCAGAGTTGATTTTGGCAGCATAGGTAACTGAAATAGTGGCACAGGCAGTTGAAGCGACGGTGGTCGCAATGGCAGGGTACTTTCCACGGGATCAGCCACAAGTGTTAGTGGCGCCGGATGTTCAGACTCACAGGGGGTAGCCGGGGTGGAAGCAAGAAAGAGAGGTTATTTTTAGTGGGAACCCACTAGAGTTGCGAGGGGGTCCAGATGTAGTGCTAGCGTGTCAAGGAAGAGAGATATCCATCGTCACCTACACATGGGAGATTACGATAAGGTGCGGAAGCAAATGCTAGCCACTTTTAGTTTAGTGGGAGTATCACCACAGTGGTGGGAGTCGATCACCACGGTTGAGAAAAGGGATACGCTAGCTATTGCAGAGTTTTGGGTGCGGTTCGACCGCAAGTATTTTTTCTCCAACAGTTGAGACCGAAACGAGGAGAAAATTTGTGAGGTGACTCAAGGGATCGTTCAGTGGCCGATTACGAGGAAGAATTCACTCGTTGGCAAAAATTTTGTACCGGTTGAGGTAAGAAAGGAAAAGAGAAAGAAAGAAAAGTTTATGGACTGGTTAGTATGGAGAATCAGACAACCTTTAAATTAATAATTCCGAATTAGTAGATTATACTAATGTTCTTAACGCAGCGCTCCGGCACTTTCGGGAATATCGCTTCCACGTGAAAGGAAGCGGGAGGGGAGTGGAAACTAACCAGTTGGATAAGGCAGGAGGGAACAATACCAGTGGGGTATCCCAGCAGCAGACTGGGAGAGATTAGGGGCAGTATTTTCGGCAGGGAAATCATGCCAAATGATTTAGAACTGGAGGCTATCGGCAGGATGGCCAGGAATTACAACAAGGTCGGCATGGAAGGGTTCAGTGGCAGGGTGAATGTATTAGAAGGTGTTTAATTTATGGGTAAAGAAATACACATGAAGATAATTTGTCTTAAGCGAGGCAGGGGCAACTACAAGATGAGGTCCTGGATATACAGCCACTAAAGCAAGTCATGGGTGCATTCGGGCAGGGAGAAGCTGCTCCGGAACCCGAGAACCAGCCGTTACAGCTGGAGTATAGAGGTAATTATTTTTATCCTAGGGGCATGGGGTACATATTTTGAGTGACAAAGAGGATGTCACAGTATAAGACTTATTTTTCACTAGAGTTCGCAGGTGAGTCGAACTTAGTGGGTGCGTTGGCGGTAGCAGCCATAGTATGTGGATAAACTTTCCGTAGGGTAGAGGAGTTCCTTGGTGTTATTCACGGGAGAGTGGAGGTTTACACTGAGTGATTGTTTGAATTATGAGAAGAGTTACTACTTTCGAGAATTATGGGAGTAGGGTTGATAATATTTCCTAAATATCGGCTGGATAGCGATGGAATTTAACTATTGTGGATAGTGGTGTAAAATTTTGGTGTTCACGACACCAGGGTAGGGTTGGTACTAAGTATCACCGGAGAGGGAGTATAGCCTGTATATATGTGGATATATATGTTGTATTGTGTGGTGCGATAGCACATAGTGAGGCTTTGTGTTCCCACATTTTATCCCGGTAAGTGGGGATGTTTACTGAAGTGAATCAGGGTGGTTAAATTGATTTTCGAGCAAAGAGAGATAGCTCGGGGGTTTATTTTGTGCAAGGACTAGTGGTAGTAAGAGCGCGGTACTTTATGTTGTCTTTGGTAGCATAAGGGTAAGCGTATATACTTTTGTGCTGAGAGACAAGTATTTTGTGGGAAGATGTTTGGACGTTAGCGCATGGGTTGGGTACCCGGGCAGTAAATATATATATATATATATATATGTGTGTGTGTGTCTGTGTGTGTGTGTGTGTGATATGACTACGGGTTCGAAGTTATATTATAGATTACGACTAGCATAGTCGGGTAACTTTCATGCGGTAGATCGCGGGGATAGGGTGTATGGGCACCCGGGTTAATTAAGGCAAATTTTGTGCAGTTAAGCACGGGTATAGGGTGTATGGGCGCCCTGGTTAATTTTAAATGCATACTTGTGTAACGTATGTTTAGAAGCGGATGGGATAGATATAGATGGCTTGGAAGCAAATAACTAGAGAGTAATATACGAAGCTTGGGACATTACACTCATCCTAATTTCGAGGACGAAATTGCTTTGTAAGGGGGGGGAGTATGTAACACCCCGTATTTTTGTACATTTAATATTTAATTAATTTGGGAATTTTAAATTTCTGGTGTGTTGTAATTTTAATTGAATTAATTATGGCAATATATATTTTGAAATATTAATTGGGGAGTGAATGGTTAATGTTTAGGGAAATGTATTTACTAAGTGAATAGTAATAATTTAATTACGTCATGTCGGGTATTAATGACGGGGTATACACTTATCCCAGCCGAGAGTCGGTATAGACTAAATTGGGTGTGAGATAAGAATTTTTATAAATTAATTAGGATGCCAATTCTGAGTGCGCGGTTGAGTCCGGATGGGTCGAAATAGTCAGAAAAGAGTACTCGGGGGTAATAATTGCGTCACGGGACATTTTTGGGCATAGCCGGGCCCACACGGGGTGAGTTAGGCTATTTTAATTAAGTCCATTAGGATAAAAACGGGATTTAGAGTTTTAACCTAATAGAGGGATTAGGAAATCAGCAGCCATCACAAAATCTAAGCCTAGGTCTTGGGAGGGAAATTGGGGGAAAGCTTAGCAAAAGCCAATTTGGGGATTTTGGAGTCAAATTAAGGGGCGTCGACGACAAATCAGACCCTACGAACGATTCCAGGCAAGTGGTTAACTGTTTTGACTCATAAAGTGTGATATCCAATTCATATTTTAGTGATGTGTAAACTAAATTTTGTTTTGGGGATAAATGGGTACAAAAAGGGGGTTTTGTTAATTGAATCATTGAATGAGATTTAAGGTAAGAATTAGTTGTGCTATATAATTCTGAGTATGATTATCTGATTTGAATGAGAAAAATTGGAATTTAAAAGGATGGAATTTGAATTTGAAATTGGGATTTTACCCTAGAAATTTGTGTTCTTGGGTGGGTCAAGATTCATAGTGTTAATGATGTTACAAGGTTTAGATGATATTTTTAGTTCATGAGAAATGTTATAAGATGATTAATAGGTTGATTTGAGGTTGATTTTTGAGGAAAGAAATCTTGAAATTGCGTTAATGGTGGAATTCAGCAAGGAAGGAGAGTTGGTACGAAGGGATCGATTGATCGATCGGGGGGCATCGATCGATCGACGATGGGAAATTCTGGGCAGTTCGGCCTGTGTGTGATATAAGGGGGGAATTAATTATATATTAATTTCCATACATCCATTAGTAAGTAATTAAATATGGAACACATATTCCTAGTAATTGTGGAGAAAAGTAATTGGGACTAAGGGAAATTTATGTGGGACACTTTATGGATAAAATTTAGGAAGGTTTATTCCAAAATAGGGAGATACAGATCAAGTGAGTGAGTCCTGGTATATTGGCTAAGCGACGCCAAGGTAGTGAATTAAGTTTGGAGATAAACTAATTACTTTAGAGTCGGGATATAGACTCGGGATATATTTAATTTCGGGCCAAGTGAATCGAGTCCGGGTATGTTAATAATTATAGGGAAATATAATTGGGAAAATTATAGAAATAAATGTGTGACACATTGTAGGCGAAAATGTGGGTATGTGTAAATTGGACCAAGTGAGCGAGTCCGGGTATGTTGGTTAAGGGACATTAAAGTGTTAAATTAATTATTGAGAGAAAGTAATTTGTTTGGGGTCGGATTGTAAACTCGGGTAAGTATTAAATTATTGGGTGTAATAATTAATTTAATTAGAGTCGGGGTGTAGACTCGGGTAGTTATTAAATTAATAGGTGTGTAAATTAATTGAATTAGAGTCGGATTGTAGACTCGGGGAGGTATTAAATTAATAAGTGTGTTAATTAATTTAATTAGAGTCGGACGATAGACTCGGGAAGACGATAAATTATTAAGTGAGAAAATTAATTACGTTGAGTCGAGTCACAGACTCAGGAAATTACAGGCAGTGTAAGGGATTTTTAGTACACGGTAAAGCCGGGAATTTATATTATATATATACGGTGTAGTGATAGTATATATATACGTGTATATATTGTGTGTGATATTAAATATCTATGACTAGATATTTATTCAATTTATATACTCTAATGCTATCAAGGGAGATTACGCGATGTGGGTGAATCCCTTAGCTTGAGGAGTAGGGCGAGTATATCCCCAGGTCATAGCGTCCGGTATATATGGGTGAGGGATTAATCTCACTTTCAGGGAAGTAATATGACCGCCTCCACTTCGTTTATATTTTGGTCCAAGTTGGTGAGCGACTCCAACTTGGGGAAACTAGGTTTTGTGAGCACACCTAGTGAGATGGAATTTTAGAGGGAATCATCTAGTGAGGGTATACTCGAAAGAATGGATTCACTTATGATATGTGTGTGGATGTTAGTAAAGGTACGTATAATATGGTAGTAAATATTATATGTAGATGATAATATAGTGTGTGATGTATTTACTTTATATAACTCGGGTTACAGTTATATGCTGTCAATTAAAGAGAAATTAATTAAGATAATCAATTGTAGTGATATTACAGTGTGTGATGTATTTATTTTATATAACTCAGGTTACAGTTATATGCTGTTAATTAATGAGAAATTAATTAAGTTAATCATTTGTGGGAATAATATAGAGTGTGGCATATTAAATTTATATAACTTGTGTTACGGTTATATGATATTCATTAAGAAGGAATTTATTTAAGTTAATTGGTGAGATAACTTATAATTAATGAATAATTATACGCGGGTTAGTGTAGTATGGCAAGGGGAGGTTACACAAGGACTAGTTGGATGGGGTCTTACAACTAGGTGGGGTTAAGGTAACCGTTAGATGTGCACATTAGTGGAGGGGCGAGAATATCCACAAAGGAGTGCGACACTAAGTTTTATATGAAGCGCATTCATGCATTTTAAATTACTGCATTTAATTCACTTGCTAAATATTTTCCAAATGTTTTGGGTTCTAAACCTTGCTATAAAACTATTTTCAAAACCTTTTAGGTGTCCAGCCACAGGGACTCCAGGATTGATAATTATATCCCAGGGACACGGTGCTGCGGCATATGTGGATGCTAGCAGGAGTTTGGATTAGATGCATCACTCATTCATTCCTAGAGTAGGAATCACTCATCAGTTCCAGTTTTATTTAGGGCATGTCGCCCAGACTTTCAGTTCAGTTTTCAAATTTGTTTTATTCCGATGTTGAATATTGTCTTGGATTATTTCACTTTGGTGGCCGATGGTTTATTCGGCAAGTTGTGTAATTAATTATTTCGGTTGAGTTTTATTCAGTTGTGTGAATGGTTTATTTTATTTCCGCATGTACTGTTTTTGTGTAATTAAAAAAAAAGTTAAAATTAGCACCAACTTTTGGAATACTAGGTGGTTAGTAAGTTTTAAAAAGTTTTCGACAGTGATGCTAAGAATGATCCAATTGGGATTCCTGTTTTAATTTGGTATAGGACTGATCACTCGGTATTTTATTAGGCGGGGTGTCACAATTGATTTGCAGCCATATGTCTCGTACGAGGAGAGACCCATGGCTTTTTCTGGACCGTAGTGAGCAAAAGATACGGTCTAAAGTGGTACCATTAGTCAGAGTTCAGTGGGGACACCACAGTGTTGACGAGTCTATATGGGAGAAGGAGGATGACATGCGAGACCAGTATCTAGAGTTATTCACCGTAGGTCTAACCTAATTTCGGGGGTGAAACTCCATGTAACCGGGAAAGTATGTAATACCCCGTATTTCTGCATATTTGGAATTTAATAATTCGACAAAAGATTCCTTTTATTTTATGTGTTAATTTTGGTTATTAAATACTAATCAAAAGAATGAGATAATGATTAATAGTATGTGTTAAATTTACTGAGTGGACAATAAATGATCTATATAAATTATTATCCATCATAGCGAGTGATATTAGCGTAATTGAATTTCTCTCAATCGGGAGTCACATGTAAAGTAAATTGAGTTTGAGACTGGAAAATTATTTAGAGTTACTCGGATAATGATTTTGAGGTCACGAATAACTCTGAAAGAGTTAGAATAGTATACCTGGGGGTGTTGATTGGGTCCCAGAGAATTTTAGACTAAATTGGTACAATATGGGGGCATTTTAGTCATTTCGTAACGAAGGGTTAAGAGACCTACGAATTCCTAACTTCTTTGTCAGCATATAGATCGGAGAGTCTAGGGTTTAAACGTTAGAAACTCAGAGAATCCATTGGACAAGAAGATAGATCATTTGTGAAGCCTAAGAGAGAGTTTTTGAGAGATTGGAGTGTGCTCTTGCATCATCATCAATCTTGGAAGGAGGATTGGATGAGAAGGCACACCATCCAACATCAAAACCACAAAATCAGATCACACAAGATAAGGCAAGTGTTTATTTTCAATTTTGATTGAAGTTATAATATCCATGTTGTTAAGGTTTCTAAGATATGGATTTAATTGATGTTCTTGAAAGAAAGGAATGATTAAAACTCATGTTTGGGTAGGAATTGCCTTTTTTATTTAACATCTGTAGAGGACAAGAAATCATATAATATATGATAATCTCCAAAAAATTAATCTGGGTTTTTGATGAAATTGGTGGAAGAACACAAAACCTAGGGTTTTTTATGAAAACTTGATTTGATATATTATTGGGTGTGAATTGTGAGGTTTAAAAGTTTTGTTTACGTTAGAATTCACCCTAATGCATGTATATGACGTTCGAGAATGTTGGATATTGATTTGATAAAGAATCATAAAGGGAAGAATAAGAAAAATGGTGAAAAATGCACTTGCGTATAGAGGAACAAGATGAACTGCGCAATTTCGAATTGATTAGACCCAGAGGTAAATCGATTCAGAAAGAAAATTGATTCGGCCTCCCGAAAAATCAATTCGGCTTCCCAGAAAATGAAAAATTTACCTTTTTAATCCAAGGACTCGTAAAATTTGGTCGAAAAAACTTTTGGGACCTTGTTAAATATAAAGAGAGATTTGTTATATTACAGTACGCTTGTGATGGGATTTTGACTTACTCTTAATGAAAGGATTAAGGCGAGATTTATATAGTTAAAGTTAGGCATAATTAATTCGAGAGAAGGCGAATTAATTATGTGAAACTTAATTGAATTAATGATAGAGACTAGTAATATATGATAGAGCTAGCTACTGAATTCATTGAAGGATTAACTAGGGACTTTAGAGTAGAGATTAATACTTGGATCAATACGATAGTGAGAATAATTACAATATAATAGTATAGTAAGTATTCGACAGATAAGTATTACGTACGAAGTATAATGATTAGGTTATGTGTATACCTACTGATTTGATATATATGTATATATATATATATATATATATAGGTTGTGTGTATAACATTTATTTGAATGGTGTTATGTGAACACACCTACGTTGCTTGCTATCACAGAGTTTCCCGCGCAGTGGGCGATCCCACCTTGCCGATTCCAGGAAGGTCTAGATTTCTTCCCCACAACATATAACTTAGGGCATCTCACTATGTGTCGTGTATTACTGAGACTGACAGGTCATTTGGATACGTTAGGTATACGCGTATCCCAAAGGCTTAGAACTATGTTCGCCTTCATTATACGTTATTAGATTTTTTGTTGGAGGAAACAAGCCCAACAAATAGTCCGTATATTAGTATGATAGGTATATGGAGTGATAGCAAAGTATGCCTACCTTTGTACGGTGGTCCTTTAGTGAGACACTATAATTATATATATTAGTGAGATAAATATATATAATCGTTTGAATAATTGTACTTATGTGTGATAGTAGACAGATTGATAGTGTGTATATAAATATCGAATTAGGTAGTGAAAATCAATTAAATGATTAAATTATAAAAGATGGAGAATGTTACTTATGATATCAATAACATACGAGAGATGGTATTATGGATAGTGTACTGTACGGGCGGTATAGGTACTTATAGGTGCTGAGAGTTCAAATAGATACTTACGTCTAGTTAATTGTGGTAGTATGTCTAGGTGGTCTAAGTAGAAAATGTTAGGCATGCACAATAGTTGAGAGGTGAGGAAACTCATGAGAGTGTATGTGAACCTAACATGTTTAATCATTAACTGATTTTTAAATTCTGATAAATACTTGCAAAATGTTTTTAAATGTTTTAGGTTCTAACCCTTGCTATAAATATTTTCCAAAACCTTTTAGGTGTCATTGGACTTGACGATCCACTCCAGAGGCAATTTGTTGTCGCACTATGGACACTTGCAGGACTTGATTTAACGCTTCTACCATTCATTCCTAGCGTAGGATTTCATTTCAATATTTTAGTTGGGCATGTTGCCCCATTAAGACTTCATTTATTTCAGTATTCATTTCAGACTTGTGGATTGATTTACTATTTTTTGGACTATTAGATGGGTTTGGATTTTTAGCCGATGGATTATTCGGCGAGACAGTATTTATTTATTTATTTCATTATGATGGATGAGACTATATTAATCATGTGAATGTCTACATTTAGTCTTCATCATTTTATAATAATTATTTAACGAAAGATAAATTTTGACACTGGCTTAATTAACTAATAGGTGGTTAATAACTAATATGTTTTTTGAAAGTGATGCTCAGAATGAAACAAATGGGAAACATCTTTTAATAAATAAAGGACTGAACACCCGGTATTTTATTAGGCGGGGTGTGACAGAATCCTCATATTATTCTTGGGCCTTGGATATATTTATTGGGTGTCATATGTTTTAAACATATTTTAAAATGATTTTTTATCTTTTATAAGAGAAATAATTTTTCTGTAAAGTCATTTCAATGACCTTGCTCGAACGAGATTACCAGGTCATTCGAACGAGGTATCAAACGAGACTTTCTTTTGTTTTACTGTGATCTCGTTTGATTTTTCATTTGAATGAGCCTTCATTTTTAAGTTGTTGTCTTGTCGTTCAATTTTTCGTTCGAACGACTGCATGAGTTTTTATGAGAATCTGTCAGTTTTCAAGCAGTTTTCTCACATTGTCCCACTACTTTTTATCAACCATTTTTAAAGTGTGGGAGAGCAGTTTTTTACCATAACTATTCATACCTTTAGAGCCAAAAAATAACTCTCTCTAACAAGATCATCCATGTTTAAACACTTTTCATCTTCCTAAATAGAAAAACATTTACAAAAGTTCAAAAAGGTTTTGTCTAAGATTCATGGTTTAATTCTTCAAAAAAACACAAGTTTACACCAGATAGTTTCATAAACTAAATTTCGACATTATATTTTCTTCAGATAATTTTTGGCACCGAGTTTTATTCTCTACACTAGAGATTGTTTCTTGTGGGGGATTTTGTGCTCGTCGACTTTCATACAGTGGACTCCATGTGTGTGACGGTAGCAATGACCCATTAGTGGACTTCGAGACATAGGTGGACTTCTGCATTGTCACTAGGCAGAGGTGGAAGAAACGAAGAGCATCAAGGCTTGTGAGGGCATCGAGTCTATGTGTAAGTATTCTGTCGTGTCCTTTATAATTTTGTACTTGGTGGACTTGTGGCTGGGTTGTCCGAGGTTTTTCCCATTATAGGTTTTCCTCGTACATCGGAAAGTTGTGGTTGTGTATTTTTATCTTGGCAACTAGCACCTAGATGGATGCTTAGGTTTAAGAAGATAAATTTGTTTAATCACAAGAAAGGTGTAATTTGGTGCTTAATTAAATTTGGTAATTTTAGTTTATTTTAATTCAATTCAGAGTCATTAATTTGGCAAAATTCATGTTTGGTTTGATTTGCATAATTTAGAACTTAAATTAAAGGTTTTGTGTAAGAAGAGAAAATTAATTTGAAGACATTAGATTTAAGAATATTTCGTGAACCATCCCTTTAAAACTTAAAAATATTATTTTTTGGGAAACTACGTTCCATTCGAGTGGTATCATTGCATATATTATAAGTTAAAGAAATTTCACATTATCATAAGTGGTATCAGAGTGAGAACACTAATTTATCGTGTTGGTCTTTTGGGTTTGAATATGGAAAATATGGCTTTTCTAAACTTTTCTATTTTTGATAGTTCCAATCATTCACATCAGAAAGGGTGTATGAGGTCGGAACTTAAATTGTTAGATAATCGGGTTTGTTAATCAGTTGTTAGAGGATGATACCCACCAACGTATCTAGTAGGAGAAGTTCATGTTCTTAAACCCGTAGAAAGATGGAGTGAGGATGAGCTTAAGTTAGCAAACTTTAATTCTCGAGGTTTAAATGCTCTTTTTACAACAGTCACACCGGAGGAGTTTCGTCGGATTTTGACGTGTGAAACATCTAAGTAGGCATGGGTCATACTTAAACTGACCCACGAAGGTACTAGTGCCGTTAAGACTTCCAAACTCAAAAATCTCACCACTCAATTTGAAACCATTAAAATGAATGATAGTGAGTCTTACGATGAGTTCTATGCTAGATTTTCTGATATCATTAACTCGGCTTTTAACTTGGTAGAGAAAATACCCCCCAACTGTGTCATAAAGAAAATTTTGAGGTCATTAACCGATAGGTTTAATACTAAAGTGACTATTTTAAATTCTTTAGGAACTTTAAAATCTACGAAACTTGAAGAGCTTGTAGGTGATTTAAAAACCTATGAACATGACATGTTTACCTCCATGGATGTGAATAAGAAAGATAAGGGCATAGCTTTGAAAGCTCGGAAGGGGGAAACATCAGTTTTGAATGATGAGTTTCACATCGACTCGGGTGATATGGATTTATTTTCTATGAAATTTAGAGAACTTCTTAATTTTAATAAAGAGAAACTTAAAATTGATTATAAGAAGTTTGAGAGGTATAATTTTAATAAAGTAAAAAAAAACCCCAAAAATCGTAATGATGATCTTAAGAGTGATGAGTCAAATAGATGTTTTAGTTGTGACGGTTATGTCCATAGGGCACCCTAGTGTCCCACTAAACTAAGGAAGGAGGCAAAGAAACTAATTTCATTTAACGTCACCCTTAGTGATAGTGAATCGGAAGAGGTACCCGATTCCCCCATTGAGCGCAACTCCACCGCGTTCATGGCTAGTCATGCTAGTTTTGATGATGAATCTTCCCATGAAGATATTTCTTTTCATTAAACTTCTGAGGTATTTGTTTATGAATCCAAAATGATTGATGGTAAAGTGAGTGGAGAAGAGACTGAGAATGAAGAAGATGAAGAGTAAGTGAGTGAACTCCAAGTTGCCTTTCGTGAATTATATGCTAAATATTTGAAATTAAAAAAGGTTAACTTAAATTTGGAAGCTAGGATGAGTAGGAAATGATATGAGTGTTTTAATTGAAGATCCTAGTGAACGTGAGAAAACTCTTAGAGAGATGCTAGAGTATGTTGAAGGTGAGAGAGATAGTCTTCTAGGTTTAATGGAGGCTATGAAGAAAGAGCTTCATGAGTTTGATGAGACTAGGAGTTTTCTTTAGTCTATGATAGAAGTGCTTGGAGATTATTGAGAGACTCGAAACGTGTCAAATTTTATTTGGAGTGTAGGCCGAAGATGTTGGATAAGATTTTAGGCACTTTCAAAATAAAAAATGACGAGTGTGGAATTTGATTCGTTACTCAAAATAATTTCGCTAATAAAGCCGAAACCATGACTTTGAGAGAATCGTCTAGTAATGGTAGAAAAGGTCAACCTTAGGTAATACTTCTCACCGTACTTTCACTTGCACATATTGTGGTAGGAAGGGTCACCTTAGGATGTTTTTGTTTCTATTATAGAAACGATACTAGGAAGTCCAAGGGTAGAGTCACCAAGGTCATTAAAACCCGAGAGCGTCACGTTAAACGTATATGGTTTAAGAGATCCGATTTGGAGGCCTTACATGATAGGCTTTATGATTCTCATTTTCTTGTACATGATACTTACCATGCTAAATATAAAGTTTTATTGAGTTACCTTGGTTTACATACACTTTTAATACCCCGTATTTTTATGCTATATTAATTTGGGGATTTATTAAATTTAATGTGAATTAATTATTTAATAAAAATTCGGAAATTAATTATGTTATAATTATTAACGTGATGAGAGTTAGTAATTATGGGAAAATTTTTTGAATATTAATAATGAGCAAAGTAATATGTAATAGTGGTCATATTAAATGTCACGAGTGAATAAAATAACAATTTTTGAAATTCGAGTCGGGACACGCCCGTGTCGCGTTGGGACTAAATATTGATAAATAAAAGTAATATTTAATAAGTTATTCGTATGGTCGTTTTGAGTGCGCCAACGCGTCCGGAAGGGTTGAGATAGTCAGAAAAGTATACACGGGGGTTTGATTTGAGTCTCGGGGCATTTTTAGGCCTAATTAGTACCCCGGGAGGGCATTTTAGTCATTTTGTATTTTTGGGTAATTAAACCCACGAAAATTAAAGGGGTTATATCAGATGTTTAGGTTATCTCCTAGGGTTAGATAACTCAAAACACTAGAACGACCATTGGAGAGGAGAGGAGAGAGCTCTCAAGGCATTCCAAGGCTCAAAACTCAACCGTTTGCACCGCCGCCACCGCCAACGCGTAGATCGCGAGACGGGGAACGCAACCACACCAAATTCAACACCAAACCAGATTTCTGAAAAACCTAGGCAATTGTTTATCTTGCTTATTTAGTTGATGCATCTTTCATATTGGTTTAGGAATGATTAGGATGAATTGTATGGAAGAAAAACCCAATTTGAGATAGGAAATTGCATGTAGTGATGACTTAAAGGATATTCTGGACACCTTTTGTGATGTAGAGGATTAAACCACGAAATTTTGATGTTGTATAAGAAGGAAACCTTAGAGCCAATGAGAATAAAGGAGGCAAATTCGCGCATCAGGCCCCCCGAACCGGTTCGCATGTACCCCAAACCAGTTCACCCCCCAAACCGGTTCGCCCCTGGGTTCGCGAATGTTTGCTGGTCTGGGGTGCTTTTTCTTCCATTCAACACATATAATTTTTTTCTTGTTTTCTTTCCTTTCTTCCTTGGATTTTTCTTCAACTTCAACGGGTCATAACTCATCAACCGTAGCTCGGATTTGGGTTCCGTTTCTTCCAGTGTTCTCGTTGTTCCGAGCTCTTCAACTTTCCAGTTGACTCCTCCTTCGGGATCTGGCGGTAGAATTACCAAAATGCCCTTGAACTTGAATTCTTAGCTTTTCTTTCATTGTCTCGCTTTCTCTTTTGTGTTGCTTGCATAATTAACCTATAAAACCAATAAGAGAAGCACGAAATACTTGCCAACGAAGATTAGTAGCATAAATGTGCGTCAAATCCATATAGGTTACATCACTCGGGTTCACAAATGCACTGAAATTAGGGGAATAAATATACAATATTTATGTCCAATCACGTAGTAAGTTGGAAAAACCCTTTGAATTAAAGTTAGAAACGAAGCATTATACTTGATATATAATAATGGGAAAATAAGGAAAAATGTTGTGAATGTGGGTTATTGGATAATCCTAAATTGATATAATAAAAGTGGTATATTTATATGATTGTGTATGCATATATTATATACTTGTGAAAATCATGCCCGCGCTACTTGTTATGCCTGAGGTTTTCGCGCTGGGACGATCTTATCTCGTGTGCCTTATGGGGGATATTGACTCGTACCCTAGAAGATAGAAATCCTAGGTACAGGCTATCGAATCGGTAGTCACGGTACTAAGAGACGTGAGGGTATGTACTGACCTCTTGGACTTAGAAACTATGCTTCACCTCAATATTATTTGTGTATGTATTTATACAGTTTGAGAGTGATTCCGAACTTGTATTTCCTTTAGTACGATTGATACGGGGTTTGGATAGCAGAGTATGCCCACACCATAAAATTTTATGTGGGGTGCTATTAGAATATATATATTATACGAGTATTTAATATATATATGAACTTCTGAAATATGCGAAACTGCCTACTGTGTTATGGTAAGTAAGACATGTATAATGACTCAAATTGGAAATACTTGTTTTGAAAAGTATAATATGATATTGAAAAACTTTATGAATCAATAAAGTTAAAATGAGCGTTTTGTACTAAATGAAATTATCCTTTTTAAACCATGATGTTGTTAAATCTTAAATTTTGAGAGTCACCTAAGATAAGTTAAATCCTTGGGGAAGGATAGTGTGATATATGATGAGATAAACCATTGGGAAGGTTAGTGCAATAGGAGTGCACATTAGAAGAGAGGCGAGAATTTCTCAAGAGAGTGTCGCACTAATATGTTGTTGCATTGGCCTGTATCAATTTAAATACTTGCTAAACGAATTTTTAAATCATATACACTATCGGGCTCTGACTCGTTTCTATTCCTCTTTCTCTCTTGTATATATATGTATATATTACAGGTGCCCAGCCACAGGGGCGTCTGGTTTAGGATCCCTTGGAAGGAACGTGATGCAGCTTAGGTGGGAGTTGCAGGCCACTTGATTAGACGATTTCATTTACTTGATTCCACTTCTATCATTCTCAGTTATTGGGGCATGTGTCGCCCTTTCCACTATTTAGCTATTTTATTGGGACAATTGTATTTCAGTTATTTCTAGTACTGTTACTTTGGGATTTATTCAGCATGCATGTTTTACTTTAAGTTTTAAATGCTGGGATTTAGTTGTTGAATGTTTAAATTAATTGGATTATATGTTCCAGGAGTATTGTGGTGTGATTCTTTAAATATTAAATTGTTGTAGATAATTAAATCTTTATTTTCAAAATAAAATTTGGAAAGACATGTTTAAAATTGGTTTTGACACTTAGCTTAATTAAATAGGGTGTTAAATTTGGAAGAGTTATTTTTACGACAGTGATGCTAAGAATGAACCAACTGTTCACCTTGATTTTAATTTAATAAAGGAGTGATCGCCCGGTATTTAATTAAGCGGGTTGTCACAGGTGGTATCAGAGCATCAGGTTCTAGTGTCCATATGATCTGTACGACTTATTTTCGCTTTCAGCTTAACGTTTTTGCTATAGAGCCCTATTTTTAGGATTGTTGTTTTTCTTCTTTTACGTTTACGTCTTCAGCCATTTGGGATTTGATAATAACTGTATACTAATAAACTTCTTTAAATTTCAGATGCCTCCGAGACGTGCACCGAAGGATAGGCGTGCCCAGGCCGAGCAGCCAGCAGCTCCGGCACAAGGCACTATGAATGCTAATGAAGTAGCCGCCATTGTTGCTCAGGCGGGGAATGCCGCGCTAGCGGTGGTTCAGCAGGCTCCACCCCAAATTCAGGCAGTGGCGCCCGTACCAGCACAGCTTCCATCTGCATGGGAGAGGGTTAGGGATGCTTTTCAGAAGGCGTATCCCCCTGAGTTCTCTGGTAGCTCAGATATCGTCACAGTCAGCTAATGGAAGAAAGACATCCAGCAGCATCTTCGTATGTATGAGTGCACCGACGTGAAAAGATAGTTATTAGCTTCCTTTAAGCTGGTGGGGGCCGCTTTGCAGTGGTGGGAGTCCACTACCACCTTGGAGGAGAGGGACACGGTCCCTATTCAGTCGTTTTGGGAGCGGTTTGACCGCAAGTACTTTCCACCCACCGTGCAGACTGAGATGAGGCAGAAATTACTGAATTTGAAACAGGAGAACTCTACCATTACTGAGTATGGGAGGAGTTCACGAGACTTCTCACCATAGTGGCAGATGAGGCACCTACTGATAGTAAGAAGAAAATGTTGTTTGTGGACGGGTTAGCTTGGAGGATCCGTCAGCATCTTATAGGGAATCTATCTCTGAGTACTTTCACTGATGTACTCAATGCTGCGTTACTACATTGCCAGGATTACCGTTTCCATCTGCAGAGAAGCAGGAGAGCAGGAGAGTCCAGCCAGCAGGGCAGGACCGGGGGTAGTAGTGCTAGTGCGGCACCATCTCAGGGACAGACTCGTCAACACGAGTAGAGTTCCCATCAGGGGGACCCTGCTAAGCGATTCCGTTCAGGTGATTCCAGGCAGGGATTTGGGGGTTATAGGCAGGGCTAGCAGGGCCAGCCTAATCAACAGGGCCAACAGCGTGCTAATCAGGGCTAACAGGGCCAGTGGCGGGGAGGTAACTTCGAGCAGGGCCGTGGTCAGCAGGGTCAGAGGGGAGGTAACTTCAGAGGCCGGTGTTTTGTATGCGGCAAGCATGGTCATAAGCGCCAGGATTTCCCAGAGGGTAATAGGGCCCCACAGCAGCAGGGTTCCCGTAATGAGCCACAGAGACCACTTTTTCCAGCTGCCCTCCCAGCTCCAGCCCAGGTGCCAGCCCTACCATCCATTCCAGCAGCTCCAGTACAGCAGGGGAAGTTACAGTATGGACGTGTCTATAACGTCCACCAGGCAGCAGCTCCACAGGCACCACCCGCGATTGAGGGTATGTTTCCTATCCATGGTACTATGGGTCGAGTTTTGTTTGATACTAGGGCGATGCATTGTTTTATAGCTACGCATTTTGCGAAGGCCTTAGGGTTGTTAGCCATAGCAGAGAGCACAGTGACGTGTGTAGACTCACCACTGAGGAGTGGGTCGCTTATCTTCTTTATATGCCGGGGAGTGGGGGTAGAGATTGGTAGTTTGGTATTACCTGCACACATGTTAGTCTTAGATATGCATGAGCATGACGTTATTATCGGTATGGATTGGCTCGCAGCTTATAGAGCTATGATTGATTACTTCGGTGGGAGCATTATTTTTGCCATTCCGGGGCAAGAGATGTTTGTAGTGGCGATGCCTCGCCCAGAGGGAGGTTCGACCGCTCATTTGTATTATATAGAGGAGGATGCCTCTAAGAAGGTTGTAATTCCTTTAGACTCGATCCCAGTCGTTCGAGAGTATTCTGATGTATTCCAGGAGATACCAGGCCTACCCGCCAGTCGAGAGATAGACTTTGTCATAGATTTATTGCCAGATACGAGACCTATAGCACGCGCTCCATACCGTATGGCTCCGACGGAGATGCGAGAGTTACGATATAAGATAGAGTAGCTATTAGGTCAGGGCTTCATTCGCAGGAGTACCTCACCTTGGGGGGCTCCAGTCTTGTTTATGAAGAAGAGAGATGGTTCACTGAGGTTATATGTGGACTACCGGGAGTTGAACAAGGTCACGATACGGAATAAGTATCTGTTGCCTCGAATCGATGATCTGTTCGACCAGCTGAGGGGAGCAACTTTCTTTTCGAAGATAGATCTGAGGTCGGGGTACCATCAGCTACGTATAAGAGAGCAGGACATTTCAAAGACTGCCTTCTTGACGAGATATGGGTCTTACGAGTTCAGAGTGATGCCATTTGGTCTCACAAATGCTCTCGCCGTATTCATGGACTTAATGAACCGAGTATTCAGAGAGTTCTTGGATCAGTTTGTCATCGTCTTCATAGATGACATTTTGATATATTCACACTCCGAGGAGGAGCATGCCGAGCACTTGAGGCAGGTTCTTCAGACTTTACAAGAGCATCACTTGTATGCTAAGTACAAGAAGTGTGGATTCTGGTTGCAAGAGGTACAGTTCTTGGGGCATGTTGTTTCTGAACAGGGGATAGCCGTTGACCTGAGTAAAGTGTCAGCAGTGAGGGAGTGGGGACAGCCCACGACACCGACGGAAGTGCGTAGTTTCTTGGGGTTAGCCGGATATTACAGGAGATTCATTCGGGGATTCTCCAAAATAGCAGGTCCATTGACGAACCTGACTCTCAAAGGGGTACCATATGTTTGGGATGAAGCTTGTCAATTGGCTTTCGACGAGCTGAAAGACAAGCTTACTTCAGCACCAGTCCTTGCTTTACCGAAGCCAGGTGTGGAGTACCTGGTTTACACCGATGCCTCTTTACGGGGACTTGGGGGAGTACTTCAGCAGGAAGAGAAGGCTATAGATTTTTCCTCCCGCAAGCTTAAGCCGCATGAGAAGAATTACCCCACCCATGACCTGGAGTTAGCAGTGGTCGTCTCTGCATTGAGGATATGGAGACACTATTTATTGGGGGAGAAGTTCCATTTGTTCACAGATCACAAATCACTGCAGTACCTATTCACTCAGCGAGAGCTGAATATGCGTCAGCGCATATGGTTAGAGTTTGTGAAGGACTATAGTTTCGACATACAGTATCATCTGGGGAAAGCCAATGTAGTTGCTGATGCGTTGAGCCGAAGACCGGTAAATGAGGTAGTGGACGTCTGGAAAGTGAAGTGGAAGGAGTTGGGTCACCAGGACGCAGTAGCTCGTTCCTTCATATCTGTTATGACAGTCACACCCGAGATTATTACGAGGGTAATACAGGCCCAAACCATAGACCCATTTTTCCAGGAGCAGATTGTATGACTTTTAGCCGAGATGAGTCCTATTCTGTTAGTTCTGATGGGTTTTTGAGGTTTAATGGGAGGTTTGTGGTTCCGGAAGGGGCAGAATTGCGTCATGCAGTGATGACCCAATCTCACGGGTCCCGATTTGCGGTACATCCTGGAGGGGATAAGATGTACCAGGATATGAGGAGGCAAAACTGGTGGAGTGGGATGAAGAAGGACATTGTTGAGTTCATGTCCAAGTGTTCTACCTGCCAGCTGGTGAAGGTGGACCATCAAAAACCGTCAGGATTGTTTCAGCCATTGGAAGTACCCGCGTGGAAGTGGGAGAGTATTTCCATGGATTTTATTACAGGGTTGCCTACATCACAGCGGGTCAACGACTCTATCTGGGTGATTGTAGACCGTTTGACCAAGGTGGCTCATTTTCTTCCGGTGCGGACAGATTATACCACGGGTCAGTATGCTCAGTTGTTCATTTCTGAGATTGTCAGATTACATGGGGTGCCCCTGAATATTGTGTCAGATAGAGACAAGATTTTCGTGTCACGTTTCTGGAAAAGCTTTCAGGAGGCTATGGGTACTGAGTTGAGGTTGAGTTCAGCTTATCACCCACAGACAGATGGACAGACAGAGCGTACTAATCATATGTTAGAGGATATGCTACGCATGTGTGTTCTTGATTTTGGAAGAGGTTGGGAACCACATCTTCCACTGTTAGAGTTTGCTTATAATAACTCTTATCAGTTTACGATTGGTATGGATCCATTTAAGGCTTTGTATGGTCGGCCTTGTCGTTCTTCAACTTTTTGGCTCGAGGTGGGGGATAACAAGTTGCTAGGACCAGAGGTAATTCAGGAAACCTCCGCGAGGATTGAGATGATTAGGAGTCGCATTCGAGTAGCCCAGGACAGGCAGAAGAGCTACGCCGATGTGAAACGGTTCTTCCGGGAGTTTAATGTGGGGGACCAAGTGTTACTACGTGTATCTCCTATGAAGGGAGTGATGAGGTTCGGGAAGAAAGGGAAATTGGCCCCGAGGTACGTGGGACCATTTCCCATTATCGAGAGGATTGTGCCGGTAACATACAGATTGGGACTACCAAAGCATTTACATCGCATTCATGATGTATTCCACATCTCGTCGTTGAGATGGTATCTTCGGGATGATATGGCCCATACTCATATCGCGATAGATGAGATAGACTTACATCCTGACAGCTCGTACGAGGACAGACCGGTGGCTATCCTAGACTATAGTGAGAGGAGATTGAGGTCGAAGATAGTTCCACTCGTATGGGTCCAGTGGGAGCATCATAACGTGGAGGAATCCACTTGGGAGCGCGAGGCCGATATGCGCGAGAGATATCCAGATTTGTTCTTACCAGGTATGCCTTATTTTCCAAATTTTGGGACGAAATTCCGTTATTAGGGGGTAAGTATGTAATACCCCGTATTTTTATGCTATATTAATTTGGGGATTTATAAAATTTAATGTGAATTAATTATTTAATAAAAATCCGAAAATTAATTATGTTATAATTATTAACGTGATGAGAGTTAGTAATTCTGGGAAAATTTGTTGAATATTACTAATGAGCAAAGTAATATATAATAGTGGTCATATTAAATGTCACGAGTGAATAAAATGACAATTTTAGAAATTTGAGTCGGGACACGCCCGTGTCGCGTCGGGACTAAATATTGATAAATAAAAGTAAATATTTTATAAGTTGTCCGTATGGTTGTTTTGAGTGCGCCAACGCGTTCGGAAGGGTCGAGATAATCAGAAAAGTATACCCGGGGGTTTGATTTGGGTCTCGGGGCGTTTTTAGGCCTAATTAGTACCCCGGGAGGGCATTGTTGTCATTTTGTATTTTTGGGTAATTAAACCCACGAAAATTAAAGGGGTTATATCAGATGTTTAGGTTATCTCCTAGGGTTAGATAACTCAAAACACTAGAACGGCCATTGGAGAGGAGAGAGCTCTCAAGGCATTCCAAGGCTCAAAGCTCAACCGTTTGCACCGCCGCCACCGCCAACGCGTAGATCGCGAGACGGGGAACGCAACCACACCAAATTCAACACAAAACCATATTTTTGAAAATCCCAGGCAAGTGTTTATCTTTCTTATTTCGTTGATGCAACTTTCATATTGGTTTAGGAATGATTAGAATGAATTGTATGGAAGAAAAATCCAATTTGAGATAGGAAATTGCATGTAGTGATGACTTAAAGGATATTCTGGAAACCTTTTGTGATGTAGAGGATTAAACCACGAAATTTTGATGTTGTATAAGAAGGAAACCTTAGAGCCAATCAGAATAAAGGAGGCAAATTCGCGCATCAGGCCCCCCGAACCGGTTCGCATGTACCCCGAATCGGTTCGCCCCCCAAACCGGTTTTCCCCTGGGTTCGCGAATGTTTGCTAGTCTGGGGTGCTTTTTCTTCCATTCAACACATAGAATTTTTTTCTTGTTTTCTTTCCTTTCTTCCTTGGATTTTTCTTCAACTTCAACGGGTCATAACTCATCAACCGTAGCTCGTATTTGGGTACCGTTTCTTCCAGTGTTCTCGTTGTTCCGAGATCTTCAACTTTCTAGTTGACTCCTCCTTCGGGATCTGGCTACAGAATTACCAAAATGTCCTTGAACTTGCCTTCTTAGCTTTTCTTTCATTGTCTCGCTTTCTCTTTTGCGCTGCTTGCATAATTAACCTGTAAAACCAATAAGAGAAGCACGAAACACAAAATACTTGCCAACGAAGATTAGTAGCATAAATGTGCGTCAAATCCATATAGGTTACATCACTCGAGTTCACAAATGCACTGAAATTAGGGGAATAAATATACAATATTTATGTCCCATCACGTAGTAAGTTGGAAAAACCCTTCGAATTAAAGTTAGAAATGAACCATTATACTTGATATATAATAATGGGAAAATAAGGATAATTGTTGTGAATGTGGGTTATTGGATAATCCTAAATTGATATAATAAAAGTAGTATATTTATATGATTGTGTATGCATATATTATATACTTGTGAAAATCATTCCCGCGCTACTTGCTATCCCTGAGGTTTCTGCGCTGGGACGATCTTATCTCGTGTGCCTTATGGGGGATATTGACTCGTACCCTAGAAGATAGAAATCCTAGGTATAGGCTATCGAATCGGTAGTCACGGTCCTAAGAGACGTGAGGGTATGTACTGACCTCTTGGACTTGGAAACTATGCTTCGCCTCAATATTGTTTGTGTATGTATTTATACAGTTCGAGAGTGATTCCGAACTTGTATTTCCTTTAGTACGATTGATACGGGGATTGGATAACAGAGTATGCCCACACCATAAAATTTTATGTGGGGTGCTGTTAGAATATATATATTATATGAGTATTTAATATATATATGAACTTCTGAAATATGGGAAACTGCCTACTGTGTTATGGTAAGTAAGACATGTATAATGACTCAAATTGGAAATACTTGTTTTGAAAAGTATAATATGATATTGAAAAACTTTATGAATCAATAAAGTTAAAATGAGCGTTTTGTACTAAATGAAATTATCCTTTTTAAACCATGATGTTGTTAAATCTTAAATTTTGAGAGTCACCTAAGATAAGTTAAATTATTGGGGAAGGATAGTGTGATATATGATGAGATAAACCATTGGGAAGGTTAGTACGATAGGAGTTCACATTAGAAGAGAGGCGAGAATTTCTCAAGAGAGTGTCGCACTAATATGTTGTTGCATTGGCCTGTATCAATTTAAATACTTGCTAAACGAATTTTTAAATCATATACACTATCGGGCTCTGACCCTTTTCTATTCCTCTTTCTCTCTTGTATATATATGTATATATTACCGGTGCCCAGCCACAGGGGCGTCTTGTTTAGGATACCTTGGAAGGAACGTGCTGCAGCTTAGGTGGGAGTTGCAGGCCACTTGATTAGACGATTTCATTTACTTGATTCCACTTCTATCATTCTCAGTTATTGGGGCATGTGTCGCCCTTTCCACTATTTAGTTGTTTTATTAGGACAATTGTATTTCAGTTATTTCTAGTACTGTTACTTTGGGATTTATTCAGCATGCATGTTTTACTTTAAGTTTTAAATGCTGGGATTTAGTTGTTGAATGTTTAAATTAATTGGATTATATGTTCCAGGAGTATTGTGGTGTGATTCTTTAAATATTAAATTATTGTAGATAATTAAATCTTTATTTTCAAAATAAAATTTGGAAAGAAATGTTTAAAATTGATTTTTACACTTAGCTTAATTAAATAGGGTGTTAAATTTGGAAAAGTTATTTTTACGACAGTGATGCTAAGAATGAACCAACTGTTCACCTTGATTTTAATTTAATAAAGGAGTGATCGCCCGGTATTTAATTAGGCGGGGTGTCACAACATTAGATGTGCTTTATGATACATTCTTGCCAATTGTATGTTTGTTAGTCATATTCTAGTTTATGCTTCATCACATATGTTTTTCTAGAATCATGACAAGGGTATCTTTTTTATGTTTTGGGGATCTTATTGAAAAATACAAAAAGATTTTGTTTGTCCTTTGAGTTGTCTTTGTTTGTTAAAATTTGAAAAACTCTAAAAAAATTGTGTATTTTTGTTTTACATAGTTTATATGGCATATCCTTGTGTTTTAATCCTACATAATTCCCCACTTCCATGTGTCTAGGACTTTTGGTTATGAATAACAATTCTTAAATTATTATCTATAATGCTTGCATGGAGTAGTTTGACTTTAAATTGCTTAATTGATTCTCTTTGTATATGCCTCCACACACATTGACGAGCTTTTTTTAACTTTTAACTTTAAATGTATATTTGAGCTTTGTGAGATGTTCTCCCATCAATATTGCCATCTACATGTTTTGTTACTATGGGGGATTAGTGTTTGTAAGAACCATTGCTCAGATTGAGAAAAATAGAAAAATACTCATCCGGTAAAGTTTATTTAGCCATGGAATCAGGCTGCGAAAGACAGGATGCCTTTGCATGAATAACCACCATTTGAAAAAAGAAATAGAGCCTAAAAGAATATGTGTTATAAAAAATGCAAATTGCCAAGGCCAATGTGTAATATGCAAAATATTATGTAAAATTCAAAATTGTATGCATGTATGGGAGACATAGGTTGAAGATCAATGGGTTTACACAATCAATCCTAGTTATGCTTATTTTTTCACGACGCTATTGATTTGTAGAATTATCAAGATTCTAGGCTTCTGTGCATTTTGCTTGTTTGTTCTTCGATTTCACGTTATCCTGCACCATGAGGCTAAATCTTAGTTGATAAAGTTTTGCAATCTAATAGAACTCCTTTAATATATTTAAGTGATTGGGTCATAATTCTTTTGTCCTTAGTTCACACATTCATTCCCTTTACACGTGTTTATTTTGACATTTTCATGCCATATGAGTGTGGAAATCTTATTGTGTTTAGTGTCTTGAGTGATCTTTATACTAATATATATATATATATATATATATATGTGTGTGTGTGTGTGTGTGTGTGTGTGTGTGTGTGTGTGTGTGTGAGATCACGTGCTTGTGCTTCATTGCCATCTTTTTCATATTTATATATATATTATCATTTTTTAGAGACTTTACTTTCACATATAGTCTATGTATGTTTTTTGTTGATATAGGTATCTATGTTGTTGCGTCTTTTCATTGATATCCCATGCTTATCTTACACACTCTAGTTTGTAATATTTTGTTATCGCATCTTAGTGGGTCTCTGTTGTTCTTTGTGTGGATCGGTTGCTTTGATGTTCTTGTATCACTATACACCATTCCATGATATAATTGTCTTTCTTGTATGTTTATCCCTTATTTCTTTTAGGGGAGAATTAGTTTAATCGGGGAGAAATTAATTAAATCTATGCATCTTAATCTTTGTCTATTCCTTAAAAAAAAGGAGGAGAAATGGTGTCAAACTCTTTTAATTTGGGGAGATATATCTTAAGGGGAGATGTCTTTCTTAGGTAGATTATGTTAGACAAAGGGGGATGATTTAATATTGTTATATTGCCCATTTATTTAATGGTGTGTTTATGTGTGTAGGTTTTCATCCAGTCGGCAAAGTTTTTTATGCAAAGCTTTTCAACATGTGTGTCGGTCAAGCGTCTATATTTCTTATTTTGGGTTGGGAATGTGTATTTTAGTTGAGCTGGATGACCCATAGGTTTTTTAATTTTGGTTTTGTCCCCAAATAGCCGAAGGGGGAGATTTGTACGGACAAATTTCTAATTGGGTCAATTTATATATGTTGGCTTAATTCCGTACAAAACTTTTTAAGTCATAGGATCGATGACCTATCAAGCCTATGACATTATTGTTGAACACGTAGCGGCCAAGTCTAAGAAGATCGCATCTATGTTTTGTTTCATGCCTTGTTTTCATTATTAAAATTCTAAGGATCTCTTAGGTCTTATGCTTATATTATTGTTGATACTTGGATATATATATATATATATATATATATAATGGGTTTTATCTTTTGTAAACATATTTTAAAATGATTTTTAATCTTTTTGAAGAAAAATAATTTTTCTGTAAAGTCGTTGAACAACCTCGTTCAAACGAGATTACTAGGTCATTTGAACAAAGGTATCTAAAAAGGATTCCTTTTGTTTTACAGAGATCTCATTTGATTTTTCTTTATAACAAGACTTCATTTTTGAAGTTGCTGTCTTCTCATTCGATTTGTCATTCGAACGACACAGGCATGTCATTCTAACGATCGAGTCAGTTTTTGCGTAAATCTGTCAGTTTTCTCGCATCTTCCCACTGCTTTTTATCAACCATTTTTAATGTGAGGGAGATCAGTATTTTACCAGAACTTTTCATACCTTTAGAGCAAAAAAAAACTATCTCTCAGAAGATCATCCATGTTTAAACACTTTTCATTTTCCTAAAGAGAGAAACATTTAGAAAAGTTCAAAAGGTTTCGTCTAATAGTTATGATAAACCTTATGATAAGCCTTCCAAATTAATTTTTTAGCACCTAAATTTTCTTAAGAAGAATGTTTGAATAACTAAAACAATCATTTCATGAAGAGAAATGGAACACATGTATCGTACTTTCAGGTATTAAAAATTGTGAAAGATCCAAAGTACATGGAACAAACACCATATTATTGACATGAGAGTATATTAGGAACTTTGTCCATATTATATCATCACATGGCGCCATGATTTCCCCCAAACACTTTAGTATATCAGGGTTACCCTTCATAAGTAAAGGTCTGTACATAATTCAACTCAAGTGACGTGGTTAGGCCACCTCAAGGGAACTTGACAAACATTTTATTTTCATGTAAACATAATCAAAAGAACATGCAATTTATAATTTTACATGGATCTATAAATCTAACACATGAATATCCAATTATACATGTTATTTGTTCTTTATTCATATTAAATATTATGTATTATATATTTAATGTTAGGATCTTAGATCAATATGATTATCGTAGATTGTGTAAACTAAAATATTAAAAATCGTAACTTGATCCTATTTAGAAGTAAAATAGCAAGAGTCATACTTTGACCATAATTTTTTGAGAGGAAGAAGTAGAAAATATTATCCTCCACTGGAATATGGAATCATCATTCTGATGATTGAAGTTGTTGGTTTTATATTTTATATGAATCAGTAATCATCATTCAGATGATTGGAGTTTTGGTATTTCTCTCCCTTAACCAAATTTCGTTCATGTTGTAATTTTTAAGTGGTTCATGGATATCAGACGCTTATTTATATGTAAGGAGAGGAACTAATATCCAAAAATCACTCAATCTGAACTGTCCATCAAGGTAGATACCCAAGAGTCTTTTTCACTCTTGGTATTTGTAGTACACTTTCATTAACCAAATACTCCTAGTATTAATATAATTATATAACACATCATGGAGAATTATTACCAAATAATTCTAACATTCTCCCACTTTATCCATAATTATCGTAAGGTGCGCAATAATATTTGAGTCCTCCTTAAATGGTTTTTCATAAACACCTTAATCAAACACACGTCAATGCAAGCCATGGATCTCACATAATAAGTAAAGAGCATGATTTCTTCCATGTACCAAACATTAACAACTAATCCAACAAGTTCTGTAAATAGGGTTATTCAATAATGATTCACTGATGTCTCATAGAAAGACTATTTCGGTCACTTTTATCCATTCACATGCATGTAGTCAAATATTGCAAGACATAAATTTAAATGTTCAGAGAACATCTTAATTGATATCAAAATATAGTGTTAACTAAGTAAGCACTAAGCAATTCAGAATCTCATTATTTTTAATGACTACACTTGAGACTCATTTGTTCAGCATGTTTAGCAATGTCCTTGGTCCTTTAGTAAGTGAAGTTTCCATGTAAACACTCATACTTATGTGTTTAAGTGACACTAATTGTTTCTGAACTTATGCTTTGACAAATAGGTATTTTAATTTAATGTTCTTGACATCTTTAGAATACCTATCAATTATTTATAAAGTATGTGCATCGACAACATAATATTTTAGTGACTTGGTAACAATGTCAACAACTCCAAGTTCTTAAATGAAATTTTGCAGTCATAATTCATACATTGTACCCTCAAAGCATGCTACAAACTCAGTTTTCATAATCAATAAATCGTTAGTGTATTATTTCGCACTCTTTCATAATTTTTTCTATTAAAGAAAAATAGAGACACATAATAAAGATTGAGATAAATAAACCCATAAGATATTACGATTCGATATGTAATAACTGGTAATCTTTAAATGAAGAGTATTTATAAGTGTGAGCATATGTTGTTTTAAATATCTCATTCCTTAATACTCTTGAAAGATTTTATTCCTCTAATATATTTTAATTAGTAATGTATCGATTAGTGAAAAATATATAATCTTACTCCCACTGACCTCAAGTTAGATATATACTAATATAAATACATAAAGCATTCTTAAAATACCATGGGTGGAAAACTGACATAAGTTTATTTAGTGATTTCTATACATGAATAGGTCTTTTCATAAACTATCATAAGTTTTCACATTAAATTTAACTTTTAATTAAAACGATCTATTAAAGACATAAAAGTTTTACATTTAAGATATATGCGAAAATATTTATTTACATCCTTTTCTCCATTCATAATAAAAATTTTCACCGTAAGTCTAGCTTTATGTCATTGATTATCACAAGGGTCATGTTTTTCTCTTAAAGACACGTTTACATTTGACTCTAGTGTGACAAGGTAGATTACATCCTATCTTCCAATTTTGTTTTAAAATCTTATCACAACATTTATAACCAGCTTAACGCGATCCTAAACTTTATTTTGATCAATTAATGACATTATAATTTTCAAAACTTGTGAAAACAAAATTATGATATTTTCTTACTCCTCTATCAAAATCACATTCTTGTGATAAATCTTATAATCATTCAGAATAACAAAAACATTTAAGAGCTTCTTAAAACTATTCATAATCACCAACCAAAATAACAATTACTTTAGATGTTAAATGAATGATAAGAGTATCTTAACTTCTTTTATAGCCACATTAGGTGATATGGTACTCCCACTAATTTCACCATTCTTTAAAGAATTTGACATTTTCGATTTCAACAGTAAATAATGTACTCTCTTGAAAGTGTAGAGACATCATTTTAAAACCCAATTATTTAGTGGTATCTAAATCCATGCAATTACTAGACATTCAAAATCATGTGGGTGTGTGAAATTGGGTAAGTAAAGTGGAATTTATATAATATACTTTTAACCATATATATTCATTTTCGTGTGAATAACTCTTATGGAGATATCGATATTGGTTCATTTAACTTGATGTTTTATAATTACATGATCTGTGTAGGTCAACTATCCAAGGACTATAACATCCCACTTGGAACACACAGATCGCTCTAAAATTATAAAACCTTAAGAGACTAAACGTGAGTGTCAAAATTAATAAATGACAATCCAAAGACAATCTAGTCTACTAAATCATCAAAGTAAGTCTAGATTTAAAAGAGTATGATATTAAATTATGCCACAAGATTGAATATTTTAATAATAATAAACCTACTTTTAAGTTCAACATTCTAATATAGGATCAAAATCATTTTCCTTGTAAAATTTTCATCAAAAACATAATTGTACAAACCACCAATGAAAATACTATAATGAAGGAGAATATATTATCATATAAACTTAAAGATCTTTTGTATACTCAATATGAATCCCATACTATCAAATTTTAAAAAAATATATATTTAAAAGATCATCGAGATTTCTTTGAAATGATTCCAAAATTAATTAAGAAAAAGGAATTAAATAATTTATGATTTGTCGAGTAAGCATCCTTAAATCGAATTGAACTATTTTTTATAGCACTCTAGTCTTGGAAAATAACAAAATTATTGTCATTCCTATCGAATGACACATTTAGCTTAAATATATAGCTTAAATATATGTATGTCACATAACGGGTACTCATATTTTAGTCTCTGACATTATGATATTTTTCATAAACTCTATGGTTAATCCATTTATGTAATTTTCAAACAATTTAAAGGATTTTCCCATACTAATATAGTAATTATAGTGGTTTCATTAAGTAAAACAAAATTCTAACGATTTAGCACTTTTAAGAGAAACTTAACTTCTTCACTCAATTCTAAGAAGTCGGTCTCCAAATCATTAAAACGGATAAAACATGGAATTTTAAAGAAATTAAATTATATACAATTAATGAGATAAATAGCTCACTACATTAATGCTATGAGTTGACCACGTGTACATTAATAACATTTTATAAATTTGTGCTTCCTTTCGTAATACCTTTGAATATTTATATACGAATTTATTTGGTACTATATTATGTAATTTATGGACATGTTATCTAGAGTAACCTTTCACCACCTAATACCATAATTCTTTAATATTTAGTTCAGTTACTCAAAATCAATTTCCATTGAAAAATCATCTTGCTTCACGAAATAAACTAAATATACTCCATTAAAATATTTACATTTATAAGCATGATGAGTTATTACTACCATATTTATCTTCAAATTTAAAATTCACTAGGATTCTAGTTGACTCACTTTGGTGACTATCAAACTAACAATTATATGAATATTGCATTATTTAATGGATTGTATAATAATTTCTACAAGCATCAATATTTCCAAAAGTCATAAATGGATAGTGGGCTTATAAATTAAGGAATGTTGTGGACTCTTTGGAGAAACCGATACAAACCTTAATAAACAAACATATGGCCCATTAATATTAACTTCACCATTACAATCGGACTCTTTCGAGAAACCAAATCACAAGGCTTAATTGTAATGAAATTATTTATAATCCGAACATTCAAAACTATCTCCAGACTTTTTGAAGTAACCAAAACATAGTATTTGAATGCTATCACAAAATTCAGCATTTACAGTTTATTAGATTAGATTGCTTTGGTGGAATCGTAACATAAGCATTATATAAATACTGGGATGAAAAGCTTAAGGCATACTTTTAATTTTCTATAACTACTACTGGACATAATAAGCATATGCATTGATCTAATATTTACAATTTTGGAGCATATTTTGATCACCTAATTAAACTTCATGTAAATATTAGTTTTAATACAAAAATATAAGTCCTTCGAGGTTAAATTAATGCAAAAACAAATACTCATTAATGTTTGTTCAATAATCGTAATATTCCCTATGGGCAATCTTACAATGAACAAGTCACATCATCATGGAATTAATATTTTAACATTCATAATTATATTTAGATCAACATATAATGAATTTTATACACAGTAATTTAATATTTATAATTATAGACTAGGGCACTTAGATGAACACCTAATAAATCATAATATAGACATTATTATCAAAATCTTAACCTTAAATATAATATTCATAAAAATATATGGTGTATACTAAAAACATCACATAATATGATTATTATTATTATAGCCAAATAATGTAGGACAACTAATGTAGTTATTAAAACACATAAAAATGAGAAATTCAAAATTTTCAAAAACGAAAGTTTGAGCAATGACTACAAAAGTGTTAAGAAAACTTTTAAAATAATCTCTAATAAGTGAAATTTAAAATCAATTTGGAGAAATAAATTAATGTGAATGAGAGGACGCATGCACTATTTTTGTAATTTTTCGTCATTAGTGGCTTTTCTTATTTTTTTTCTTATTTTGGTGTGTTTTCTTTTAGTAATTATTTTGTTGGGTATTATATGTGGAGGTAATAAAGGCTAATAAGGGCGTAATTATAATTAGGATCATTTTTTGGAGCCCAAGTTACTCCCCTTATAAATACTTCTCTTGTAGCCTCATATGGGGCATTTTATCATTTTGAAATTTTAGGAGAGAGTTGAGGGGAGATTTAAATCTTCTTCTTACTCTTCATTTGATTCTCATTTACTTCAATTGGTATCAGAGTTTTGCTGGCTCCACCCATTGTTGTTGTTATTTTGTTAAACACAAAAAAATCGTAGATGACGATATATGGGACCTAAGAGAATGTTTTCCCCATTGGAATCATGCACCGATAGCTTTTAGGAGGTCTTGAACCACATTGTGTCCCGAATCGACGCTCTCAACGCACGCCTTCTACCACATGATGAATCCACGAGCCGCCCTTATCCCCCCCCCCCCCTCCACTGCCGCTCAAAAACCTAATCCCCAGACCTTCAATTCTGCTCATTCCACCCCTTTACCACCCCAAAAAATTACCCCCTCAAGTTCAAACCCCATCTGCACAGATTTCGTGGTTTCCTAAGAGGAAATAATTGGTTGAAATCTTGCCAAAAAGTAGCTTGGGACCCCGAACAATGATCGGCCCCTTCCCTAAAGCACCGAAGGCTCACCAATTAGCACCGACCTTAGCCGTAATTACCCAGTAGAATCCATAATCCTCCATAGACACCTAGAATGTGTCGAAAACCCTACGGTTAGCCCCGATCCTGGTTGGACAACCCTACCAATGCAGTTCTTGGGTCGCGACAGCACCTTACCCCTTCCGAGGGACGCGGATCCTTCTCCTCCTCCCCCGATCAACCCTGCCCAAGTCTTGAAACCTAATTCCCCCAAATCTAAATCCATTTTGCAAACCCCACATCCGAGATCAAAGACAACCCAATTCTAGGGTTTCACATCCCATTTTTCAATCCAATCCCCAGATTATAAATCCTAGCCTCCAACTATATAAAATTCCTCCACCACCATCCGATCCAAATTTATGTGATCTACCACCACCCCTAATCCTCCTCCCCTCCGAAACCATAAATCCCACCCATATTACCTCCCACTACGACTCGCACCCTTTCCACGTTTCTACATACCCCCTACATCACCCCTAGAGGCATCACAAAGTCTTCCACCACTATTCTTTGCCATCCATTACATCATCCCTACTTACGTACATTAACCCACAACCCAATCCCCATACTACTATCACCACGCTTTCGCCCCCACC
Organism: Sambucus nigra; assembly: GCA_949130495.1. Lineage (NCBI taxonomy): Eukaryota > Viridiplantae > Streptophyta > Magnoliopsida > Dipsacales > Adoxaceae > Sambucus > Sambucus nigra. The sequence goes on along the minus strand of OX422215.1, from coordinate 165,729,009 downwards.
TCTACTTCATATCTACGTACCTCCACCTTAATGCGCAGGTCATGTTCCTTATCCTCGGTCAGTGTGGGATTCCCGTTCTACATACTCCACTCTTGTTCATGCTTTTGAGCGAGTTCGGGATTGGCTAGGTCACCCTCAAAAGGATGGACCCTCTTCCCCTCGGCCCCAGTCACTCCCATATTTTGAGCACCCTCCCCCAATGGAGTGGCGCACTGACATGTCACCTTTTGACTCTTTGAGACAAAAGTTACCCCACTCATGCCTAATTCTGAGTGACACTACTTCGTATTCTATCAGAGAGGATATTTGATTGATCAGTACCCAAAGACACACCTAGTAGTCGCAGCACCACCCCCATACCCTACAATGACAGTCATCCCTCTATATATCCCACCTCCAGCCCCGATTGGGACCTGACTATGACACCCCACCAAATTAAATACCGGATGATCAGTCCTTTATTAAATTAAACCGAAGTAACTGGTTGGTTCATTCTTAGCATCATTGTCGAAAATCAATTTTTCTTCATTTATCACTTAATAAATAATTAAGCTAAGTGTCAAAACATTTTCCATTTAAATATACCCAAATAATTCGTTAATAAATTCACATTCTTTAAGACATAGGCTATTTGCATTCTACATGAATATAATAAATACTGGACATAAATCAATTAATGAAATAAATAAGACTGGATAAAATATTCAAGTTCAAAGTCTCAAACCAATGGATCATAATATATAATACTCAACCCAACTGAAAAGAACTACCAAAGTAAACTGAGTACAAACTCTCTGATAAAGCGACTGGGAATGGGTGACACATGCCCTAAATGAAAAGTCTGAATAGAACTGAAAGAAATGATGAAGGCTTCTAAATACAAAGACCTGTAACTCCCACAACCGCTGTAGCTTGCTAAACAATCCAAGTGTCTAAGTATGGTAAACCTGTGGGTGGGCACCTGATATATAATATACATATAACAAAAGAGAGGAGAATACCAAGAAACAGGTCAGAAATCGAGTTGTAAAAATATTTGTTTTAGCAAGTATTTAAAACTACAATGAAGCAAGTATTATGTTCATGTTAGTTTCGAACTCTCACCTCTCATCGATTGTGCATGCCTAATGTACATCTACCCCTATTAGTTATGCTACCTAGCCTAACTAGATCGAAGTCACCATACCATCATCTATGTCACTAATAATATATATGCATCACCCATACAACATGTTATTGAAATAGTTTATCCCACATAACTAAATATCATTATTCACCGTCCGACTGGTTATTCTTTTACCCACTAAGATTATTTTATTTCTCGTAATTACTATATCTACTAATTTCACACAGTAGAATTTTCCCAAGTTTCTTCATATATATAGTCACATCATCCCTATATATGTATACTACACCTGCACCCCTTGGTTAATACCACCTGGCGCAAACCAATTATAATTATTACCATATCTACTAGTTAAACATAGTAGACATAATCACAAGCACATATATATATTCATATAATAACACCATCCTTATACATGCATATATATTAATCATGCACCCCTTGATTAAGACCACTTGGCGCAATGCATACTCTACTATCATGTCCCGGTGCATCGCTCACTGCATAAAGGACAATTGGCTCGGCGTCTCTCATGAACCATAAATCTCATAATACAAATATTGGAGGCTAGCATACTCGCAAGCAAAATGGGTCACGCACATACCTACGTTCCCATTCAACCATCGAAACTATCCTACGCATCAGATATCACGTATCCAAGTTCATATGCTCTGGGCACAAGTCAAGTACCCCCCCCCCCCATTGGGTCACCCATGATAAGACTGTACACTTTGCGAAACCTCCTCCCGATAGAAAACAGCGTAGGTATGCTATACACACAGTAATATTATTCATATAATAGGTATACACACATCCTATTTAAAATCAATAGGTATTCACCCAACCAGAACATATACTTTCCATATGTATCATTATGTCATTACTACGTATAGCATGTTTATTTCGATTAATCTCTCTCTCTTGGAATTTTCAAGTTATCTCACATTTCCCAATATTTAATGAAACATTATACAATTACCTCCCAACAATTCTGCATTATACTAAATTCATCAAATGACAATTTTCCTCACTCAAAATAACTGTGTAACTTGAATTGGATTGAACTGGAAATTTCAAAAAAAAATTGGACCTGTCGTTCGAACGATATCAACTTTCTCGTTCAAACGATGCTGAATCGCGTTCGAACGAGATTCAACATTCTTCTCCCCCACCTGCCCTGTTACGTTCTACAGCCTTAACAGTTCCGTTTTCCACCATTTTTAAGCCTAAAACCTCTCAAATAATCAGCCCAGACACCAATCATTCAATTCCCATCAACTACCTAACATCTATACATGATTTCGAACAATATATCATCATTTAATCATCACTAATCACTAATAAAATTGAAATCCCAAAAGTAAAATATCAAGAACCCTAATTCTAAAATTTATATGCAAAACTCCAAATTAAGCCCAGATTTAATCATAAAACTATCATAATCTCGTGGACATAATCCTATCTACATGAGGGAATCAAACTTTATTCAAATCAGTCCTAATTTATGATCAATTCTCCCAAATTTTCACCAATATTCATCCTCATATTTATGGGTTAATTACCTAGTCTAATATGAGCAAAATTATTGCTAAAGAAAGCAAGCAATAAACACTTGACTCGATTATGATGTTCTGATCCGTTGATGAAATTGGCATAGACTTGTTCCTCGTCTTTCGATCTACGCTTTGGTGGGATTTGTGATGTGTCCTTTAGTTTTCCTTCCTTTGGGTCTCTCTCTTTTCTCTCTCGTAGGTTTGGAACTTACAGACCCTTTCTCCCCCATGTTTACCTTATCTATTTTCTTTAATTTTTGTCCATAAGAATTCCCCAAAAATTCAAAGGACAAAATTACCTCTACGGGGTGCCAGTTAGGACTAAAAATATTCCGGAGTCTAAATAGAATACCCGAGTAGAGTTTTTTTACTATCTCGACCCTTACGAATTCAATGGCGCCCTCAAAATGACCATACGAGTTACCTAAAAACAATTCACTTCTTTAATCCATTAAATTAATTCCGACACGAGTCACACGCGCGTCCTGACTTAATGTACCAAACTCTCTTATTTCCCACTCTCGACAAATTTATAAAATTTCATAATTCCATATTACATATCCACACAGTAATATTCAATAATTTTCATCAATAAGTATTAACCCTTGGCACGCTAGTTAATAATTATTTTAATCCGAATTAAATAACTAACAAATTAATTTCTCACATTTTTAAATTTAATTAATCCAACAATGATAACTAATCACATAATTATTTAAAATCATAAAAATATGGGGTGTCACACTGTCTTCCTGCATTTGTTCCTACTCATCCACCGCTTCGGAGGCAGCACCACCGAGCCCTAGTTGAGGATCCTTCTCTAGGCGAGGACGAGATTGAAGAGGATGAGCTACCCGTTTGGGGAGTCGACCCCATCACTCGCATGGCCTTACGATTGCATTCTCGAAGCATGCATGGGGATATTCGAGTTGATGTACCGATATTTGATGGTCACCTACGTCCTAATGCGGTGATTTATTGGCTTGATACTATAGAGCACATTTTTTAGTACAAGAGATTGAGTAGTTGTGACAAAATTTCAGGGTTATGCGAGTGTATGGTGGGATGACTTGGAGAAGTGTAGGGTCATTGAAGGATTGCCTCATATTTAATTGTGGGCAGACTTGTGCCCAACGATGATGGCTTCCTTTGTTCCTGTCGTATATGATAGAGACCTATTTCTCCGCGTGAAGGCCCTTAGACATAATACATTTGTTTTTTACTAAATTGAGCGGTTCCAGATTCTATGCACACGATCTCATCTTGGAGAGACAAAGGAGAAGAGGATCATTTGTTACATCCATGGGCTACAGGGGTATATTCAGCGGGACCTAGCCTTTTGTGACATTTCAACCTTTGCGAAGGCGGCGAAGTATGCCACGAAGGTAGAGGCATATCATCAGACAACTCCCCCTACTTATTAACGCACTACTACTACCGCCTCACCTGCTCCCTTCGGTACTCCATCTCTTGCTATTACGAAAGCGACACCAACCACTAATGCCCCTCCTCCTTCATCTTCCCATCCCATGACATTCAAATGTTACAATTGTGGGGTAGTAGGTCACAAGGCTTGAGATCATTCTTTGCCACGTCGTTGTGCTTTACTTTCTTCGGGCGGAACCGAGTACCTAGTTGAGAATGACAATGTTGAGCCCTAGAATGCAATCATCACCATTCTAGATAGTGACACCGATGGTATTCCCTTTTGAGTTAGAAGACAAACTCTTTTCTTCATGGAGGGGAGAATGATGTGAAGGATGAGACGCATGCATTATTTTTGTCATTTTTGGTCATTAGTAACATTTTTGTTATTTTCCTTATTTTGATGTATTTTCTTAAAGTAGGTGTATTGTTTGGTATTATAGATGGAAGTAATAAAGGCTAATAAGGGTATAATTATAAATAGAATCATTCCGTGGAGACAATGTTCCTTTTCCCAATAAATACTTCTCTTATAGCTTTCTATCATTATGATATTAAAGGGAGGGTTGAGGCGAGAGTTAAATTTTCTTCTTACTTTCCATTTGACGCTCATTTATGTCAAAAATAGTGTTAACTTCATTACCAAATATGACAAATTTAATATTTTAAAGGCTTAAATGTTCTCAAATAGCTAAAACAACGTCCGTCGACAAAATTGGTGAGCTTTGATCATTAGGTCATTTTAGATTGACATAAAAAATTCATGGAATTCCAATCAACTCTGCAATTTTAATTTCAATTATAGCTTATTAGAGGCATCAAAAGACTATCACTAAAAATGTCTAAAATTTCAGATTTATAGTTTTATAAATAAGCAGATTTAAAGACATAATTAAATTTCCACAAAAGAAAATCACAATAAGAGAATCAAATCCAATTTTAATTTGGTCATAAAATTTTTGGATCCCAAGAATATTATCTTATAAAATTTTCTTTTATGTGATTATACAATTGTACCGATTAATTTATTTGGTTGAATTCACAGAGATCATAAGTTGGTTTATCCTTAATTACGGTTGAAATATTTAATTCATAGATTGTGCAAAAAAAATTTACTTTCATGGAACATATATGCACACACATAGTGTAAAAACAAATCTTTCATGGAGAATATATGCACACACATATTATATAATGTATGCAAAAATCAATGTCACCCAAAAAATATAATACGCAAAACCTAATGGCCAATCAAGGGTCCAAATATAGATGCATACACAATAATCTAATTTTATAACTATATATTAAGGCAATATGATGTCTTCCTAATCTAACATAATGTAAATATTAGTGTTGAAACATTAGTTCATAATTATATTAGGACATTTGGGCAACAAAATATAGATTATAGACAATAATCTAATTTAGCGAAAATGTGATTGTCTAAGCCATAATCATACATCTAATAGAACTTTATATTGAAACTTTTGGTCAATACGAAATATTACAGAACATGAAAACTAGAACAACGATTTGATGATAAGAATTTATATATATAGTGATTTACATCATAAAATATGAAAAAATAATTTATATTTTCAAAGCTGAAAAACTTTGAGTTATTACTACAGTAACATAAACAGTCTCTTTAGAATCACTCTACAATTTGCAAAATCGTAAAATCAATTTCTATGCGAGAATTATTAGTGGTTACATTATTACCAAAAATGACAAATATGCGTTTTTAGGGGTGTGAATGGCATAAAATCGCCGAGATAGAGTTGTGGCCATTGTTAACATTGAGTTTTGTTTATTTGGGTGTTTTCAGCCGACCATATGAATTTCGTAAAAGTCCGAGCTAGAAAAAAAATGTCGCTGAAAAATTCAGTAATTCATCAAAAAAAATTACGCAGATTCTTTTGTAAGCAAAACTCTTAATGGACAATCATGGGATTATAAACACAAGCTCTGATACCACATGTAAGCATAATCAAAAGAAGACGCAATTAATAATTTTATATGAATCTATAATTCAAACACATGAATATTCAATTATGCATGTTATTTATTTTTTTAACCATATGAAATGTTATGTATTATATATTTAATGTTAAAATTTTAGATCAACATAATTATTACAGATTGTGTAAACCAAAAGATCAAAAATCATAATTAACCCTATTCAGAAGTAAAATATCATGAGTAAAACCCGGATTCAAATTTGTTTGAGAAGAAGTTGAAAATATTATCCTCCATTTGAATATGGAATCATCATTTTGATTTTGATGATTAAAGTTGTTCTTATTATACTCCATATGAATCAGTAATCATCATTTAGATGATTAGAGTTTTGGTGTTTCTCTCATTTAATCCAATTTCATTGATGTTGTAATTTTGTAGTTTCTGGTTGATGGATATCAGTAACTTATTTATAGGTGAGAGGACAAAATCCCTAAAACTCATGCAATTTGAGCCGTCCATCAAAATAGATATCCATGAGTCTTTTTTACTCTTGATATTTGTAATACATTTTCATTGACCAAAATGACTCTAAGTATTAATATAATTATACAACATTATTTTAAATAATTCTAACATTTCCTAGTCTTAATTGCATGATAAGAAAATACAAGGCAAAGCTGCCATTTATATATATAAAAAAATTCCCATAATGAACCTGGTTGGAATTGTATACCAGATGAAGAATCGTGGTTGGAATTGTATACCAGATGAAGAATCGAGAAAAAAAATTCTATTATCAAGCTTTCATCTAAAAGGGCATTATCCCTTTCAACCTTTTTCACATATAGAAAATGTTTTACATAAATGCCTGTATGGGTGCAAAAGGGCATAGGCTTATGGGATTCCCTAATTTGTGTAGATAAACGAAGCCCATAATGTGCACTTTTCGAATCTGGGGCTGAAATAACATATTCAGGGTAAATTGGCCTTCTATTTGTATGCAACAACCAAAAGGGTATAGCTATTTACACTCCAAAAAAATCTTCTAACACTCCATTTCGTTTTCACATAAAAGTTAAAGACTTTTATATCCTTATGATTAATTCTTTTTATTTTTCTCACTCACAAAAAGATATAAACCTCTTTTTTACCCCAAAAATTATATACATAATTTTTAAAAAATGAACTATAAAAAAAAATAAGGACCGTAAAAAATATTATATAATTTAAAAAAAATAAACTATTAAAAAAAATGAACTATTAAAAAAATATTATATTATTTTTTTTAAACAAACAAGAACACGACTCAATTAAAAAGAGACAAGACATGTGATAAAAAAAATTCTCCACCTAAAACGAACATGACACGAATTAAAACGCGGCATGCCATAAAATATTATTTTTCTCCTCCTAAAACGCGGCATGCCATAAAATATTATTTTTTCACCTAACACGAACATGACTCAAATTAAAAATATAAAATAAATTAAAAAAAACTTTAATAATTAGATTATGTTAAAAAGGCACCATAAATAGAAAAATGGAATAAATGGTTCTTGAATTTTAAAACAAAAAAAATGTCAATATTTTATTTTATCTAACACGAACACAGTCTAAATAAAATACAACACGATAAGACATGGATTCTCATTTGTTTACCTAACACGATCCAAATAAATGTGACAATATATTAAATCTTATTTTTTAATCTAACATGAACATGATCTAATTTTTGTTTATCAAACAGTTTTTTATCAAAAAAAATGTTTTTTTAATAAAATTGTATTTTATTAAAACTGTTTGTAATAAAAATTGTTTTCATTAAAACTGTTTTTTTATTAAAAATGCGAAACAGTTTAAAAGGGTTTAAACTGTTTTAAAAAAAAATACAGTTTTAAAACTGTTTTGCATTTTTAATAAAAACAATTTAAAACTGAAACAGTTTAAAAAAATACAATTTAAAGTTGTTTTAAAAAAAATCAATTTTAAAACTGTTTTACATTTTTAATAAAAACAATTTAAAACTGTTTACAGTTTAAAAAAAATACAATTTAAAACTGTTTTACAAAAATACAATTTTAAAATTATTTTACATTTTCAATAAAAACAGTTTTAAAAATGTTTAATAAAATACAATTTTAAGACTGTTTTACATTTTTAATAAAACACTTTTCTTAGTAAAAGGCTGTTTTTTAATTAAAACTTCTTTTTATTAAATTGTATTTTATTAAAACCGTTTTTAAAAAAAAAGACTGTTTTTTTATTTATTAAAACTGTTTTATAATTATTAAACAAACAGATTTGAGGGACTACATTGGCCAAAACAGTTTTGAAATATTTTTTTTAAACAGTTATGAAAAGTAAAAAAAATAAAACAAATTTTTATTTAAAACATTTTTTATAAAAAAAATATTTTTTTTATTACAAATACAAATTTTTAGTTGTTTTTCAAATACATTTGTTTTAATTGGGGACAAAAAAGTAGAAATTTAAATTTTGTAAATTTAAGGGTATAATTAATATTTAATTAAAAAATAGAGTGTTATAAGAATTTTTTGGAGTGCCAATAAGTACTCCCTAACCAAAAATGGAAAGGTACGCTACTGATAAGATATAAAGAATGAGAAAAGGTTGTAGGGTACTAAGGAGTGTTGCCACTTGGCCTTGGCCAACTAATATTCCATACCGTTAATGTAACCAATATTCATGATAAGGTACAGCACCCAGGGCTCTATTCTTTTAGATTTCTTCCCTGTGATTAATTTTGAATGCTAATGTTTACAACTTTTTCTGGACGTAGCCAAATACTATAAGTAGGAGTATTTACGAAGCAAATAAGAAAAAGCAAGTAGGAACATGTATTGAAGAAACATCGGTGTACCCTAGAGTTCCCTTTCACCACTTCATTGGGGACTGTAATCTTCTTGATAGAGATTTAGTTGAACTCTCTACTGAAGTGTTTGGGGGAACTCCTGGGCTCATCCGATATTTGGCTTAGCATTGGTAAGTGAAGACTGAAGAATTTCTCGGCAATCTTATCAATCGTGGAAATATTTTTCTACATACATTCATGGTCTCACATTATAGAAATATTTTTCTATAATGTATTCATTTGATATGAATACATTTAATAAAAAAGAAACCGCAGATAAGCCATAAGTACAGAAAAATTATAGTTAGCAACCAAGCATAAAACTATTGGGACTCTGATTCCTAAATTTTCGAGAAAGAAAACATATCCCACATATGTTTTACGATATAAAGTGGCTTAAAAATTGAGAAAGGATTAGGTTATTTGTACATGTCTTATATGAATTAAGAATATGGGGCAAATGTTGTCCAAATTTTAATTTCAAAAAATGAGTAAATTACATAAATTTCATTAATTTCATTAATATAATATTATTGTTTTAAATTTAAATTATATATATATATATATATATATATATATATATATATATATATATATATATGTATATATATATATATATATATATATATATATGTATATATATATATTATCCTTCTTTATATATATATTAATATATTGCAGAATTGATTTTCTAACAATTCCATTTAGCAAACACACCTAGAAAAGTTGATGTACTTTAATTTTCCATTACAACACTTCACCTTTTTGAAGAATTAATAAACATTTCCCTAAGAACATTGTTTTGGAAATGACCAACTACAAAAATTCCCCATTAATTTCATTACAACTAGGATGTGCGAGGATTTTCTATGGTCGAAAAGTTGTACTAAAAGCTTTGGGTGTTTTTTTTAATCTCAAAAGTGTATTTTTTAAGTTCTAAAGACGGTCATACTCAAGAATAAATTATATTTGAAACATTACTTGTCAAAAGTATCTTAAGTGCAAAAGTCTTGTATTAAAGGATTCAAGTATGAATCGTAAAGCTTGAAATACACAAGAGATGAACTAAGAATATTCTCTTCTGAAAAGACGAATATTTTATTTCCTCGTTATAAAACTTACTCGTAAAATCAATATGGAAGAATGAAATGTATAAAGCCACGTGGGATAACATTCAAGTGGGGCAACTTATTTGTCTTATAAATAGTCATTATCGGTTGCCCACAAAGATTGTGCGTGGGAACAATTTCCAATGAGATCTAAAAGGAAATATCTCAATAATATGTTAAGTCTTATGAAATCCTTGGCCGCATCATTGTAGTGACATATTTGTTCCCTGATACGAAAGGACAGCTACTAAGGTCTTTCCTATAACATAATATTTTCAACATGGGTTATATTAAGTCGTGACGAGTGAGATAGATGTTTCGCTGATGCGAAGTCCTATTTTCTCTAAGGCGAAAAATCAGCAAATGTGGTTGTGTGAGAGACTTGATATTTACACCTATGTAATTTTCAATGTCGCGACCAATGAAAAAGACATTTCGCTGACGCGATGTCCTGTTTCGCTGCAGAGCATTTCTAATGCAACAAGTCGTTGATGGGAACTCAAATTGGCTTGTTTTGGAACATCATCAAGACATATAATTTTCTCTTATTCAACAAAGGACACTATAAATTCTAAATACAAAAGACGCATTATAAAAACATAAGTTTCTATATAGGAAGAATATATCATCTTGTATTTGGAAATCTCAAAAAGGACCACAAGGTTAAAAAAATAAGATTTTCCAAATATGAAAAGTAGCTTTAGCCAAAGGTGAGTTGAAGTCTGGTACATGGTGTACCTTTATCTTAAGTGATTAAGTGGAGTTTGATGAAGCTTTTCGGAGGCCTCTTGGACTAGACTCAAAATGTGCTTTGTAAAAAAAATGAGAAAATTCAAATATTGTGTAGCACAAGAGGATACTATAATCGTACAATATCCCCATTTGTCTATTACGTGAAAAAAACACAAGAAATAAAAAATTACAAGCAACTGACTCAAATATATCACCCACGACACGAATTTCCCAACCAAAGACTTATAATATATATATACAACACAATTTCAAGTAACTAAAGACAAGACGCTCAAAGACTCCTAAGGATTTTTTTTAACCTATTTTCATATTACAAATAGAAAACTCGTGGAATACAAATGTGAAATGTTAAAGCAGAAAAATATTGGAGTAGTATGATGAAACATGTGAATATAGTTGTGTATACATGTAAACATAAAACTACTAAAGTAAATCTCCCCCAAATATGCATTCCATCTAAATAAACATCAATTATCATACCGACATTCTTCGTAATAGAACATGCTAAAAACTATGTAATCCCCTACCTACAAAATTCTCCATTTTTTGTCATGTATTGACACAAATGAAATTACTAAGTACATATTCATGTAAAGAAGAGTAAAGCAACTACCGAGAGTAAATATGTGACTCAAACAAATAAAAAGAGAGAGAATCATATAGTTACTGACAAATTGATATTATAATCTAGCCTATATTTGATATATGTGATAAATATTACAAAGGTAACATACTAACAACTACACTGGGAGATACACAAAATATCAAAACAAAAGGATATAATGAAATCATGCTAACAAATGATAAAAATTCAAACTAAATAAGAGGTACTCAATTTATACATGATATACAAGAATTGAAAGGGAAATCCTAACTCATAAACCACAAAACACCTAAAAATAATAAGTAATCATTATTGTTTCTTATTTTCCATGAATCTCTTTAGATCTCAAAAATTCGATTTGACAACATGTAAGGCATCCCTAACGTGATCTATCATAACGTTGATGTTACGTTAATATTCTTCAAAAGAATGTGAAGAGGAAGAACATGATAACAGTTGTCCACATTCATCAAGTGCTAATAAAATCTAAGAGCTTAAGGAGGAAGCCAACTCGTTATCAAGTTCATCCAAATATTTTTTAAATGTAATAAACATGTCAGGTTCACAAGAAGTACCAGAAGTAGGTGGATGATGGATTTGAGCAGGCATAAAATGTGGTGGAACATGTAAACCATTGTAGTTTCCCGAACGAATAATCAATATGTAGTATAATTTCATTATGAACATCCCCTGAGTTATTTCCACCATTTCATTTGGAAGAAGCGAAATCCCTAACTCCCAAAGCGAGCGTCCCATCAAATGATCGAAAGGAAATTCATGAGACTTATTCACATCCTTCAAACAATATACGATAAGGTCAAAGATCATGACCGTTAAATGCAAAATGTATGCATCATTTCTAATATTGTACAATAAGTAGCCACATTTTTTCAAAATTTCATATTGATGCATCGTTGGTGATTGCTTAATGAAACAACCATATAAAGAATATATAAAAACCTTAGCCAATAAGATATGAAGAAGTTTCCTACAAGGCCAATAGGGAAATGGCCATTACTCAAAAGCAAAATAGCCTTTTTTAGAAAGAGAGGGGATATTCATCTAGAACAAGTAATTAAGTGTATCGACTACCTCAAGTTTGTAGCGATTGGTAATCATCTCGATTGGTATACACAATTTAATACTACAAACAATAACATGTAACCTATTTTCTCATATCATCATTTCCTTTAATAATAGATACATAAAATTCTCTAACCAGGGTTTAATAACAAGGGTCGACCCAAGGTGCAGGTGGGTGTGACGACTGCCTTAGGCCTCAAATTATTTTTATTTATTTTTTATTTTTGTATGTGTAAGGAGTGGATATTCAACATACCTTAAAAAGATGACCCAAAAAACAGATCATTTTTTTAAATTGTAAAAAAATATTTTGAGTTGTTCTTTTTGTATGGTATTTAAACAATTGAACAAACATACAAAAAAGATCAACTCAAAATGATTTTTTTTCTATTTTAAAAAAATAGGTCAATATATGTAAGTTTTTAGAAACTTAAAAACTGACATATATTTGACCGATTTTTTTAAAATAACAAAGAATATTATTTTGATCTTTTTCTTGTGTAGTCTCGTTGAAATGTTAAAATACCGTACAAAAAAATCCACTCAAAATATTTTTTACTATTCTTAAAAAATGGTGCTTTTTTTGTCCTCTCTTTGATGTATGTTAGGGATCCACCCTATATATATATATATATATATATATATATATATATATATATATATATATATATATATATATATATATAATTCTTTAACTCACTTTCGTATGTATATTTTTGTGGTTAGTTGAAATTATTTTTTTACTTATAAGCTTTGTGATTTCCATTGTGAGCGCATATTTATTATCTTCTTGTTTTCAATTGGAGCGCATATTTGAAAAACTACTGGGATAACTATATTTAGGTCCCATATGTCGGGTCAACATTCTAATAAGTGCTATTGACTTTTCAATAATCCCATAGGTCCTATTCAAACTTTTTAGGGAATTTTTTCACAATTTTACCCTTTTATAACTAATCATCCGTAATTTCCTTTAGGAAGTTACATAAGTGGTTGGATTTTTTTTTTAATCTTTAAATGATCATAACTTTTGATTCACAAATCCGTTTTTCGCAAAATTACTATTTTTGAAATCTGCTCAACGAGATCTATCAAGCAAGATCCATGAAGACTATAAAATTCCAAAGAAAAAAATTTACACAAACAATAAACATTACTGTATGCACTAGAATATGAAATAGTTTTATATATGTGACATTTTCACAAATAGACAGTAACATTTACTGTGGTAATACTACACAGTATATATATATATATATATATATATATATATATATATATATATATATATACGGTGGATCCAAACCCTCTTTTTTCAAGAATACCTTATATTTAAAGGTTTGCGCTAACGGCATCCAATCCTTACCACCATTGTTGGAGCCTCAACGACCTTCGTCAGATCTCCGATTTGGGGTGGGTAAGGGTGGCATGTGGTGCCGCTGGCGCGGACCTTTGAAAATAAGAGATTTTTGAATAAATGGGTTTTGGATCGACTGGAGTGTCATGGGGTGCCGCTGGCGCGAACCGTTGAAAATAAGATTGGATAAATGGGACCGGGATCGGGATTGGATCGACCGGAGTGTCATGGTGGTAAGGATTGGATACCGCTAGCGCGAACCTTCAAATATAAGGTAATTTTGAAAAAAAAGGGTTTGGATCCACCGGATATATATATATACTGTGTAGTATTATCACAGTAAATGTTACTGTCTGTTTGTGAAAATGTCACATATATAAAAATATTTCATATTCTAGTGCATACAGTAAAGTTTACTATTTGTGTTAATTTTTTTCTTTAGAATTTTATAGCCTTCATGGATCTTGTTTGATAGATCTCGTCGAGCAGATTTCAAAAATAGTAATTTTGCGAAAAATTAATTTGTGAATCAAAAGTTATGATCATTTAAAGATTAAAAAAAATTCCAACCACTTATGTAACTTCCTAAAGGATGTTACGGATGATTAGTTATAAAAGAGTAAAATTGTGAAAACATTTCCTAAAAAATTTGAATAGGACCTATGGGATTATTGAAAAGTCAATAGGACTTATAAGAATATTGACCCGACAAATGAGACCTAAATGTAATTATCCCTTTTTCCAATGCGATTTAAATTGTTGCAGTTGAGTAGTTATTTTTGTGCGAATCCTTTTGCAACGGAAGACACTTTTATCTTTAGAAGTGCAAGTGTTCCATATAATAAAAACAACAAAGGATAAAAATATAGGGGATCGGATGCAAAAAAATATATTCGTATGAGACCTAATAATTTTCTCCTAAAATACTTATAAAAATTAAGCAATTTGTTTTGAATATTTATGAGGGTCTGATTTAAGAGTTCTCCTTGGGAACCTACAATGTTGGTGTCGTCCCAATGTTTAACAACCCCAATTTGAGAATTAAGACTAATCCACCCAGGTTTTCTCCAAAGCTGAGGCGCATGAGTCTCATATAGAGAATGCAAATAAACCTAATGTCCCAATGCAAAGAGCGCTTGGACAAGAACTGATCAAATTTTGACTGAATTGTGATAGACATCGAAGCACGTGAACACGATTTGGGAAGCATTTTAATAGACCAATGAATCTAGAAAAAAAATTCCATAAATCACATATCATAAAAAGGATTTTATACCAAGATTTTGTGAAAGAGCTTCAAGTAAGACACAATGTCAAACAAGTATAAATGATACATGACACAAGAGATATAAAGTTCCAAATTGAGTGAATTAATGTAATAAATAACAAGGCTAGACTCAAGAAATAATACCGTAAGATAAAAGAATCTTATCTTGTGATAATTTATATCTTATGGAAAAAGCTCGAAAACCAATCTAATCCATCTTCAGCATTAAACCCCGGTAACTATGGAAAGAAAAACTAATAAAATAGAAGAAGAAAACTTACCAAGACGATGAATAGACACTTAGATGTATAATGTGAAACTCTAAAATCCTAAGATATGAAAATTTAAGAAAGATAAATAAAAAGAAGGTGCAAAAATATCTTGGTTTGGGTGGAAATGTGTTAATCATATAGATGGAGATTTTAAAGTAAAGTCTTCTCGGACTAATTCGCTAATGCAAAGGTATTTTCTTCACTACTCGCTATAGTGAAGAATGATTCGTGGTCTATAAACCTGACCAAGGATTTAAAAGTGCACAGAGTGAGGCAAGAAAAAAAGGTTTAAAATAGCCTTCTTAGATTTTAAGAAAGTAAATTATATCATTGTTAAAAAAACATTGATGTGACCATATATCCTTTCAAAATCATACTCAAGGTTTATGTTTATGCCAAATACACTAAAAAAATATAGAATGCTAAATGCATAATGTTTCAAATTAAAAAAATTGAAATAAAAGTGTTTTAAGGACCTAACTCGTGATAGAAGTGAATTACATGAGAATTAACGTATAAAATAGATAAAGGAGATCAATGTTTGATCTCACTCTTTGAAAATTTTGGGTTTATTCAACTTTGAAACATATTCATTTTCAACTACCATTTTCTTCTTCTTCTTCATTTAGCGATCTATTGATAAAACCCTTTGTTAAACCCTTTAAAGTCTCACATCTTGGGTGTTACCCAATTTTACATAGATCATAAACATTGAGACATCTTTATAATTTAGATAGATCATAACCATTACTAGATCTCTGTAAAAATGTTTGTATAAGTGGAGATTTTAACACACACACACATATGTAGGGAACTTATTTCCAATTTTCAAAAGTGAGATCCCTTTTGACCTACTTCCATAGCCCTGACCACCATTTTGCTCATGTTTTTTTTGAAAGTGTAGATTTTATTTGATCAATTCAAAATAAAAAATTCTCATACAAAATGATTACAAATGAGACCACTTTTCTTAAGCACCACATTGAATTTTTAATTTCGTTTAAACGAAGAAAAAAAATAAATTCATTTTATCTTACATTGGAAATGGTCAAGTTATAGAGCGGTGTAATGTATGAGTTATCAGTAAATACTTTAAAATTTGTAAGATTAATTCACAAAGAAATTTCAAGCTATCTAATTCTAAGCATGGAGTATGCAAGCCATAAACGAAATTGATTAGACAATATCTAAGCATGTTAGTAAAAGTTTAGCACATGGTATATAACAATACCTAAACACATAAAGAACTATATTGAAATAAAATGACGGTTCCCGATATGAACAACCAAAGATCTATACTAACCAATTAGTACATAATCAAAACCACATTAAGATACTTACAAGGAATATGATGAGAAATCTTAAAAAACATCATAGGTATATCTAACGAATCCTAAATCTATCATTTAGAGGATATAAATGACCTCCGAAGCTGGGGGTTGATCAACATCGAGGTTCCTCAACCAATTATAATTTTCATATGAAGAAGAGGACTCATACACAACTTTGGGAACAACTTTGGTTTCTTTTCCCTTATGGGAGTTGATATGGTTATCTATCTTCTTCGTACCCTTTCGATCAACACTCAAACAATCCTTAAAGATCATCAAATGTGGGTTTTGATCCACAGCTAGTGTCTTCAAATATTTTGCCAAATTTCTTTTCTTTGAAAGTGAAAAAACTCTTTATTGGTGGATGAAACCTTCAAGAAAACAAAATGATACACCTATTATATTTGAGTGAATCCTATAGATATGTGTGTTAGGGTGTTTAAAAATGCATGGTGCTTTAAATCCCAATATGAGTTTTACAAGCCAAAGAAGATAAAATATTTACTCATTAATGAAGATTATATTTTTGAACACAAGGTGAGTAAATATACATCTATTAAAAGCAATGGCTTGAAACAACTCAAATAAACGGAGTGAAATTTTTTAATGCTCTCACTATTCGTTTGGAAGAGTAAACAATACACTAACTTATAACCTTTTTATTTTGAAAAGAGTTAAAGGACCAAATGCTAGATGTCACACTCATAAGGTGTAATGCCCCGAACCGAATCTATGGGTTCCCCGTGGTCAACCCAATCCATCCCAGATGTTAGGTGTCAAGTGAAATGAGACAATCTAAATAATGTTGTTAGTCCAGTTTTATCTAATTAATATTTTACTTGTTTAACATGTGATATTAACTTATCTCAAGCTATATGTAGGACCCATGGGAAGCATCCCCAGAATCTAAGCATTTAAAGCAACTAACATAAAATAAAAAGAATACTTACACGTATAACACTCTCAAAATATGAAATCTCGTACAACCAATCGTAACAAATGAAGGGAATGAGACGAATGCCTAGTGAGAAATACAGTAATGCAACATAGAATCGAACAGAATAAAATAGGTTATAATGTACCACCTACTTGCACATGCAATTACCATATATATGTACATATACATGTACTAATCATTAGATCACACTAATCTCATAAAATACCCTCTTGCCCCTTTTTACTTGACATAAAATTAAATATTCGATTTAACGCATTGGTTAAATTCTTAAACAAAATAGCGCTTGTTTTAGAAAAAAACTTCATTTACTGAAAATTTCCATTTACTCACACCATGTCCAATTTACTATTTTTCTTGAAAACCACTTTTCAATAGACGCACACTCGGCGTTAATACACCTTCTCCTTTTGAAAACCATTTACATCACACACTTGTGTTAATTATGGGTTAAAAATCTTAGATTGCTTAATCACCCATTAACTATTCCATTCGAATCAGTAACTCGGGCTTTACTTGAACTTAGTCAATGTCATATTTCTTATCTAAATACCCTTTTTAAGCAGGAATATTTATCAATTTCATTTAAAAAAAGTTGTATTTTCTCATTTTCTTAGGCCAACCAATTTCCTTATCATGTTTTGCTTTTTCTTATTATTATTTTTCTCAGAGTTTACCACACAATCACATACTTTAACGGGCTCCACACCATCGGCTACGCTACCCTAGGCTCTGGTCTATGATTTTGGGTCTTTGACCACAGGACTCCATTTATTTTCGATCACATCCGAGACATTTTTCAACGTGTTTTAACATTTTGCAAATTCCCACATTATTCCACTTTTATCAGCCGAAGCCAAAATCTCTAAAATTATGCCCCGTATTTGTGTTACAGTCGAAAATTACCGTTCTCTGTCCTTTACATATGTACGTTGATTTCATTCCGAAAATCACTCCCATTTAGGATCATTTTGTGTAACACCTTTTTCAAAATTTTATTTCATAAAAATGTTCCACTTTACTTAAAATTACCATTTTACCCATTTATTAACTTGTCTTTTCCTCTTTTTTTCCAAGTGTTATTTTCAGAAAATATTTTTAAATCATACACATAAAGTTCTTGAATGTTTTTAATTATTAACACTCATTGTACACCTTGTAGTTAACACACTTTTCATGATGGAAATATATTTATCTCATTACTTTCTTTATCAAGTAAGTCATTTGGCATTTTAAAGACTACTTTACAAGAAAAACAACATTTTTCTTTATCATCATATATAATCTTGAAAATATATATTTCTCACATTTTCAACACTTATTGACAGACTTTAAGGGATGAAGTTTCTATTTTCTTTATTTTAGGATAAAACCTTTACTAAACTTGTTCATATGCTCATTGTCGAATTATTATAAGTTTATATACTTGGAAGGGGATTTTAAGTCCAAAAATCCAATAAAATGAGTTTAACACTTGATTTACTTAAGAAATTTCATAATACTTGAAAAAATATTCTTTTCAAGACTAAAGGAAATTTTTGTTCTTCAAAGCATGAATAAAAGTCGAAATTCAAAAAAACTTGTTTTTATAAGAAAACCACAAGACTTTCTCCATAATATGGCTTAACAAGATAATTATTATTTTAATACATTTTATTTCATAAAATATTCTAACACTAAGTTTTCTTGAAAATATATCCTTTTCTCAAAACTTTTGCATATAACTTGTACAGTATTTTACAAAGAACATGAGAAAATAGCTATCTTAAAACATGCATACATTCTACTCTTAAGACTCTCTATACAAGACCAAATACTAGGGTAATAGAAGCCTTAAACTTAAAAAGTAGAGTTTTCCACCTCAAAGATCCTCCAAAGATGGTAGGATGAAGAAGATACTAATGGGAACCTCCCACCTCCTAAGGCGACCTTAAAAGAGGTTGCCTACCTCCACTATTTTCTCCTTGATATTTCCAAGAAAACCCATTTCAAACTCCATAATTTCTTCTTTATCTTATCTCCAAAACTCCCCCAATAACTTCTTCATAAATTGGTATCTTGCCTAACTTGTGGTGTATATGGGTTTTTTAGGCTTACATGTTGTAGAATATGAAGTAATATGGTGGTTTAGGGAAGAGGGATGGTGGTGATATGGTGGTGGAGGGTGGTTTAGGTAGTGGAGAAGCTAGATAGATAGATAGATAGATAGATAGATAGATAGATAGAGAGAGAGAGAGAGAGAGAGAGAGAGAGAGAGAGAGAGAGAGAGAGAGAGAGAGAGAAAATCTTATGGAGAAGTGTCGGAATTGACCCCAATACTCTCATCTATCTTGTTTATACCCCAAATCCACTAAAACTATTAACCTTTGGTCCACAAACTCCCCCCTCCTAATTTGATATTCTTCATTGAGAGCTTGACAAGTCAAATGATCCAAGGGTCAGGATTTTGATTGCATTTTTCGACTGTGAAAATTATGATTTTTGCAGTCTCGTTCAAATGAAAATAGACCTCATTCGAATGACAACTCAATGTCATTCGAACAGGTTTCCAATGAGAATCTAATGAGGCTAGAAATAGGAACATGTGATTTTCGTTTGGTGGTCATTTGAAGTATCGTTCCAACGAGATTGGGATATCATTCGAATGACCCTAAATTTTCTCCAAATTAAATATCAGGCCATTTTAGTCCACTTAATTACACCAAGACCACTATATTACCCAAATATGACCTCTAATTCACTAATTCATATGTGTATGGCCAAAACCACGGGGGCGGGTTTCACATTATTCCCTCCTTAGGTAATTTCATCCCCAAAGCTGTCAATCCATCAACTCCTCAAGTACCTGAAGGTTATCAACTCTTATTCTAAGTCATAAGGATGTTTCAAGTCTAGGCCATCGAAATCCTCAATCACTAAAAAGTCGTCATACGTACTTTTACAAGTGTTTGTCACCAAAGAAGTCCACCTACAACAAATTTTAATGCTCACCATTAGGTTAGACATCAAAGGCATGTAATAGTCCTCAAGTCTCCACTTAATCGATGATCACTCTCAATCAAGTCCTAAGTATTATTTGCTAGCATCCAAGGCATACTGACACATTTATGGGGGCAACACTCTATAGTGATCGACTCACCTAAGAAAAAGATGACAAACAAATAACACCTAATTTATCATCATAAATTATTTGAATTCTTAGGACTATATATACTGAGTCTCCTTGAATTCTCGGATCATCCTGACCGCACAAATTCACTTAAACTTGATACTAAACCGCATATATAGTCCCTCACTGTGAGGAGCGATATACCAACTAAGTCATAAATCGTGCATCCAACTAATACCTTCCACAAGATCCTCTATGAACCTGGGATCACTTTAGGCATCCAACTCTGGAACACTCACTCGATTATTACATCAATCCACTCATTGTGGAAAAATAACACTACATTTATGTTTCCTCGAATTCTAACACTTTTTGATATCCTCAAATCATAATCCCGCTCTTTACAACTGGATGTGTTAAATGCAATGCTTGCTAATACATAAGATCGCTAATCCTAAGGAAAAGTATATTATGAGCAAACCGTATGACATAACGTGCAGCCACACTTACACATAACTTGTACAGAAGAAAGGATATTTCAAAGACAGCTCACTTAGTTGTCGAGATGTAATGACCACACCAGGTCCATCCGCACTCATACTGAGACATGACGGGATGTGACAAACCATCAATATGGAACAATACCAGACCATCAAAATCTAAAGAACGCATTTCTCGACCATCAAAACCTAAAGAATATAATCCTTGACTAGTGGAACTGGAAGAGCACGATGAATAGAAATAAACTAACAATCGTTCTAAGAGAACCCCCATCTGGGTGATAATAACTATGGTTTACACAGTGCAGACCTACACCATATGCTTTGAAGTCACGGCTCTTCCAAAGTGTTTTTATCAGATTCTAGCCTAGCCATAAACCCGGGCTTGAGTCACCAACCGAGACGAAGTAGATCATGAACCATCCACCTTCGTGAGACGAACATAGAACTAGAACTATTGTCCTTTGGGAAGCCAAATGTTGGAATTCCCTCCTTAGGAATAAAACTTCTTCCTTTTATCCTTGACAAACATGGACCACTTCGGTTGACGAATAACAAACACCTTAATCAACGCCAATTTTTTAAATCTCTCAAGTTGATGTGGCTTAAAAAGTGTTCTAAATTGCGTGCTTATCTAGGCTAAAGTGCAAGCCTATCTCTCAAGTAATAATCCCAGTAAGTCGGGGTCGAATCCATAGGAAAATAGGATGAGAAAATCATGACGATATTTGGAGAGATGGAGAACCCTAACTTGACTCTAATAGAAGTGAAAAGATGCTTTAAATCGGAGATTAATTATGAACTAAATGCAATATTAACAGGTAACTGAACTAACTACTAATGAAATGCAGATGCGCTAATTAATTTAAGAGCAGATAACAAATGTATGAAAGACTTAACTATGAATGAGAACAATAGGTTAGGATACAATCATCCAACCCTGGTGCATTTACCGATGTTAAAATCAACTCTCGAATTGAAATAAATGATTAAATCCCGTCTTTAATAATCTTAAGCATTATGCCTATGAGGTTCAAGCCCGCATCATATATAATCAAAAGTAAGAATAAAGTGGTGTCGAGATAGCTACATGATCGCCAATCTTAAGCATCCCGGTTACCTAATCCAAATGAGATCAAAAGTCCTAAAATGGTTGTGATCACCACACAACACGATTTAACCAATTACTTAATTTGAAAACTTAATTTTATACATATGTAAAGAACATCGGGTTGGATTCATGCATCCCAACCCTTAGAAACTTAGTCGGACATAACTAAACTAAATAAAAACACAATTTTTGAAAAACAAAATATCATATTATATGGAGAATGAGGAAGAAGAACGTGCTAAATCAAAACATGTAACTAATCAAAGCAAACACTGAAACACTAAGGGACAAATATTACTTGTATTGAAGAAATTCCAGAAACAAAACTTCAATCATCACTCAAAATTCACTCTTTGACAACACTAGAGTTTTTGGTTACAAAACCCTTCATCTACTGTTGGAAACCTAATTTTTCGAACCCCTAATATTGTGTAAAAACCTTGAATAAATAGTCTCCAGAATTTACAAGAGATTGAGCCAACATAAAATTCTAAAAAAATGAATTTTTAACAAAATCCATAGCGGTGCGGATTGGCGGGACTGTGCGGTTCGGGTTGATGGGACTGGGTGGTCCGGATCCCCCCTTATTTGAGTCATGCATCGGCACAAGAGAGGTCCCGATCTTTTAATTTTAATAGGCCCAAATCGCTCTTATTTTTCATTCAGAGATCTTGTTGCCAACCGATCCGGATCTTTTATTTTTAATAGGTCTGGATCGCCCTAGTTTTTCATCAAGAACTTTTTTCTTGATTTCTCTCATCTTCAACCGGTCATAAATTCTTCACCGTAGCTCAGATCTAGGTGTCGTTTTATCTAGTGTTCTTGAAATTGAAAGATATTCAACTTCCCAGGTGGACCCAACTTCGAACTAATGCTGAAAAGTTACAAAAATGCCCTTTTTGACTTTCTTACTATGATTTCTTTCAATGTTTTTCCAATTTCTTTCTTTCTCAATACTTTAAACGCCTTTAAAATTCATAAGAAATACACGAAACTAGATGTACTTGTTAGAAGGAGTCATTAGAAATTAAATGAGATAAATCAACACATTTTACATTATTCGAGATGATAAAAATCCCTAAATTAAGGGGATAAATTCGAAAGAATTTATTTCTAATCAAATCCCTCTAACTTGGAACTTTGCGCATCCTGAGCAATGTAAAAGAATCCAGATAAGTCTCAACTCTCGAGAATTGATTTATTAAGATAGAATACCATTTTTGTGGGAAAGAAATTGCATTTAGCATATGCAACAAGCCATTAAACCCCAAGGTTACCCTAGTAGGACGAGTTGTTTCTCGTGGGGGTTTGCAATGAATATACCCACAAAATTCGTTATTGACTCAAATAGAAATCAAAATACTTAAAAATTATACAATTTAAACTTTTCAGAAAATAGTCACCACAAATACATATTCAAGAGTTTCAAATCATAGTGTGTGTGTGTGTGTGTGTGTGTGTGCGAAGCCAGAAATTCAACCGCTTATTTCCATCGATTGATCATTACATTAATTTTCAGAAAATCAATTTTTATTCAAATGCTCATGGAATACTCTCATAAATGAATCACTCTGAATGTGTCTATTCTCTCGATATGTGTGATAAAAAGCGCAAATATAATGGAACACAAACTCACGCACATAAATTTAAAAGACGGAATATTTATGGTGGAAAGATCTCATCATTGGAATACGGTTATTGGAAAATGGAAACATCGCCTCGTACTCACACATTTAATCTTTTTTATTATCTTTAGCGCCTTAACTCTCCATGCGGCAAACAAATTCACAATTCGAACTCGGTTAGGACTTTTTCGGATTATAAGGTATAAGGGTAAAAGGAGATGGTTGGATATTTTTGGAATTGGAATTTTTTTTTGTGATGTTCGATGGTGCTTTTTCGGGAATTTGCTCATTTTCTCTTCTTTTTCTATTTTTATTTTCTTGTTATTTTTGTTGAGCATTTTTTATTTTTCACTCGCCCCTTTTTATTGCACCTTTTTGGACTAAATTTCTGAATTTTTTTCTGGGTTAACTTGGTGTTTCGGGTTAATCAAATGAAAAGGGAAACATTTACTCGACCCAATTGGGTTTGCAAAAGGGATGATTTTTCACAACTTTTTATGGCTAATATTTTTGGGTGTCAAATGAGGGCCTACTTCATTGTCCAAAATGCTAAATGCTTTACCATATTCGTTTCGAGATTAATTTAAGTTTAGAGATATATTTAGCACGCTTTTCGAGACAACATCTCACGTATTTCCCATAACCGATCAAAACAAAGGAATAGATATCATCAACGCCTTTTGTAAATGCTAAATAGAACTTTGAGTTAGCAATTAACTCGGATTGATTTATAAACTCACAAAAATGATAGGCCCGAAATCTCATCGGGTTTGTTAATCTCCACACTTATTCGTTAAGTCGTCAATTTTTGCCTAATTAGCATCTTTGGTCAATTTTGGCTTTGTGCATTTGAATTTTATAATTTGAGACTTTAAACTGAATTTTAATGATGTGGCCATCCCCGATCCCCTCCGCGGAGGAAAAGGATCCTTCGAGTCCCGCGCGTCCCTCTCGGGAGAGCGCTTTGGCCGGTGTCGTTTGAGACATGATGTAAATATGTAGAGAGATTCAGAGTCTCCAGTCTATTTTACTCAAAACAAAAAAAAGAAAAAGGGGAAGCCACCCCGAAGGATGGCATCCAAAGACATATGGGTGCGTGCGAAACCAAATGATTCGAGAAGGGTTCGGAGGCTTAGTTACGAAATGGGAAGGCGTTAGGCACCCATTTCGCCCTTTCGGTCTATCATGGATATTTGATATTTTCCCTTATGTTTCCCCCCGTGATATGTGTGCATGTGTATATACAGAATGAAGGTAGGAATCCTCGACTTGCATTAGGGAAAAGATAAAGCGAGTCGTTCGTAGGAAGATATAAGAATAATATTAGAAAGTAAGATTTACGCGATTACCCCTACGTTGATCGTTATGATGGAACGATAATGCATATGGAGTAATACGTTACTAAGAAAAAATATATAGAATATAAGGAAAATGGATTTAGAGAAGATAGAAGATAGGATAAAAAGTGAGAAAAAGGACTCGAGTCTCAGGTTTTACCCCGAGATGCCTACGTAGCCTATAAAAGCATCAAAGTCCACGTAGTTTGCACACAAAACGAGGGGTGGGGTTTATCCCATAAATCCAAATGGAGGATCTCTTATTTGTGAGTGTGTGTGTGTGTGTAGAAAAAGTGTTTTATTTGTGAGAAAAGTGTGGAAAAAGTGTGAGAATCCCTATTTGGAATTTATGAGCAAACCGTCTTTTTCTTGTTTTTTGGGTCTTTTATTTATATGAAAATAAGAGATGTGCAATAATACTAAATAAAAAGTATATTAGGATGTGAGAAATGAGGTAATAAAAGCGCTTAAGTAAGAAAACAAGTTATTGGGAATTTAAGAGAGAGTTTGAGAAAGTTGGACCTTCTTGAAGATCTTAAGCTTGATCTTGAACGTTGGAGAGCAGCCCTTGCGCTTGGATGATGATGGAGAGTGGATAATTCACCAAGTTTGATGAAAAGGATGATGAAAAGTGGAAGTAAAAAAGAGATTTGGAAGTTAATATCATGTTGCCTTCGAGAGAGGTTTCTGGGATTCGTTCAGAGAGATTTTTATCAGATCTGGGCTCTCCCTTAAAAATGAGGTGAAGACCTCCTTTTATAGCCCCAGGTGACTTCTGATCGGAATTGTCATGCCACTACCTATCAGCAGGTGCCGATAGGCAGGGTCTGGAACCTACCAATTAGCAGTGCGCTTCAGGATTTTTCAAAAAATTGGCCGCCGAGGGCAAAACCGTTGGTCAGAATCGCGCATGGGGCATACCATTGGAAAGGTATTTTAGAGACCTTCAAAAGTCCTTTGGACTTCGCCCAATTTCGAGAGTTGACTTTGGGTTTAATATGGCTCGAAAGCATTTGTTGGTCCATTGGACGGGGAATCGTTCGGACACAAACGGATCGTACGTTCGCAGGGTAAGTCAGAATCGCACACGGGGTGGACCGTTGGAAAGTTTAGGAGATGTACTTTGACATTCCAAAGAGTTTGGCCTGGTTTGGATAGTTGACTTTGTTCAACTTGGCTCGAGAAGCATTCGGTGACCTCTCGAAGTCAAACGGATCGTTCGTCCGCATGGAAAGTCAGAATTATGCACGAGATGGACCGTCGGAAAGGGGATTCAGTTCCCTTCGAAGATTCATTCAGCCTTGGTTGAGATGAAGAGTTGACTTAGGTCAAACAGAGCCCGGGAGCACCCGGTGGCCTCTGGGTCAGGTTTTAGACGCAAATGGATCGTTCGTCCGCATGGTAAGTCGGAATCGCTCTCGAGGCGAACCGTTGGAAAGGGTATTCATCTCCCTTCGAAGATTCATTCAACCTCAATTGAGCTGAAGAGTTGACTTAGGTCAAACAGATCTCGGGAGTGCCCGGTGGCCTCTAGGTCAGGTTTCGGACGTAAACGGATCATTCGTCCGCATGGAAAGTCGGAATCGCGCCTGGGGTGGACCGTTGGAAAGGGTATTCAGTTCCCTTCGAAGATTAATTGAGTCTCGATCAAGACGAAGAGTTTGACATTTGGGTCAAACTGAGCCGGGGAGTGCCCGATGGCTTCTAGGTCAGTACTCGGGACATGACCTAGGTATATAGTGATGAGGGGAGGTACTAGGGGCCCAAGGAGAGTTAGGGGGTAATAGAATGGGGTGTCTATAGATCCCCTCGACGGGTGAGTTTGGAACAAATGATGAGCGTCGAATAAACACCACATGATGATTTTGATGGAGTAGGACCGATTCAGAGGGTTGAGGTCGATTCTGAGGACCTAAGGAGTGTACTAGGGATGATCAATTCTGCAGATTAAAGCTAAATCTATGGGCTTAGGGTAAAGGTTTGATAACCGAGGTCAATTCTGACCTAAAGAGTGGTGACGACCGAGGATCGGGGTCAATTCTGACCTAAGAGTGGTGACGATCGAAGACCGAGGTCAATTTTGACCTAACTCAGGTGACGTTCCAAGACTGGGGCAAATTCTGACCCAAGAGTGGTGACAACCGAGGACCGAGGTCAGTTCTGACCTAACTCAGGTGACGATCCAAGACCGGGGACAATTTTGACCCAAGAGTGGTGACGACCAAGGATCGAGGTCAATTCTGACCTAACTCAGGTGACGATCCAAAATCGGTGCCAATTCTGACCCAAGAGTGGTGACGACCGAGGATCGAGGTCAATTTTGACCTAACTCAGGTGACGATCCAAGACCGGGGCCAATTATGACCCAAGAGTGGTGACGACCGAGGACCGAGGTCAATTCTGACCTAACTCAGGTGACGATCCAAGATCAGGGCCAATTCTGACCCAAGAGTGATGAAGACCGATGACCGAAGTAAATTCTGACCTAACTCAGGTGACAATTCAAGACCGAGGTCAATTCTAACCCAAAAGTGGTGACGACCGAGGACTGAGATCAAATCTGACCTAACTGAGGTGACGATCCAAGACTGGGGTCAATTTTGACCCAAGAGTGGTGATGACCGAGGATTGAGGTCAATTCTGACCTAACTCAGGTGAAGATCCAAGACCGGGGCCAATTCTGACCCAAAAGTAGATAAAGATTGGAATTCGATTCTGCTGGAGAAAGAGCTTTGTGATTTTGATTTGAGTTGGGGAGCCAATAGCTGGGGAAGCTTTTTAGGAGACTTCGCAGGGGGAACAACCTAATTCGGTGCTGTAAAAGAATTCTGTTGGGGAAGTGATCAGGTGATCCGAAGTTTTGTCGGGAGGAGTTTCACTTGGTTTTTGAGGATTTCACTGGGGAAAGAGGGGTTCTGCTCAAGGGAAAGAGAAATTTTCTTAGTGAAAATGTTCAAAATCCATCCTGGGATTTTTAGAATTTTCCTAGGATTTTTCGGGGCTTTATGGTATTTTTGGGAATTTTTGTACGAAATTTAAGGGGGGGTGCCGGTCGACATGGTATGAGGGGTGCCATACGGCAGCGACATGGGATTTTGGGCTGCCTCGGGAAGGTGAGGAGTCAGTGCCGATCGATATGGTAGGGGGAGGTGCCGATCGGCATGGTGCTTGGCTTCCTATAAAAAGGGGGCGAATCCCCTCATTTTTTCACAGATTCTTTTGCTTTCTCTCTCTCTGTGATTCTTATGCAAATCGTTCTAACGTTCCGATCTTCAAGAAATGGTCGCCTTTGTGAGCACTGCAGTCCACCGGGAGTGGTTGACCGTTGATGCCTGGGCAAATGTGGATTGAAGGGACAGGGTGCCCCTTGCTTTGGGGAGTGAGAACTCCTTTGATGCATTTGAGCCTATTGTGGATGAGAGGACCTTGCTATGGGAGCCATCACGTCATCGCTCTTCGAGAGTGATTCCCGGTGGTTATGTAAGTAACCCGACCTTTGGCATTTTTCTCTTTTGGTGATTTTTCTTTCTTGACTTTTGATGAGACTTTTCTTTTTGCCAGTCTAATATTTATTTGAAGAACATGCATGCTCGTGGGACAACGGGTCTCAAGGATGTCTGGGAGCATCTCCCACCTGTGGTGCGCTGGGTGGTCTCATCAACGGGTTTTGGGCGGTTGGCATCGGCGTTGGATGAGACGCCTCGTTCGACAGCGGTCTTGTGCGCTCTGGGAGAGAGGTGGTGGGACACTACCCACACCTTTCATTTCGGCTTCGGGGAGATGACTGTGACTCCCATAGATGTGCAGAAGCTACTGGGCCTGAATTGTGATGGAGATCTGATAGAGGTGGATCGCTCTTTACGGGTGAGATCGGAGGCAGTGCTTGCGGTACTTGGTGATGTGAGGAGGATTGTTTCTGGAGATTCTATCTGGCTGTCCCTGCTGAAGGACATTCTGCTGAGCAGGGTGATTGATGTGGAGGATGGGCTGCAAGTGAGGCAGATTTCCCGATTATTTATTTTGCTAGTGTTGGGAGGTCGAGCGGTGACGTCGTCCATTTGTGGTTTCTGCCGTGCTTGAGGATGTTTTCGAACATCCCTTTCTATTATTGGGGGAGTCTGACCTTGGCGACCCTTTACTCTTCTATGGATGCATTCAGTTGGTGTTGCCGGCAGACCTTTACTGGGGCCACGTACCTTCTTGAGGTATTCTTTAATTTGCGCATTTTCTTTTCATGCATTCGCATTTTCCTTATGCGTCTCTTTCTTTTTTACGAATTCAGATGTGGTTCTATGAGGTGATTGGGTTCAACACCCCGCTGATCGCTTTGAAGGATGACACTGTTGGGGACTTCTACCGATTGTATCGATGGCGTAAGGCCAACCGACAGTCGAAGGGATCTCTCTCCCTGGAGGCGGTGCGTCAGGTCTTGAACGGCCTGACCAGTTGTAGGGTAAGATTCTTTCCATTTTTTTCTTAGTTTTTTTTATCCTTCTGATCTTTTATTGATTTATTCTCTCTTGGAGATTTTCAGGTGACCTTTTATCCCTGGGGGACAGCCATTCAGGATGCGGGGGAGACCGAGGTGAATGCGCGGATGAGGCGCTTGCTGGCACATGAGTTCGGCCATTCCTGGTACCTTGGGTAGAGGGTGATGATAGCTGAGGAGGAGGTGGTGGTTCCACCCGTGCAGCCTCCTACGTCTATGAGGCGGGAGCGACTGCTGCCAGAGGATGAGAGGATCGCGATGATGATTGGTGAGTCCTACCTGCTATACATCGGTACGGCCGTGCCGTATGACTATATGGACTTCGTGACGAGCTGGTTGATGGCACCCAACATATATGATGAATTGCCCTTACTTCCCGCGGGTTCGAGTCGGGTGGCGGGATCTTCCCACATCGGTGTTGGTCCGTCGGCATCTGCGGCGATGACGACCTCGGAGGTCCCTTTTATGCGACTGCATACCCCTTCATACAATATCCGACGAGCTGATGGAGGAATGGTGCCTATGTTTCACCGTCCCCATGCGATGGATTCGAGGGAGTTGGGTTTGACAAAGGAGGTCCTTCGACCTGCGATATACCTTTCTGTTCCTCTCTTTCTTTCTTTTCTATTTTGGTCATTTCTGTTTTGATACTGACTTTAACTTTTCTTGCAACAAATCTGGGCGTAGACCACTTGGTTCAGGAACATCAGGGACTGGATATCTTCGGCGACTACCCACATTCGGGATGCATTTCCTGTTCCTTCTTGCTTAGTGCCAACTACCTCATCCCGAGAGGACTCTGGCTGGGGTAGTGGTGGTGTGTCATCTCGCCGTAGGAGGAAGAGAACACGTCACAGGAGTGGAAGCTCTTGAGAGAGAGAGAGAGAGAGAGAGAGAGAGAGAGAGAGAGAGAGAGAACGTGGGTTCGGGCTGAGTCCCGTTGTTTTTTTTCTTTTTTTTTATTTCCTGCAAAATTTATGTAACATAGAACACAAATATATGCAATGCGATGGAGTTTTTTATTATCTCTTATTAATGATGAATGAATGCACATGCGCATTTTACTTTGCTACTGAGATCGTAAAAAGGAATATTTTTGGAATTTTTTGAAGGAAAGTTTTTTAATTAAAAGGAGAAAATATAAGGAGAAAAGGGGATTCTTGAAATTCTATTGAGAATATCAATTTTTTTATTGAGTTTTCTGATTTGTCAAAAGAGGAAAAAAGGAAATTTCCAAAAATGGGGGGTTGCCGATCGGCAAGCACCCTGACCTGCCTATCGGCAGTTTAGTCCAGTCCCATCAGTTAAAAGCTTTGATTGGTACCCTCTTCAGCCTTTGGTACCTTGTGGGATAGGATTCCCTCCGATTTCTACAGGGATTATGTCCCTTGTGAGGGTTTTCAAGTATAAAAAGGGGTAAGGGTGGAGTGTTTTCATCACACCTTTGCATTCTTACCCACTTGCCCATTATCTTTTAGCTTTGCAAGATGGTTATCCCTAGAAGCACCGAGTTTGCCAACTACCTCGAAGCCTTAGAAGTAATGTGCTCTTATAATGTCGACTATGGTGCTTTTAACATGCGTCGAGTCTCCTTGTGGCACAATCGGCCTCTTGAGTGGAACGTGTTGAGGGCGGTGGTACAATTCTGGTACTCCGAAAACCATGTATTCCGCTTTGGGTTGGAGGAAGTTTGTCCTACCTACGAGGAATTTTCTGCCATGCTGGGTGTAAATCCCAGGGTCACAGCAGCTTTGCCCGAATTTTCTCGTTCTCCCAGGGATTTATTGGCTGGGCTTCTTCGTATTTCACCTTCGGCGGCCAGATCATTGGTTGCTGGAGGAATGATCTCCCTCCCGGCAGTGGTGCAGTCCGTGTATTTATGGGAAGTAGGTGATGCTGGCTATGCTGGAGCCATTGTTCTGGGCTTGGTTTCAAAATTATTGCTGGTGACTGGGGAACTGCTGGTGGACGCGCAACTTGCTGCCATTACTTCATGGATGTCATACCGTCGTAATCCTACGATGGTGATACTGGCAGAGACCCTGAATGGCCTGGATGCCTAGAGAGAAGGTCGTTCTGACTTTTTGAGGGGTAGCCCTGTGATGCTGTTCATGTGGTTGTCTGAAAGATTCCGCTTGGCGACTCCTCCAGAGTATCCCTTGTCGGATGTACCCAACTTCTTTTCACGCCATTTCATCAGCGTTGGCCTGTATGTTGAGAACTGGGAGAATTGGCCTGTGGAGTATGGGGCTCATGGGTTGTATTGGTCAGTGCCTCGGTGGGGACAGTTGCAGCCAGTTCTGGAGAGTATTCATATGTGCGGATGGTTGGTCTTAGACATACCTCTTTTTATTTCCCTTGGCGGCTTTTGCGCCAATTTGGCTGGGCGCAGGTCGTGCCCCCTCAAACCTCAAATTTCTTTCCGGTAGAAGATTTTACTGAGCGCTTGCGTCTGTTTCTTGGATCTTTGTGGCATAGTCAGCGTCCGTTGACCCATCCCTCTCAGTCTGTCGGGGAGGTTTGGCATGTCCCCAAAGATTATATGAAGTGGTTGTGGAGGAAAGTAGTCAGCAAGATGTTGGAAGTAAAGACTGGATAAAGATGGTTTGTTTTATCTAACACCATGGAAGGGGGTGTTGTGGTCTTTTCAAAGATGGTTAAGGCTCATCGATCCATGGAGTGTTTACGGCACTCTATTCAGGCAGGGGAAACTTGGGTATCTCCGGATGTAGATGATGAGGGTGCAGGCTCCTCTGGTGGGTGTGGGGAGGACTATTGGGGAGTTTATTTTGTGTAACACATATGGGGATTTTATTTGGCTTTTATGGTTAATGGGGAATGGATTTATCCGTTCCTTTTTCTTATGTAATCCGTGCTGAATTTTCTTATTAATGAAATAAACAAGTTTCTGATCATCCAGTTGTGCCTCTCGATGAGTTTTGTATTCTGAATTTCTATACTGATCGCTAAGGCATACATAATCCTTTTGTTCAAGTATTTTTAGAATGAACCAGCATTCTCGGAGGTAAGAAAAGAATAGTATTTTGTGAAAAAGAAAGGGCCGAACTCATGTGAGGTGCATGAGTTGCCTACGTACCTATGGGGATTTTTGAAAATGTTTTTAAAATAGTTTTTGTAGAGGATTAGGCCCACTTAGTTATGGGTAGAGGGAAATGAAGAGTTTTTTTTCTTTTTTTTAAAAAAATAGAAGGGGGATGAGAAGAGTCATAGCGCGCCAAGATTTCGGACTTAGGGGTAGAATTTATTGAGTCGGTCCAGGTTGACCGAACGAGCCATCTCTTCCCTATTTAGGTCAGTGATCATGGCGGCACCGCCGGATAAGATTTTTTTCACAATGTAGGGGCCGCTCGAATTGGGCTTGAATTTCCCTCTGGGGTCCCAGATGGGTTCTATTATGTCTTTGAGGGCTAAATACCCCTCCCGGACACCGCGGTCCTTAACTCTCTTGTTGAATGATCACGTTATTCGACAATGGTATCCCTGTATGTGGTAAAGAGCTTTTAATCTTCTTTCATCTAGGAGGGCTAGCTCATCAAGATGGCTTTGGCACCAGTCTTCTTCACTAACCTTGCTTTCGAGCATGACGCGTAGCGAGGGTATTTCCAGCTCCACAGGTAGGACTGCTTCCATGCCGTAGACCAGGGAGTAAGGGGTAGCCCCAGTAGACGTTCGGATTGAGGTTCGATAGCCCCAGAGGGCGTACGGGATCTGGTCAGCCCAATCTCTACAACTTTCGGTCATCTTGCTGATGATAGCTTTGAGGTTCTTATTGGCGGCTTCAACTACACCATTGGTCTGAGGTCGATAAGGAGAAGATTTGTGTCTCTGAATCCCATACTCGTTGATTACTTCTGTGACTTGTGCTTCAAAATGCAACCCGTTATCTGATACCAGCTCGTACGGGACCCCATATCGGCAGATGATATTTTTCTTGAGAAATTTGGCCACTTTCTTGGCGTTCAATACTGCGTATGACTCCGCTTCGACCCATTTGGTGAAGTAATCGATGGAAACCAGGATGAACTCATGTCCGTTTGAAGCCTTTGGTGTAACCTTCCCTATGATGTCGATACCCCATGTGGAGAATGGCCAGGGAGAGGTCATGTTGTATAATTCTCGCGGAGGCAAGTGTTGAAGTTTGGAGAATTATTAGCATTTGAGGCACCTCCGAACATAGACGGTGCAATCCTGGATCATGGTGGTCCAGTAGTAGCCCTGTCGGATGATCTTCTTGGCAAGCATATGACCATTCATGTGGGGTCCGTATTCCCCGCTGTGGACTTTCTGCATTATTTTCTCAATTTTGTCCCCTGCGATGCAGTGTAGATGAGTTCCATCAAAGTTCCTTCTGAGTAGGGCTTTATGACAGATAATGTACTGGGCGACCAGTCGTCGGAGGGTTGTTTGATCTTTCTTGTTGGAACCTTCGGGATACCTACCATGTTTAAGGAGGCACCATATGTCATAGTTCCAGCAATCGACTAGTTCAGGATCTTCGGTGGAGACAAGCTCAATATGGTAGCAATGGGTTGGTTTGTCTTGCTTTTGAACTAGGAAGGGGGTCATTGTTGTTCCCTCGAGCATGTCGACCATATAGGCCAAGGAAGCAAGAGCATCGACTAGGTTATTCTTTGCTCGGGGTAGGTAATGGAAGGTGATACCTTGGAATTGGGAGGCTAACTCTTCTAATTGGGCATGAAAAGGTTGGAGATTTTCGTCCTTGACTTTACACTTTCTGGGCACTTGACCGATAATGAGGGAAGAATCCTCGTAGACATCAAGGTATTGAATACCTTTCTTGAGAGCGACTTTGAGGCCCACTGTGCATGCCTCGTATTCCGTCATGTTGTTGGTGCAAAGGAAATCTAATTTAATGGCGATGGGAGTGTGGGAGTCATCTGGGGCGATCAGAAGTATCACAATGCCATATCCTTTTTTGTTGGCAGCGCCATCAAAGAACATTTTCCATTGAAGGCGGTCTTGAGTGGTGTAGAGGATATTTCCATCTGGGAATTCAGAGATCCGAACATCTGCTTCGTCTATGGGGTAATCAACGAGGTAGTCAGAGATGGCTCTTCCTTTAATGGCTTTCTGTGTGACGTACACGATGTCGAACTCGGTTAGGTGCATCAACCATCGGCCATTCGACTGTATAAGGCGGGTTTCTCAAGCAGGTGTTTAATGGGGTCCATTTGGGATACAAGTTTGATGGGGAAGGCGAGCATGTAGTGTCGCAACTTTTGGGTAACCCAGACAAGGGCGACACATGCCTTTTCTAAAGCAGTGTAGTTGACTTCGTACCCGACTAAATTTAGACTGGTGTAATAGATGGCTCTTTCTTTATGGGAGTCTTCAAGATATTGGGCTAGCAAAGTCCCAGCTATAGTGTCGGTTATGGTTAGGTATAGGAGCAAAGAGAGACCAGACTGTGGTGGCATGAGAACTGGAGGTTGGGTAAGATATTGTTTGATTCAGTCAAAAGCTTCTTGTCAGGCCTCATTCTAAACCTTGGTTGAATCCTTTCGGAGGATCTTGAAGATTGGTTCACAAATGGAGGTTAGTTGGCTGATGAACCGGCTGATATACTATAATTTCCTAAGAAAACTTCGGACTTCTTTCTCTATTTGTGGCGGTGGCATCTCAAGTATGGCCTTCAACTTCGCAGGATATGCTTCTATCCCCTTTTCGTTGACCGTGAGTCCTAAGAGTTTTCCCTTTGTAACACCGAAGACACACTTTTGTGGATTAAGTCTCATCTGATACCATCGCAGTCGTTTGAAGAACTTCTGGAGAGAGGGAACATGACCTTCTCTAGTTTTGGAATTGATAATCATATCATCCACATAAACCTCGACCTCTTTGTGAATCAGATCATGCAGGATGGTTGTGGCAGCCCTTTGGTAGGTAGCCCCAGCATTCTTGAGACCG
The DNA here is from genome assembly GCA_949130495.1 of Sambucus nigra. Lineage (NCBI taxonomy): Eukaryota > Viridiplantae > Streptophyta > Magnoliopsida > Dipsacales > Adoxaceae > Sambucus > Sambucus nigra. The sequence goes on along the minus strand of OX422215.1, from coordinate 165,693,220 downwards.
AATGGCATAACGGTGTAGCAAAAGGTTCCCCATGGGGTGATGAATGCGGTTTTTTCTTGGTGGTCGGGGTACATCTTGATCTGGTTATATCCGACAAACCCGTCAACGAATGACTTGAGAGCATGACTGGTTGTGTTGTCCACGATCATGTCGATATTGGGTAGCGGATAATCATCCTTTGGAGAAGCTTTGTTTAAATCTCGGTAATCTACACACATTCGAACCTTCCCTCCTGATTTCAGCACAGGTACAACATTGGCTAGCCATGTGGGATATTCGATCACCCGAATGAAACCCACGTTTAACTGTTTAACCACATCTTCTTTGACCTTGAGCGACCATTTGGTGCGGAGTTTTCTCAATTTTTTATTTAACTGGCTTGTAATCTGGGAGAGTGGGGATCTCGTGCTGAGCTATTTCAGGATCAATATCGGGCATATCATCATAGGACCATGCGAAGATGTCCACGAACTCCTTCAGCAATTCTTCGAGTTGTGCGCGCTCATGCTCGTCAAGGGTGGCCCCTATCCTAATCTCGCGCAGTTGGCTACTAGAACCGAGATTAATAACAACAGTCTCTTCTTCATTAACTTGAACGCGGTTATGTTGTTTATTATTAACCTTATTTAGATCAATTAAGAATTGTTCATTTGCAAAAATCATCATCATCAAAAGTTTGATTAGAATTCAAGCAGTTAATGTAAGGCACAACAAGATACTCAAAATCTTCATTTGTTTAATTGATAGGAAAAACAACACTGAGAACCTCATCAAAAGAGGTCTCGATTACATTTGAGCAAGGATAGACAACAAAAGAAGAAATAGAGTAAACATTGGGGTTAGGGGAGATTTTAAGAGGTAGAACTGGCGTAGCATCCCAGTTGAGGATAGGTGTATCAACAACTTTAATTAGATGGGATGGGTCCATTGATGTAGTGCCTGAATGTATCATGCCGAGTGCCAGCCCCAGTGTCTACAAGTTGAAGGAATTTTTAGAATCACTTTCCTCTGTCTCTTCGATATCTTTGATGAGCGATTGCACGCGGTGCAGAGAACTTTCATCCCATGGGTAGCTATCTTGGAAAAAGATCTCCATTCCATGTTTCATCTTTTTGTCTGTGTGGTCATACCATGGTTCTAAAAAACTGCAAAGGGGAAGTCCTCGCCTTATTTGATGAATCGTCCATTTAAGGAGTCTCCTAAGATAGTTCTGATGCAGTCTAATCTTCTTTTTGGTCGAGACTGGTAGATCATTCTGAGCTCTCGTTCTGATGGTTGATACCCTAAGTTGCAAGGAGGGAAAGCTTTCTTCAGTTCGATGGGCTCAAGTATCCCTTGCTGCCTTTGCCCTAGCCCCAGTCCAGGCATGAAGTGCATATTTCTGAACATCTGAATCACATTAACATTGACATGAGGGTCATATTCTAGACGAACCCTTTATTTGAAACCATCCCCTATCGGGAGTAGGAGTTGCTCAATACGAAATCCTGATATGAGCATATCCTTTTACCCGTGTTGTATCTCGAGAATGGGAGTGTCGGTGCTTTCACCCTCGACATTTTCGTCGTCGCCCAAAATGGTGATGACTCGCTCGTCAGTGAAGAACTTCAATTTCTGATGGATTGAGGAAGAGACACCCTTGATATTGTGGAGCTAGGGTCATCCGAGCAACAGGTTGAAACAAGATGGGATGTCTATGACTTAGAATTCAACGACAGGGTTTATAGGTCCAACCCCTATTACAAGTTTTATGGATCCCATCACCTATCGGTGGGTATTATCGTAGGCACGCACAGCGGCGGAGGTTGGAGCGAGGTCGCTTTCTTTCAGGCCTAAACACTTGAAGGTTCTCAGAGGGAAAACATTCAAGGCGGATCCGTTATCGATAAGGGGGACTGGCACGGCCTTTTCCATAACTTCGACGGAGATGTTGAGTGCATGATTATGATTCGGCCCAATTCTGGGGATTTCTTCTTCAGAAAATGATAGCATTCGGGTAGAGCTTAGGAATCCGACCAGATTTATCGCTTCTTCTGGTGTGGTAGATGGAGGAACTATGGGTCCAGTGAGTAGCTTGATTAAAGCATTTATGTTCAGCTGGGAAGACATGAAAAGCCCCCATAGAGTGATGTTAGCTTGATTTTTCTTCAGTTGATCAAGGATCTTGCTTTCCTCGATGGTCATCTCTGGCATAGGAAGGTTTTCAATGCCCTTCCCTTTGTCATTTGCTGGTAGTGAGCTTGGAACCTGGTAATGTCTCCCCGATCTGGTCATGTGATTTACTGAAGAAGGAAATAACATGAACCCCGTTTCCTCGTCAATCTCAAGTTGTTCTTCCACTCTGTTTATTTCTCCGAGGAGTTCTTCTAATGTGATCATCCCACATATGTCGGCTACTTATCTAGTTCTTCCTAAAGCCTGTTCTTCGCTTGAATCTTCGAATTCTTCCCCCATCCGGTGGTAACAATTTTATCTTTCCCTGTAAAGTCGATGCATTCCACAACTTCAACGGCTTCTTTATACAGGTCTTCCCATTCTGTGGGGATATGTCTGATTGAAGGGACCAAGCACCCTGATAGCTTCAAAGTGTCAAGTAAATCGGTGATACTGCAAATGTTGTTGGTTTTCCCGAATAATCCTACCATAGTCTGGACAACATCATCTAGGCTGACTTCGTCGGTTGGTACCACCCATTTGTCTGAATCTCAGGCCCACTTCTGCGCTTCTAAGAATAGTGTACTGAATCTCTAGCAATCGATGACCATCTGTGAGGGAAATTTCAGCCCGAACTCTAGGAGTTGGTTTAACACCTCTGACAATTCCATCCGTCCATTTTCAGAACGGGTACCGATAGTGATGCATGCTCTGGTAAGGAGTGGCAGTGCTTGATCAGCGAGGCTAGTAGGGTGTAGAAGGAAATATGGGAAAATTTGAAGAGGTTTAGGAGAGTATATAGGTGTGATTTGAGTTAAGGGATCGAAATCTGGGTTTTCTTCCAAGAAGATGGCATTGGTGTGATTTGGAAGTGGATTGTGAGTAGTGTTCGGCTTAGGATTAGCTGGTGGGGCGATGGTACCCCGATCAATAAGATCTTGGATTATGTTCCAAAGGTGAAAGCATTGGTCGGTGGTATGGCCGGTAGTTTGGTGAAAGGCGCAATGAGCATCAGTCTTGAAGTTTCATGGGAGTGGATTTGGCAATGGGCGTGGATCCAAGGGTTTGATAAGGTTTCGTCTTAACAGGGCTTGGTAAACTTTGGAGAGGGGAGCATGGAGCTCAGTGTATTCCCTTCGGATGGGGGTAGGGCGACTTTCTGGTGCCCATGATGTGGTTGGTTGAGAGATGTTGTTGATAGTTGAGACTGTAACACTGGCAGGCTTGTCATACTTTGTAGGGGTGAACTGTCCGGACACCTTCTTCGGTTCAATCTCTATTTTAACGAGGCTTTCCTCGATTTCCACTCTAGCCTCTCTGAGAGCTCAAAAGTGGGGATAGTATTATCCTACCATCGTTTCTCGAACATGGTGCAATAAATTCTTCTTCAATATGTTGACCTGATCTTCCTCGGATGGTTGATTGGTCATGGTAGCTGCTTGCTCCCTCCACCGGGTTATGAAATTACTGACTGATTCTCCAGGATTCTATTTGAGCATCTCTAAATCATGATGGGTGACCTTAAGCTCTTCGTTGTATTTGTACTACGACATGAATTATCGGGCTACATCCTCCCAGCTATGGATTATGGATTCCTCAAGAGATAAAAACCATCAGAGGGCACTATCCTTCAAAGTTTGCTGAAACAATTGGTCCATCACCTCCTCAGAAGCCGCTAGTAGAGTCATGGAATGATGGTAATTATGAAGATGAACAATCGGGGGGCCACTCCCTCCGAACTTCTCGATATTTGGCATCTTGAACTTCTCGGATAACCTCGCTTTAGGATAAGGTGACATGTGGGTGTAGTCCATGTAATTCCCGGAGATCCTGACTTGGTCAAACTTCTTGGTGAGCATCTTCAGATCCTCTTTGACTTTATTCTCATCCTCCTCCTTTGGATTAGCGACCACAGGAAGGTTAGCCATAGGCTGGGCAATGTTTGACATTGAAAGTTGGGCAGGCGGCAACCCATTAGCAGGAGGGGCACGTGGATCGTGCTGATATTCTTCGAGAACCCAAATAGGCTCGGGTGGACCCATAACACGAGGGAATAGGGCCTCAGTCTCTTGAGGAATTGGAACCTGGTTTCGTTGCATTTCTCGGACCTCAGTTTGGAGGTTGTCAATCTTGGAAACGAGCTAAGCTAGGACTGTCGTCAGATCCAGCTGCATGACTGGTACTTGATCTGTATTCTCCATGAAAAGTGGATGGATTCTGGACTCTAAAGAAGTTGCAACATGGGGATATATGTGATCCTAGGTGCACGTGGTGAGAAGTGTACATGGAGAAATTTCTACAAGTGTGTGAACATAAGCATAAACATGGGATACACATGAGAAAGGGGAATATGCAGATATGGGGGGAAACATAAGCAAATATAGCATCTATGCAAATAGAGTCAAGCCCTCAAAAACACGTACCCCTAGCAGAGTCGCCACTGTGGCCATCCCCGATCGTCGCCGGGGAGGAAAAGGATCCTTCGGGTCCCGCGCGTCCCTCTCGGGAGAGCGCTTTGGCCGGCGTCGTTTGAGCTGTGATGTAAAAATGTAAAGAGATTCAGAGTCGACAATATATTTTACTCAAAATAGACAAAATAAAAAGGGGAAGCCACCCCGAAGGATGGCATTCAAAGACATACTGGTGCGTATGAAACCAAATGATTCGAGAAGGGTTCTGAGGCTTAGTTACGAAATGGGAAGGTGTTAGGCACCCATTCCGCCCTTTCGGTCTCTCATGGATATTTGCTATTTTCCCTTATGTTTCCCCCCATGATATGTGTGCATGTGTATATATAGAATGGAGGTAGGAATCCCGACTTGTATCATGGAAAAGATAAAGTGAGTCATTCGTAGGAAGATATAAGAATAATATTAGAAAGTAAGATTTACGCGATTACCCCTACGTTGATCATTATAATGGAACGATAAAGCATATGGAGTAATAAGTTACTAAGAACAAATATATAGAATATAAGGAAAATGGATTTAGAAAAGATAGAAGATAAGATAAAAGGTGAGAAAAAGGACTCGAGTATCGGGTTTTACCTCGAGACGCCTACGTAGCCTATAAAGGCATCAAAGTCCACGTAGTTCGCATACAAAACGAGGGGTGGGGTATATCCCATAAATCCAAATGGGGGATCTCTTATTTGTGAGTGTGTGTGCGTGTAGAAAAAGTGTTTTAGTTGTGAGAAAAGTGTGGAAAAAGTGTGAGAATCCTTATTTGGAATTTATGAGCAAACCCACTTTTTCTTGTTTTTGGGGTTTTTATTTATATGAAAATAAGAGATGTGCAATAATACTAAATAAAAAGTATATTAGGATGTGGGAAATGAGGTAATAAAAGAGCTTAAGTAAGAAAACAAGTTATTGGGAATTTAAGAGAGAGTTTGAGAAAGTTGGACCTTCTTAAAGATCTTGAGCTTGATCTTGAATGTTGGAGAGAAGCCCTTGCGCTTGAATGATGATGGAGAGTGGATAATTCAACAAGTTTGATGAAAAGTATGATGAAAAGTGGAAGTAAAAAAGAGATTTGAAAGTTGAAATCACGTTGCCTTTGAGAGAGGTTTCTGGGATTCGTTCAGAGAGATTTTTATCATATTTGGGCTCTCCCTTGCAAATGAGGTGAATACCTCCTTTTATAGCCCCAGGTGAATGTCGATCGGCATTGTCAGGCCACTACCTATCGGCAGGTGCCAATAAGTAGGGTTTGGAACCTGCCAATTGGCAGTGCGCTTCAGGATTTTTCGGAAAATTAGCCGCCGAGGGTAAACTGTTGGTCAGAATCGCGCATAGTGCATACCGTTGGAAAGGTATTTCAGAGACCTTCGAAAGTCCTTTGGACTGCTTCCGATTTTGGGAGTTGACTTTAGGTCAAATATGGCTCGAAAGCGTTTGTCGATCCATTGGACGAGGAATCGTTCGGACGCAAACGGATCGTTCATTCGCATGGTAAGTTAGAATCATGCACGGGGTGGACCGTTGGAAAGGTTAGGATATGTACTTTGACATTCCAAAGAGTTTGACCCGGTTTGGATAATTGACTTTGGTCAACTGAGCCTGAGAAGCATTCGGTGACCTCTCGGAGTCAAACGAATCGCTCGTCCGCATGGAAAGTCAGAATTGTAAACAGGACGGACTATTGGAAAGGGGATTCAGTGACCTTCGAAGATTCATTCAGCCTCGATTGAGCTGAAGAGTTGACTTAGGTCAAACAGAGCCCAGGAGCGTCCGATGGCCTCTGGATCAGGTTTCGGACGCAACGAATCGTTCGTCCGCATGGTGAGTCAGAATCGCGCACGGGGCGGACCGTTGGAAGGGGGATTCAGTGCACTTCGAAGATTCATTTAGCCTTGGTTGAGCTGAAGAGTTGACTTAGGTCAAACAGAGCCCGGGAGTGCCCGGTGGCCTCTAGGTCAGGTTTCGGATGCAAACGGATCGTTCGTCCGCATGGTAAGTCGGAATCGCGCACGGGGTGGACCATTTGAAAGGGTATTCAGTGCCCTTCTAAGATTCATTGAGTTACAGTCGAGATGAAGAGTTTGACTTTTGGGTCAAACTGAGCCGGGGAGTGCCCGATGTCTTCTAGGTCAGTACTCGGGACATGACCTAGGTTTGTAGTGATGAGGGGAGGTACTAGGGACCTAAGGAGAGTTGGGGGGGGGGGTAACAGAATGGGGTGTCTACAAATGATATTTTGGAAAATTTTAAATTCCAATTTTTATTTATTTTGAAGAAAAATATTTTTGGCTTTTTTTCAAAAAAATTCAATTTTTTTGGATTTTTCTGGGCATTTTGTAAATTTGTGAAGTTTTAGATATACTCACTCTTCACCAGCCCCACCCACCCCCCAACTTAGACTTTTGCATTGTCCCAAGTCAAAAGGACTAAAAGCTAAACAAGGCAAAATAAGAAGTGCGATAAATAAAACAAACAAATGGGGAAAATGTTAAATTTTCTATAAGCAAGACTGTGGTACACTAGAGCAAGGAAATACAAAAATGAATATCAACCAAGCCAAATTAAAAACAACAAACACAATCACCATATAAATTCTTTTTTGGAGTGGTGGGTGGGAACTACCGGTTGCACTCGGGTCATAGGGATCATAGAAATAACTCGGAGGGTACCAAATGACAATTCATACATTTGATCTTAAAGGCGATGCATCATGATCATATCACGTTGGTAAGATTTATGGTTGGCCTCCTGATCCCTAGTATATTGAGTAATGAACCCATCAACTTTGGTTTCAAGTGCCGTGAGGCGCCTATAAAAATCAGTCCCGGGAAGCACAAAATCACTATCAACCTCCTCACCCTATTCCTCATACTGCTCTCTCATCTCAACATCCTTTTCCTCCTCGGCACTACTCTCCTCATCATCGGAATCATCATCTTACCAGGAACATAAAATTGCTCATTGGCTATCGCTCCTGTTTCAGGTGGCTTGCCCAAACGGAATTAGGAGGCGAAAGGAACCGACGGGTGGGACAATAAGTATGTCGGTGAGAATAGAAGTAATGAGCTGCGCATATAGAATATGAGTAGTGCCCTTTTCATCTAGTGTAACAAAGAAAACATCTCTATAAATTATGTGGGCCGAATTTATGAAGGAGGAGTGGTCAAGGAGGTGATAAATGAGAGAATATTGCCTGGGTCTCATGCCGAAATCATTGAAGTTTTGCAATATGTTGGCGCACACGATTTGAAATGTGAGACGCGCATTTTCGCTCATTTGTCCAACCCTAAAAACTCTCGGACCCCAAGGGAGTTATACGTTGGATGCAAACATCTTTGTCGATGGGGGCGAGAGCATTGGGGTAGGTGAAGTTAGTGGGATTTGGGACCTCCTTTTTAGCAATCTTCTCGGAAAGGGTCTCGAGAGAAAAGGGAATGCGCTGTCCATCCACACATGCCTCAACGACAAATTCAGTGGTGCAGACAAGGGTGCCATAAACCTCTCGGATCGCAATTGCCCAGACGGCATTGTGAGGCCCATTTAGATAGCGGCACCAACCCTTTGGGGCAAAAAGGTTAGTGAAAAAATTTGGAAACTCTTATTAATGCACTGCTTGTTCAATTTGGAGCTTGCGAGATGGCTCAAAAAACTGGTCGTATCACCGTTGCTCTTGATCGAAGTGGTATGTAGTATTGTCATTGACGAACTCGATGGAGTTATACTTTTAGGGTTGGGCTTCGTCTGCCATGGGAGGAATGGTGTGTGGGAAGGAGCAATTTAGAGTATAGGGAGGAGGAGATCTTAGAAGAGATGGTAGGGAAGAGATGAGGGGGAAGGGGGGGGGGTGTATTTATAGGTGGGTATTGGGGGGAAAAGGTTAGAAATGGAGGGAAAGGGGATGGAGGGAAAATGAGGGATAAATTTGGGAGTTGATTCATCGGGTAAATGAAGTGGAGGGAAGTGGGACGATTGCAGGGAATAGGGTTGAACCTAGGGACTGTCGAAGAAAACCAGAGGATGATTCGGACTGGTTGCCTAGGGGCGGTCCGGATCGTCTCTTGATTATTTTATTTTTCCCTTGAAGGCGATCCGGACAGGGTGCATAGGAACCGTTCGGACAGGTACTTTATTTGAAGCAGATTTCCCCGTGTTGGATTTTTACTCCGCTCTCATACTTTTAAGGCTCTCCCATTGTGATATCAACTCAACATGAACCCAATTTTGCTCAACCCTAGTTTCGAATACCTAGGAATTCTCACAATACGGTGTGCTTCCAAACCTTCTAGTGTGATCAACACCTATTGACTAAAACTACTCTACCTATCCTAATCGACTTATTTATACTATACACAAGAGTCACCCCATACGCGTCGAGAGTGCGACGACCTCTCAACTGCAGCTCACTCAACCTCATAATCGGGGTTCGATAACCAAATTGTTTCGACATCCGCTAAGCACGCCTCTAAATATATATTTAGGTGTTGTCCATTAACTTTGAACGTACTTCCCCATTTTGATCTTCCAATTCCATAGCTCCGTGGGAAAATACGTTCTTGCCAATGAATGGGCCAGTCCATTGAGACCGCAACTTACCTGGATATAGATGAATCCGAGAGTTGTAGAGAAGCACCTTTGCCCGGGAAGAAACTCTTTGTGTCGAATAATCTTATTGGATGCGAGTTTCATCCTTTGTTTGGATATTTTAGCATTTTCATACGCGTCTTTGCGTATCTCCTCTAACTCATTTAACTGAAGCTTAAGAGATTCACCTGCTTTATCCATGTCATAGTTCAACCTCTTAATGGCCCAATACTCTTTGTATTATAACTAGACGGGAAGATGGCAAGGTTTGAAATACACAAATAGGAACAGGGACATTCCAAGTGGATTCTTGTATGCGGTACGATAGGCCCATAGCAAATCATTCAATCGAAGGGACCAATCTTTTCGATTAGAATCAGCGGTGTTCTCAAGGATGTTCTTGATTTCTCGATTCGCCAACTCAGCCTGCCCATCCATTTGTGGGTGATAGGTTGTTCCAAGCTTGTGAACTGTGCCATACTTTCTCATAAGCTTATCAAATGGCTTGTTCCAAAAATGCGTGCCATTATCACTAATTATCGCTTTCGGAGCATCGAAGAGAGAAAGTATGTGTTCCTGCAAGAAATGTATCACCCCTTTATTGTCATTTGTTTTGGTATTTGTAGCTTCCACCCATTTAGAAACGTAGTCTACCGCAACAAGGATGTATAGGTATCCAAAAGATGGGGGGAAAGGACCCATGAAGTCAATACCCCAGCAGTTAAAAATCTTAATAACGAGTATCACTACAAAAAGAATTGCTTTTTACTATGGAGGCTTTTGAGACGGCTTAAATTTTAGTCCCTAAAGCATATATTTTGAGACGGGTAAAAACAACCATCTCAAAAACTAATATTATTTAAGAAAGAATACGGTACCCGTCTTATAAAGTGAAGCTAATGAGACAGCATATTAAGAGCCGTCTCAAATACTCCACCTTATGAGACGGCTGAAATAATTCACTTTCCCACCTTCACGATTTTAACTCCCGCCTTTGCGCATAGAAGTGGAACCTTCTACATAGATAACAAAAAGGAAAAGAAAAAGTAACGCAAAAGTAAATCAAAAGTTGCATATCGTTTCTCTACCCAGAAAAAATGTCACCCACCTCGCTCTCCCTCACCGTCGTCACTCTCCCTAAACTACTTCACTGCCATTTTCACTCGCCCTTTTCTCTGCCCTACCCTCACCACTGGTAAGTGGTGTACCTTTTTCTGTTAGTTGGGGTGAGATTATGGTGGTGTAGGTTGCTAGCTACTTTGGGTTTCAAAAATTGGGGTTAAGTGTTGAGATTTTATGGTTGAAGACATCAAATTAGTTTTCTTATATATTGATTATCAATTTTCGTGTTTGGTTATTATTAAAATGAAATTAAAATTAATGAAAAAGTAATTTGATGTAATTAGTTAGTTATTGGTATAGTTGGAGGTTTTGTTATAGTAGAAATTGCTTATAATAATAGAATAGTAATTTTTTCTGCATGAAATCATAATTATGATTTTTCAATGGCAATTGTATGTTTTTCATTGATGGGTATTTGACAGAGGAATTACTGATTTTGTTACATATGTTTATTGACATTTAAATATTTGATCTAATCCCAGGAATTCAAGTTATAGTATCCTCAATACGGCGAAAAGGTAAAGTAATTCTTGGTTATTGGCTAATATTATTGGTTTTTTATTGGATTGATTTGTAGTGGTGATAGGAGGTTGAGGGTGAGCCAATTGAAAACCCGGATTGTCAATTGGTTGTTGTAGTATAGTTTTAACATTAATATTTATATACTTGTTTGTATGAATTTAGTTAGAATTATTGATATGTTTGTTTGTGTTAATTAATTCATGTCCTTTGGAAGTAGTTTATGCCATTAATTTGATTTACTATGTGATATGAATTTATTTTGTGATATATGTGATGGACCTAATTACTTTAAATACGCATCACCATTGAAAAAATTGTCAATGTTATCCAAGTATTTCATAGGAATATGAAGCACGGACATGGATACAGGTGTCATGTCCGACATGACACGGACACACCGACACAACAAGCCTTTAAAAAAATAGGACACGACAAATCGACATAAATATATTTTTATACTTGTATGTGTGTGTGTGTGTATATATATATATATATATATATATACTTTCATCTACTCTACATTTCAAAAACAAAAAATAGTTGTGAAACTAATTTATTAAAATCAACATGGTTCAGTATTTCATAATGACAGTAAAATCGTAAGTCAAAGATATGCATTTAAATTAAGCGAGATGATAACTTAATTCTTTTAACTTTTCTTCTTATTATTAATACACCCTTAAACGATTTAATTTTACAAGATGACTTTATAATTTCTTAGTGTTCTTTAATTTGGTCACCTCGTTGTGTCCACGAAATGACCGGGCCATGTTCGTCTAGTGTCCGACTTTTTTTTAAATGCCAAACAAGTCTGCAAGCCACGCGGAGTGTCGTACGAGTAGCGGGGTGTCCGAAACTCACCTTCGGAGAAGTGTTTGTGCTTCTTAGGTGGGAAATGTCCTTTTTCTCATTAGACTCGACTTTTAAATTTACTAGTAAACGTTCATTTAGGGTAGGGACAAACATAAATGAAGTGGCATGGAAATAGTCACGTTTAACTCCAAAGGTATCAAAGTTACCTGAGGGAAGGATTGTGTCCTCACTGGGTTTCTGGTTGTTGAAGTTAACCAGTATACACTTTTTATAGGGTTGAAAATGAGATTTAGGGGTCAAAACTCAAAATAAGAACGTGGAGGCTTAATAAGAGACACGAACACCTTCAAAGGTATTAAAGTGTCGTGTGGAAGAGACGTTTTTTGGGGAAGAGGGACAGTACCCCCACAAATATTATTAAAACAAGCCTTAAAAGGCAACAACTCAAACAAAAAGAAAACTAGAGGCTGAGCCCAATGCTCTAGCTTGAAAGCAATAAATAAGGGGATTAATAAACATCCCCATTACAAGAAGCTAAAGAAAGAAAAAAATTTGGGATTATGTAACTAAACCCATTACAATTTCACTTTTCTAATTTGAGAAATGCCTATTCTACCATTCTTCTTATGAACATAAGTCTCATCCAGACATTGATCATAACCAAAATATTTGATTGTTTAATCAAATAGGATGTTCTAATATCTTAACTCATGCATAAGTCCATAAAGAGATCTCTTAATCTTGCATACTTGTGAATGTTAAAATCATAAGTGACTTTAGATCGATAGGGTTCCCCTTTGGACCTTTGACGAGTAAGAGGAGAGATGTGTAAAAGTAAGAGACACAAGTTTAAAGTGGTTCAAAACTCATTCGGGGGTCCTACGTCCACTGTTAAAGGTGTTCCACTCGTATATTAGAAAGTAAATGAAGTGTAACAGTCTAAGAGACCTTAATCTTTGATCAATAGTCTAAGGCTTGGTGGACTTTTTTAATAGCGGAGATGACATTAGGAAATAACTAAATGACTTCTCTAAGGGTACCAAGGTGTTGTTTTAGGGCTCTACAAGGTGTACAAAGTGTATAAGTAATGTAGTAGGCCCAATTTACAAATATATTCTCATAAAAATGGGTTATGAATATGGAGCGAAGTGTGAAACACTTATAAAATGCGAGAACTCATATGAGTTTGATTGTTTAGATGACTTAATATTTTTGAATGTTTGAGATCAATTCCCCCTCAACGTCCATAAGATTCCTATTTATAAGGAAACTCTTGGAAAGAGAACGAGTGAACAATCACGGTATGGCTTTGATAGTGCTAAGGTCTGAAGGTGCCAGAGGAAGTTGAAGTGTTGGACAAAGTATTCATAGGTGGTGCCAGAGGAAATATTTGAGACAAGTCCTCTTTTTACTTTAGGCCTTAATATTTCCCTTACATTGATCGAAGAGGATGGTACTGGAACCCTTGAGAGGGCGTCTTCACTGTGGGGTTCCACTTCACTATCGAATTATTGACTAGGATGCCTCAATTGCATCTATTTTCATAAAAGGGGAGGACTTGAAGAGGGATGTTAAAACCCTTAGCCATTCTGAAGGGATGGTCGCGATTGAAAATTATTTTCGACTTCCATCTAGTGAGAAGCTTAACTCGTATGCTTATTTGGTAAATTCACTCCATTCAATGGCCAAGACGAAATGTTTTGATGTTGTGGACAAACTGAGTACACGGGAGACCTCGGTTAATGCGAAAGAGTTGGTCCGCTTATTGGGCAATGTACCTTTACAGTTATTCTAATTTTCTCACGATCACTTTTTGGCTTTTGTTCTTTGATCTTACCTCTACTTGTCCTTTTGTAGTTTTAGCACTTGACATAGGTTGTTTTGGCTAACACCCTTGTTAATAGTAGATGATAGAATAAGGCTATTGGGATGGCGAGAGGGATGGACCCTTATTCAGATGCAACTGGATTGAACGATCGATGACCTGAGTGTGAAGAAAAATGTCCTTAGGAAGGATAAAGAGGCGCTGAGGTCTTGAGTCATTGTTCTTGAGAAAGATAAACTTCTAGATACTAATAATATGAGGGATAGTGCCTTTTCAATGGCTGTTGTGAGGGAATCCCTGAAAAAGTTAGTGAAACTTCACACCCTGGCAAAGACTCTTCGAGGTTAGAAAGTTAACATACAAGGCTTGCAGGATAAACTCCTTCATGTCAACGTTGAGGTGGGACTCCTAAAGCAGTCTCTCGGTGAGCTCACTGCTTTAAAAGAGGACTTGACCTCCAGGGGTCAGGAACATTAGAAAGAGCATGATAGGGTCTCCTTACTTCATTCCACTCTTCAAAGGGAGATTCATTCTGCTATTAAAAAGAATATCGATGCCTATACCAGGTCTGAGACATTTCAGAGGTACCTATTTTAGAATTATAGCTCTAGATTTCATGCTTGCAAAGAGAAGGTCCAAAGGTTATTCCTTGAAGTGGAAGCCACTAACCTATTTGTTGAGGCCCTTGAATATGGTGTAGAGAGTTCAAATGATGAGGGTGACCATGTTGGGGGAATAATCTTAAGAAAGATGCCTCTTCCTCTGTCCCACCAGTAAAACCCTTGTGGAAGCCCAATATACCAAACCATGATTGGGATTTTATATAATTCATTATTTTGAATTCCTAATTGGCCATGGGTTGTTGATATAATTTCTCATCCTTTCATATTTAATGAGAGTAATATTTTGAATGGAAATGTGTTGTTCTTTCATCTATACTTTGTACTTTATTTTTTGCTTTGTTAAGTAATAGTTTGCACTCCTTGAGGGATGTCTTCCTAAGGCATTCCGAGCATGTAGTAAGCTCTTATCCCCCAAGATTACTTGGTAAATCAAGAAAACATGAAAACTTATTGAAGTAGAATTAAAGTCCCTGAGACCTCTGTTTTATACTTATGAAGTTTACTGAAGTCAAGATCGAGGTTTTGTAGTTTAGCATTAAGCTTTGGAACCTTAGCATGCATGATGCTCGTGCTTTTGTGAGACTGGAACCTTAGCATGCATGATATTCTCATCAGTTGGAATGACATTATTCATAACTTTCCAACTGAATATACAGATTTTATTAGGACAGTGCTTACTCCATATGTATTTCCATCTCTGAGTTGATGGTCTAACTTTTCTGATATCTGAGACTTTTTCTGCAGAGATATCATTATGCTTGATTTTGAATTGATTAGACACTTCTATTGGTTGAAACACATGTGTGGTTAGGGCCATGTCAGGCTCTTCTTGAGTCATGTCTTGTATGGGTCCAGTTTCTTTATCAATAATTTCTACCTCGATTTGATTCTTTCCCTTTTATTTCTCCACGTATATAGTCTTAGTGATTATCTCCTTTCTAACTTTATTTTTCCTTGGCTTCAGCTGTGAGGGATCTTTAAAGATACATTTAATTTCTTCAAGACCTTGTTTCTTGCAATATTCACAATAAGATGGGATCTTTTCATAACTAATTTGTTGCCAGAAACCTTGTGAACCACAACCAATCCACACGCGATGGGGTCTCTCCTGCTGAAGATTTAGTTCAACACATATATATTTATAGGATTGGCCTTTTTATATGATGGGGTGGCTAACCCAATGATTCCGGTGGAGCATGGTTCTCTCATTTGAATTTTGATATTGGCCTTTTTATTATTCTTTTTGCAAATTTAGCATGACTTTAGTGAAATCCATATCATTATTCTCGTCCCTTACTGAAATAATAATGTTAATATAATGTTGGATAGGATTAATTTTCTCACTAATAGCATTAGAGTCAACAACCATCCAGTTGGCATATCTAGTTTCATTACTATTTTGAGAATGAGTAATATTAATCACATAGTCATGATTAAAAACTTCTTTCCAGGATTTGGGGGTAGTTTGTCTCCCCATTTTAAATGACTTTTTTTTGTAGCCAATAACTTCCTCCATTTGATAGGAAATATTGAGTTTTGCTCTAGATTCAAATAAGTCTTTTCTTGAGTTTTCATTAGGATCAATTTCGAATTGTGTTCTTTTATAAGGATAATATCTTCTAAATCTTTTGTGGATTGAAATATGTTTTTGAAATTTTTTTTATTCCATGTTATCAATTTAGTTTTTAGTTTTTTGAGCTTAATACCAAAAGCTACCATAGGAGGAGCATTGAATGATTAGGTGATGCTAAACACCCCGTGCATGACTCCGCTAGGTTCCTTTTCTCAATTCTCATGGAGGTACTCACACATCACTATCACTTTATATGTGAATCCATGTAATCATTCTACTTTTCACCCTCCTTCTTTTGGAGAATCAACTTTCAACATGCAAAGCTATAAAGGATAGGTTCATTGTGTGCTAGTTTCATTATGTAGTTGTAAATCAGTTGTAGATATGACTGATTAGTGTAAATCAGTTAGTGTAAATTTAATACAATGAGTTGTTAAATTTTCAATGGGGTGAAAGGATAAAAAGAATTAATTTAATTTCTTCATGTATTTGATTGGCATAAATCAGTTAGTGTAAACTTTGTTCACTTGCTCAGCTTCAACAGGTACCTGATTGAGTATTAGACAAAGAAAGTGAATAGAAGAGCTCTGCAATTAGGATTCACTTGTACAAGTTGTACTTAGTTGAGTATTTAATGAGGTTTGATGTGATTTTATCTCATATAATGATTTTTTTGCAATTAGTCCTCCCAAAGTATCAAGTGAAACCAATCATAACACCTGCCATTTTATTTAGGCACAACCCTTATTTTGAATTTATCTCTAGATTGCATTTTGCAATAATATGTTGGTTCTTAAATTGTTTGGTTTCACCATTTTAATAATGAGGCTGTCAATTAATAGGGATATCACAGTATGAGGTCAAAAGCTCAGTTGATAAGCGTAAGTTATTCTCTCTCTCTCTCTCTCTCTTTCTCTCTCTCTCATGTTTAAGGGATGATGAGCAAGTTGATTTATAGTGCTTTTGTTTCATTTCAAATTTTTTATTCAAGTTGCAAGTTAACCTCAAAATCTCAGTGCTCCTGAAGGCCCACAACATCACTACTTTGGAACATGAGACAAAAGATTTTGGATCAAAGGCTCCGTGCTCTTTTAGTATTTCTCGATCTCCCAAAAAGCCACTATTCATGGGCAGAAACGACATGGCTTATTCAGTTCTCCGGTGGCCGGAGTAGACTTCCTGGAGATCTTGGTAGCCAAATGCTTTATTGGGGCTCTTGATGCATATATGCAGTTTGCGTGTATGCATATATATATATATATGCATATATGCTTGCATATATGCCGATATATGCATATATGCTTGCATATGTCTGCATATATGCATATATGCCGATATATGCATATATGCTTGCATATGTCTGCATATATGCATATATCTGCATACATATATGCATATGCTTGCATATATCTGCATATATGCATATATATGCATATAGGCATATATATGCATATGTGCTTGCATATATGCATATATCCAAAATTACCATTTGTGACTTTTTTATTCCAAACACAACTGGAGCATTGGGTTTTTAATTGTCTGTTTTTACCTGTTTAAGAAAAAAAGTTGCATCAGTTATGAATTTTTAAACTCGGGTTGGCATTAAGTTGTTTTTCACATTTGTGAATTTTAAAGTTTAAAACAACTTGATGTGAACCCAAGTTTTAAAATTCATAATTGATGTAATTTTTTTATTCAAGTTGTGAGGAGTTCTAATCATGATTACTTAAATGTGTTTGGTATGTGTTTACTTAAAGGTAATTAAAGGTAATTATTGTATATTACTTAAAGTTCAGTGTTATATGATACCTAGAGGTTGAAGTATGCAGTTTTTACATGACCCCTGACTATTTTTAAAGAAAAAATGTCCCTAAAATAGGGGTGTTGCTGCATAAAAAATGTCACTGATTTTTTATTTTTCTTTTTAAGTTCACTGCTTTTTTAATCCTAATATTATATCTTATTATAAAATTTATTTTTTTGTGTTTGATTGAATAGGTTTCAAGTCTACGTTGATGAAGACCCTCCTCCGCCAACTACTGCTGCTGCTGACCAAGATCAGAAATCAGAGGCTCCAGCGGAGGAGAAACATGAGGAAAACAAACCCGCACAAGGAGAAGGAGAAGGAGCAGCCAAGAAAAAAGGAAAAACCAGCCGAAGAAAAAGAGGAAGAGGTCTGAACCGGTGGCACCTCGTGCTGCTGCTGTAGAGAAAGTGGAGAATAGTAATCAATGGAGATTGTTGTGTGGAGCTCGACACTTGCACGTTCTTATTATTGAATGTAAGTGTTTAAATTGCTTGGACATGTCCTGTTCAAGGCTAGAAATGTAGGTCTCTTTTTAGTTTTTTAGTTTAGAGTTATATTTCATTATTTTTTTCATTTTATTATTTATTCATTTACTTATTTATATTGTATTTGTGTTTAATTAGGGGTTACTTCCCAAATTAATGAAGACCGCACACTCCATGGGTGAGAAAAGAGGAATATTGATGATGGTATGTATATACAAGGAGGGGATATAATTTTAGGCATAGGTTATTGGATAATTTTTTGGTCTCTGTGAAAGACAAAGATATTTTGGTCTTTGATTTACACATTTTTATGCTCTCTCCCCCATATGAATTTTGTTTCATTAATTCAATCGTTCCTTTCAGATATTGATTTTGATGTAGACATATTGAGTTCATACTCAAGAAGAAATAATTGGTTGCAAATCTGATATTGTTTTTATGTTTTTCAGCAGCTACATGGTTGTTACGTGGCTTCTACAGCGCTGCTATGGTAATAGCTACTACGTGGATGCTATGGGGACACCACGGAGCTGCTATGGGGTCGTCACGGAGCTGCTATGGAGTTGTTGTGAACTGTTGAAGGCACGGGCATTTCTCTAGCGACACGGTGTGTTAGTGACACGGTGTGTTAGTGACACGGTGTATTTGCTATATAATTAATAATTAGCTTTATTTATATAATATTTGTCTAACTCTTTCAATTTAGTAACTATATTTTCTTTTTTGTATCAGGTCGCATTTGGAAAAGAATGGACAATAATTATAGTGGAGCATAATTATTTTGGCTTCCATCCATTGATATATATTTATTTTTTTTAAATGTTTGTTTCATTGAAGCTTTTGTTAGGCAAATTTGTTTTTTTTATATTGTTGGATTTGTCGTTATCCCTTGAGAAGGGTGGATAGTCCAATAAACAAAGGAGACTTTGCCCAATTTTTTTAAAACTTTGACACTTTGTTTGTTTGAGACACAATGAGAATTCACTTGATGAATATTATATATTTCATGTTATATGTGACTTTGTTTGATGAATTTAGATTATTTGAATGGTTTTTGACAATTTGTTATTTATTAAGCAGGGTAGATAGTCCTATAAATAAGGGAGATTATGACCATTTTTTTTAAAATTACACTTTTGTTTTGTTTTGTTGGGGAAAGATATTTTTGTCGTTTTACAATTACGTATTCTGAAAATTTTCGTCGTTTCACGATTATGTACTTTCAAAATTTTCACCGTGCCTTCAGGCACGGGCATTTCGCTAGTCATTTTTTGTTAGGGATAGATGGTTTTTTATGTATTTTTTCTAATGAGATGAGTGAAATTGTATAAAGAGATCTATGTTGGACACAATGTTTAAATTGTGTATTTTTTCTTTGTATAAATTTTAATTATAATTGAATGGAAAATTATATGTTATATGTTGAAATGGGATGCAAAATATGTCATATTGTTTTTAAGAGGTTTTGTTTATAATTATATAGAGTATATTAAGGAATGGATGAAATTTTAATTCTGGTGCCAAAATTATTAAAGACGGCTTCTTTGCCGTCTCAAAAGGGTTCCATAAATGAAGACTTTTTGAGATGGATAAGTTATCGTCTCAAAAAACTCTTTGGGGACGTGTGTTGGCGTCTCTAAAAAATACTTTAAAAGACGGATTTTTTGCCGTTCAAAGGGGTCCTGTAAGCGATGACCTTTTGAGATGGCGTATTTCCCATCTCAAAAGAACTTTTTGAGACGGCTTCTGCCGTCTCAAGATGCTTTTAAAATGGGGGTCTAATACTACGCTCCTTTGTTGTCTCAAATGGAGTCACAAAAGGCTTTTGATACGACTATAGGAATTTTTGAGACGGTTGGAGCACCGTAGTAAAAAGCAATTTTTTTGTAGTGATATGGGGGTTAATGGCATCATGCCTCGTCGGGTAATAGCCCCCATCCGTTTTCACCTATCGCATGATTTACAACAATTGCTCACATCCCGAAACATTGTGGGCCAGTAGAGACCGCTTTCGAGAATTTTAGTTGTCATTTTTTTTGTCGATAAATGGCCTCCACATGCTTCCGAATGACAGAATTGGATGACTTTGGGTATTTCATCATCCGGTACACACCGTCGGATGATTTGATCTGCATAATACTTAAAGAGGAATTGATCATCATAGAAAAACATGCATGAACAAGTAATGAACCTCATCTTCTCTCGCGATGTCCAATCGGGAGGGACAGCTCCCGTGACAAGATAATTGACTATATTCGCAAACTAGGGGAGAGACGATGTGGCAAAGAGTTGTTCATCCGAGAAATATTCATCTATGGGTATATGATCGCTAGGTACGTCAGACGAAAGCAGGGATAATTGATCGGCAACGATGTTTTCTACTCCTTTTTTGTCTTTAATGGAGAGATTCAACTCCTGTAGGAGTAGGATCCAACTTATGAGTCATGGCTTTGCATCTTTCTTCGTAAGGAGGTATTTCAATTCCGCGTAGTCGGTGAAGCAAGTAATGGGTGAATCGATGAGGTAGGAATGATATATATCTAGAGAAAATACTACTTCCAGCAATTCTTTCTCCGTGGTGGAGTAATTAAGTTATGGTCTGGTTATAGTTCGGCTAGGTTAGTAGATGACATGAGCCTTCTTGTCTTTCTTTTGGCCCAAAACAACCATTATTGCGAAATCTCTCACATCACACATAAGCTCGAATGGCAAGGACCAATTCGGAGCTTGCATGATGGGAGAGGAAGCAAGCATGCTTTTCAAATTTTCAAAAGTGCAATGGCATGCTTCATTCCACTCAAATGCGGTCTCCTTAATGGAACGGTTACTCATGGGTCTAGCGATGGCACTAAAGTCCTTAATAAACCTTCTATAAAACCCCGCGTCGCCTAAAAAACAATGCATGTCTTTTAGTGATTTCGGTGGAGGTAACTTGGCTATGACATCAATTTTATCTCTATCAACTTCAATTCCTTTGGATGAGATAATGTGGCCAAGAAATATGCCCTCAGTGACCATAAAATTGCATTTTCCCAATTGAGCACCAAGTTCGTTTCCACACATCGGGCAAGTACCTTCTCAAGATTTGCTAAACAAAGATCGAAAGAGTTGCCTAAAACCCTAAAGTCATCTATGAATACTTTAATTCCTCTCTCAATCATGTCGCTAAAGAGACTTAACGTGCACCTTTGAAAGGTCATGGGCACATTGCACAATCCGAATGGCATCCGCTTGTAGGCAAATGTACCAAAAGGACATGTGAAAGTCATCTTCTCTTGGTAAAGCACATTTATCTCTATTTGGTTATATCCGAAATAACCATCTAGAAAGAAATAATAAGGGTGTCTCGTTACTCTCTCTAGCATCTGATCAATGAATGGCAAGGAGAAATGATCTTTCCTAGTTCCCGTATTGAGTTTTTGGTAATCAATGCAAACGCGTCACCCAATGGTGGTACGTTGGGGGACTAGCTCACCCTTAGCATTTTCAATCACCGTCATGCCCAACTTCTTCAGGACAACTTGTATGGGACTCACCCACTTTCTATTCGAGATTGGGTAGATAATCCCGGCATCCGACAGGTTAATAATTTCTTTCCTCACTACCTTTTTCATAGTAGGGTTCAATCTTCTTTGTATTTTCATTGAGGACTTCACGTCCTCCTCGAGATGGATTTTATGGGTACAAATCAAAGGACTTATACCTTTCAAATCAGTTATGCAATAACCAAAATCACTTTGGTGCTTCCTCAAAATTTTTAACAATTTACCCTCTTGCTCTTCATCTAGGCTAGATGAGACAACAACAGGAAATGTCTCGTTCTCTCCTAAATAAGCATATTTGACATTAGATGGTAGTTTCTTTAATTCGAGGCTAGGAAATTTTTCACTGGAAGGAACCATGCGTGCCTCCCTCGGTGGTATTTCCTCAAATCTAGAAACCCAACTTACATCTCTCATGTCCTTATCCGATGCTCTCTCACCAAGTATCTCCCTCAACTCCTCTATTTCCTTTTCAAAGTCGGTGTAGGATTGCGCACTCTCATTGCTCGATACAAGGCAAGCTACTAATGCATCTCCACTATAATTTTCCTCTATGTGCTCGTCTAAGATATCATCAATAAGGATTACTACGTGAAGATCATCTTCTTCCCCCATATGTTGTGCTATGTTAATGATGTTGGTATTTAAAGTCATGTTCCCTAAAGTGAGTTGTAGCTTCCCATTTAGAGAGTTAATCAATGCGTTAGTCGTATCTAAGAATGGGCGACCATGGATAATGGGGACATGGTTAATCGAGGCGAAGGAGGGATCCATATCCGAAATGACAAAATCTACTGGGAAGTCGAAAGTGTTAACTTGGACCATCACGTCCTCTACAATACCTCTTGGTATCTTCACAGTTTGATCAACTAATTGGAGAGTGATCTTTTTGGGCTTAAGTTCACCCAAATCAAGTTGCCTATAAATGGATTAGGGGGGATATTTACATTCTCCCCTAAATTGAGTAAGGAATTTTCGATTCGATTCTTTCCTATGATGTAGAAAATGGTAGGTGCACCAGGATCCTTGAACTTTAAAGGAATATCATTGAGTAGAACAGAGCTCACATTTTGTGCTAGGAGTAAGTTCTTCTTTACCTTAAGCCTCCTCTTCACCATCAATAAGTCTTTAATAACTTTTTCATTAGCGGGAATTTTCTTGAGGTCATCGAGGAAAGGTAAATTTAACTTCACTTGCTTTAGGACATATAGCACATCATCACGGGGGTTTCCTTTTTGGGAAGGAACGAACCATTGAGGAAATGGCACTGCAGTGGGTGGCTTCACTACTATCTTGGGCTCACTAGTGTCTTCGCTATCACTCTCTTTCAAGGAGACATCTTCATCCTCTTTTATGTCGGGCGAAATCTCCTTGTCTTTGGGTGTGTCATGTAGGGCAGGAGATAAATAAACGACCCTACCACTACGTAGAGTGGTTACGAATTGACATTACTCTTGATGTTCGGTATAAGTAGACATAACATTAGTTTGGCCTTGGGGAGGTCTTTGGTCTTGATCTGGAAACTTATCCTTCTCTTGGACACTCAATGACGATTGTAACTTTCAAATGTTCATATATATGTTGGTGAACATGCGCTCATATCTAGCATTGGTTACACTTTGGGAGTTTATGAATTGGTGTATCGTGTCCTCGAGAGTTCTCCGCGGTGGAGAGATATATGGAGTTGGAGGAGGTGGTGTTGGCCCATGTCCTTGCAGAGGTGGTGCTTGTTGAAAGTGGGGAGGTGGAGGAGGGGAAACATATGAATTAGGATTCAATGCAGCCTGCGGTTTCCCATAGCTAAAACCTGGGTGGTTTTTCCAAGAAGGATTATAAGAATTTTCTTACAGGGACCGAAATTACCCTTGAATCCTCCTACACCACTCACTTGCTCTTAAAGCATGACTTTGTATGCGGGTATTATTGGGAATTCCTCTGTTGAATGTCCCACTTCATAAATAGCACATACCTTCTCAACGTGGGTGTGGATGGGGCCAGTTGGTTCTCTTACGTGCACAACGAGTAACTCTCTCATACCTTTCTCAATTTGATCGAGTCGATATTCCGTCATGGTATCTTTGTTGACGTTGAATAGATCAGACGTCAGTGAAGTGGTGTCTGCTTTGAGAGTTCGATTCTAAGCACTAGGGTCAGACGTATCCCATTCTTGAGTAGTGTCAGCAACATACCTCAAGTGGAGCTTAGCATCATTAGCCTCTAATTAGATAAAGGGGCCATCGCACATCGTTTCAACAAGTTGTTTGGAATTGATGTTCAGCCCATAATGGAAGAACGAAATGATTTTCTATTTATCAAGTCCATGATGAGGTCATGAAGTAACTAACTCGTTGAAACGCGATAAAACATCGATCAAACGGTTTATTTCTAATTGTCGGAAGGTTTGAATTTGAGCCTTAATGGAGTTCATCCGATGTGGGGGGAAGAACTTCGTCAGAAACTTAGATTGTAACTCGTTCCAAGACGTAATCGAATTAGGAGGTAAAGACTATAGTAAGGTCTTAACTTTATCCTTGAGAGGAAATGGGAAAAGCTTGAGGTGGATCACATATTTTGTATTTACTTGATCACTGAAAATCTCGTACTCCTGTTCCAAATCCCGAATGTGGAGATAGGGATTTATCGATTCCATTCCATGGTATGTGGGAAAGATTTGGATCATTCCATTTGGGAAACGAAATTTCCCCACATTATATGGGACTAAAATTCAGCCCGGAGTGACTGATAGCTCAGAGTACAAGAATTATCTCAAGGGTCGATAAATGCCTCTCTCTCACCCACGCCCAGACTTCCATGCTGTGACATGGGTGTCTCCCTTAACGACTCGGTATCCTTACTCGGTGCACTAGTAGTGTAACCTGAAGTGTAACCAGGTGGGTAGATTTCTTTTGAGTTTGGCGGTGTAGGATCTGGAACCCAAAATTGAGGATTGTTAGGCGTGTGGGGGGGGGGGGGATCTGGGTTGTACTCGATAATTGGGATTTCATGAATGCGCGTTGGACTACTTTGATGACTTTGGTGTGGATTTTTCATTAACAGGATTTTTAGAGAAGTTGTATCTTTTTTTTGGATTTTTAATGAATTTTTTATCAAGGTTATGGATTAACTCAATCTAATCTACATTCTACCTAAATTCCCCGGCAACGGCGCCAAAAACTTGACGCGACTTAAAAACTATTTTAAAATGCGTTCTTATCTAGGCTCAAGTGAAAACATGTCGCTCAAGTAATAATACCGGTAAGTCAGGATCGAATCCATAGGTAAATAGGACTAGAAAATCGTGACGACGTTTGGAGAGACGGAGAACCCTAACTTGACTCTAAAAGAGGTGAAAACATGCTTTTAATGGGAGATTAATTATGAACTAAATGAAATATCAACAACTAAATGAACTAACAACTAATGAAATGAAGCTACGCTAATTAATTTAAGAGCAAATAGTAAATGTATGAAAGATTTAACTATGAATGAGAACAATATGTTAGGATACAATCCTCCAACCCTAGTGCATTTATTGATGTTAAAATCAACTTTCGAATTGAAATAAATGATTAAATCCATTCTTTATTAATCTCAAGCATTATATATATGAGGTTCAATCCTGGGTCATATATAATCAAAAGTAAGAATAAAGCGGTGTCTAGATAGCTACACGCGCGTTGCATTCTTAAGCATCACGGTTACCTAGGGCAAACGAGTTCAAAAGTCCTACAATGGTTATGATCACCACACAACACGACTTGACCAATTATTTAATTCAAAAACATAATTTTACACATTTGTAAAGAACATCGTGTTGGATTTATGCATCTCAGCCCTTAGAAACTTAACCAGACATAACTAAACTAAATAAAAACACATTTTTTGAAAAACAAAACATCATACTATATGGTGAATGGGGCAGAAGAACGTGCTAAATCAAAACAGATAACTAATAAAAGTAAACACTGAAAGATTAAAGGACAAATATTACTTGTATTTAAGAAATTCCATAAATAAAACTTCAATCTTCACTCAAAATTCACTCTTTGACAAAACTAGGGTTTTTGGTTACAAAACCCTTCTACTATTGCTGGAAACCTAATTTTTGGAACCCCTAATATTGTGTAACAACCTTGGATAAATAGTCTTTGGAATTTACTAGAGATTGACCCAACATAAAATTCTTAAAAAATGAAATTCTGAGAAAATTCAAAGCGGTCCGGATCGAAGGGAATGGGCGACCCGGATCCCCCCTTATTTGAGTCACGCATCTGCACAGGAGCGGTCCGGATCTTTTAATTTTAATCAGTCCGAATTTCTCTTGTTCTTCATTCAGAGATCTTGTTGCCAACCGGTCCGGATCTTTTATTTTTAATAGGTTTGGATCGCCCTAGTTTTTCATCCAAGACTTTTTCCTTGACTTCTCTCATCTTCAACCGGTCATAACTTCTTCACATTAGCTAGGATTGAGGTGCCGTTCTTTCCAGTATTCTTGAAATTGAAAGATCTTCAATTTCCCAGGTGGACCCACCTCCGGACTAAGGCTGCAAAGTTACAAAATTGACCTTTTTAATTTTCCTCCTTTAATTTCTTTCAATGTTTTTCCAATTTCTTTCTTTCTTGGTACTTTAAATACCTGCAAAATTCATGAGAAATACTCGAAACTTAATGTACTTGTTAGAAGGAGTCATTGGAAAGGAAATGAGATAAATCAACACATTTTACCTTATTCGAGATGACAAAAATCCCTAAATTAAAGGGATAAATTCGGACAAATTTATGCCTAATCACTAGTCAACGTGAGTTTGTGACCAACCTAGCACCCATAGATTACTATATACTTTATCGTGCGGTGATTATATCCTAACATATCCTTTTGGTATTTTTAAACTAGGCAAAACACACACCTCATAATAGCACCCATTCGTACAAGGTCGTCACTATGCCTATCTCTAAATTCTACCCAAATTGAATCTTCGTGATAACCATACCAGTCGCAATTTGCACATATAGATAGTAAGTGCTATACAATTCTACATCTCCTAATCCTTATAGGTTTGGTAAGACATGATAAGAACTAATCCTTCCCTTGGTAGGGTTATTCTAACTTATATTTTTTACACATGTCGATTCCTTAATCATACCTTAATATCCCATGCGAGGTCCTATTCTCAAATCCTTAACATAACATCATCAATCTTAGTCCCCAGTGGATTTTCTCGTACTGATAAAAATCAAGGAGGACACTTTTTACACTATTCATCTTATGACAAATGAGAATTATGTCCATTCATGACACTAATCTCCAATTACCCTTATAAAGTTACATCACCTATTCCTGCCAAATTTTATGACATCACCACGGACTAAATGATTTTACTCCTTAGATATTGACCAATTACCGGAGATCATGAGATTACGCTCAATACAACCATCATTAGAACACTTTCACTCCATAACACCGAACTTAATTGGCTACCTAATGACACCAATCATACCCTAACGTTATTATCACCAAGGTCTGGATAAGATTTTTCACCTATGATCCACTCAGAGTAGGTACGCTTTACCGATTTCATAATATCCATCCCACGACTATTAGATACTCTCAAGGTTACTATCCTATAAGTCTCCACGCATGGATAACTATAATCATTTAACACCTCAAGCCATCATAACAAGTCGATTTTCTATTCCCAAAGACACCACATATAATTGATCTCGAGGGTGGGATAGAGGAGATAGTTTCCTTATCGAATAAGCAAGAACCATTTTTCAGGGTATCCTTGCTCAGAATAACTACTAGACTACAACCAAAAAAAGGTTGCTTCCTATAGAATATTCACGAAGAAGAGGTTATATTAAAGTGAACTCCTCATATGGAACCCGCTTCACGTTCAATCATCACCCAGGCAATTGAAAATTGGCTATAGTATTTAGTTAAAAAATTTATATCCCTCTCGTTCAAAATCTTGGCATAGATTCAACCTATTACCCTCTCCTTGAGACTTAATGGAAATTCCAAAACATTTCTTTTAATTGACTGACTCCATATACGACATATGAAACCACATGGTGATACTACCAAGGATTCGAGAAGGATATATGACGATGTGTATAACCTATAGCCCTTAAGTTCACACCAACAACGACGCAAGGGATCATATTCCTCAAATATTACATCATATTCCCTAAAATCACTCATAGAAGACTACCTAGAGTTTACTCCTATGTCACTTCAAATATTTATCGCTACACGTGTAACAAACTTAACATCAATGGCTCGTAACTCTCATCATAGCTCACAAGATACATCTTTCAATCGAAAATTATCAAGGCACTCACCTATAATGATAATATCCTATAAACTAAGGCCCGAGTACACATCCTCAAGTAATGACCAACATGGTTCTACATGCCTACCAAATTGTCAAATACTTACGATATGATAATAACCTAAAGATCAAGTTCTCTTAATTTCATGTCACTGTTAGCCACCCACGTGACCCCAACTAATGAACCTAATGCGTCCTTATCACAAAATCAATACTGCGTAGACATGCCACTCTAATCACCTAACTCAACAGTTTTCTTTGAAAACTTTCATCTCTATTTCAATTGACACTATTTACCTTTATTAACATCTCAATAGACTTCTCACATAATTAAGGGTTGACACAAAAGATCCTCACACGAGAGAACACGGTGTTGCCACTAATGTCCTACGCAGACAGTTACAAGTTACTAACACATCTAAATCAGAAGCGTTGAGAGATATTAATGGAAACTAACATGGCCACCTTTCACTTGGCAATGAATTTCCCATTGTGCTAATCTACATGACTCTATAGCCGGGAATAAGAATCGAAACCATCATCTGTCTAGCTTGATCGACCAAAAACCAACACCAACACCAACGTCAAAGACCCATTACCTAGATAACAACATCACTCCCCAAAACAACCTTGAATCTAGTGCTCTAATACCATTTGCAACACCATGACACGAATTTATGGGTTTTCTGTGGTCAAACGGTCCATACCGGACGTCAGGTTTGAAGTGAAATGATAAAGCCTAAATAATGTTGCTAATATAGTTTTATTTAATTAACATTTCACTTGTTTAGCATGACATTCCAATTTATCTCAAGCTACGTGTGGGACTCGTAGGAAGCATCCACAGAATCCAAGCATTTAGAGCTACTAACGTAAAATAAAAAGAATACTTACATGGCAAACACTCTCAAAACACGAAATAGCGTAAAACCTACTATAATAAAGGAAGGGAACGAGACAAATGCCCAGTGGGAAATAAAATAATGCAACATAGAATCGAACGACAAAAAGAGACTCTATAACATACCACCGACATGGACATGCAATTACCATATATATGTACATATACATGTACTAATGCATGAATTCGTTTATTACAAAACATTTCTTGAGTTGATTAAATCACTATAATCTCATAAAGACCCTATTTTTTCCCGTTTTACTTAACTTAACATTGATTTCTCGATTTAACGAAACAAAATAGCACTTGTTTAGGAAAAACACTTCATTTACCAAAATGTCCCATTTATTCACACCAAGTCAACTTTAGTATTTTCCTTGAAAATTAGTTTTTAACACATCGCATTAGAAAGTACCCGTTTTCCCTTTGAAAATCCTTCACAACATACATTTGTGTTAATTATGGGTTAAAACCATCTTAGGTTGCTTGATTACCCATTAACCATTACACTTGAGTCATTCACTCACACTTTACTTGGACTTAGCCATTTTCATGTTTCTCTTCCAAATATCTTTTTCAAACAATAACATTCATCAATTTCATTTCCCAAAGGTTGTCTTTTCTCATTTTATTAGCACAACCAACTTCCTTGTCTTCTTCTGCTTGTTCTTATTATCCTTTTCTCGAAGTTTATCACACAACCACATACTTTAATGGGCTCCACACCGCCAGCTATGGTACTATTTATGTTGGCCAATGATTTTAGGTCTTTCACCCCATGGCTGCAGGCCCTTCTTAATTATTCTCGGTCGCATCTGATGGTTGTAGGCCCTTCTTAATTATTCCATGTCGCATTTGAGTCCTTTTTCAACGTGTTTTAATATTTTACATATATCCACATTATTGGACTTTTAACACCCGAAGCCAAAATCCCAGTACCTATTCCCAATATTTGTTTTACACTTGAAATCATCATTTCTTCTCCAATACACATGTACGCTGATTTCATTTCGAAAATCACTCCCATTTAGGAACATTTTGTGTAACACCTTTTCCAGTATTTTTATTTCATAAAAATGTTCCACTTTAAGTAAAATTACAATTGTACCCATTTCCATTTTCACAACTGTTATTTAAAAAAATATTATTAGGTCAGGGTACCCGAAATTTAGCACTATAAGCCTCGACGAGTAGCCCAGCCCAAGCGGCTCAAAGTCCAGGCCCCTCATCTTTGGTATGGATCCGATTTCCCCATGATCCCATGAAGGGAAGTTATGGGGGAGCACGATCCCATGAAGGGAAGTTATAGGGAAGATGGCTAAAATGGAGGAATCCATCATCTCCATTAACTAACCTACACATATATAAATTAAACCCTAGGTCCGGGGCAAAGGACAAGTTGTATTCTCTGTACTCATTCCCCAGAATATTGAGAAATAATACTGACTGCACCACTGTGGACGTAGGCATCTCTTTACTGAACCACGTATATCCGTTTTTGTGTGATTGGCATTTTATTTGTTCTTTCTTGGTCATTACTTCTCTCATATTTATTTGTGTTGCACAATAATTGTCACCAACAGTAATTATCACTACAATTGACGCCGTCTGTGGGAAGCGTTCATCTTTCCCTAAGAAGAGCCCACACCAAGAAAAGAATCTAAGATGTCTGGTCATAGCAGCAATGCTCCTCAAGCAGGAGATATTCAAGAGCCACCTGCTCCTCGTAGGATTAGGTCTGAAGTCCGACGTTCAGATCGTGGGGCCCACTTGGAAAGGACAGTCTCAGAAGAAAGTCAAGGGCCAGTAAGGTCCACGCAGATATCCAGATTGATTGATGCATACGAGGCAAGGCTCCACGAGCAGAGGGAGTCTTCTCGCAGATACGAGGCTGAGAATGCTCGCTTGAAAAGAAGACTGGAAAGACTGGAGAAGGGACTACATCCTGATACCAGAAGACACCCCTATCGCACTCCTAGCCCTCAGGCGAGCAAATCTCGCAGCCGAGGAAGGAGGCCTAGGCGGGAATATCAAGGGGTCGAAGGTGGCGACTCAGACGATGATCTTCGCAAATAACTAAGAAGAGCTCGTCGCTATCAGAGTCCTGCTCGCAGCGACGAGAACATACGGAACCTGGTCCGCAGAGAAATGGAACAACATCCAACTCACCGCGGCACTAGGTCGACCAGAGAACTCGCCAGGAGAGCCCTCAAGACCCAGATGAAATCACCCTTCACGAGGGAAATTGAAGAGGAAGAGGCTCCCAAGAAATTTTCCATTCCTAGGTTCAAAATTTACGACGGGAAGACTGATCCCATTGATCATGTCAGGTAGTACCGGCAGGCCATGACCCTCTGGAATCACCGGGATGCACTGATGTGCCGTATTTTCCCCTCGAGCCTCCATGACGTGGCCCAGAAATGGTTCGAAAAACTCCCTCATCGATCCATCAGGAATTTCAAATCCTTGGCCGAGCTCTTTACGGCCCGGTTCATCACCAGCAGCTCCCATCCCAAAAGGATGGATGCTCTATTAACCATGAAGAAAATGCCTCAAGAAACGCTCCGAGACTATGCAAAGAGGTACTGGGAGTTATTCAACGAGATCGAGGACTGCGCGAAAGAGGTCGCAGTGGCCTCCTTCAAAATTGGGTTACCTAACTCTTCCCTCCTTTACCAGTCCTTGACGAAGAAGGAAGCTATGACCATTGACGACCTGATGGCCCGGATTGAGAAATACGCAACGGTGGAAGATGTCACCCGCCTTAATGTAGGAGAAAACGATCGAGCCAAGCTCACTACCAAGGGAAGTGAGAAAATTGAGAACCAGAAGAAAGGAGGAAAGAGTGGGGGCAAGAATGGCTCCCGAAATGGAGGAAACCCTGACGTAACAATATCGTTCCAGGCGGTCAACACTGTCTTCAAAGAGACAATTTACAAAATTCTCGCGAAGATCAAGGATGAGTCGTTCATCAAATGGCCCCGGAAAATGGGAGGAGACCCCACGAAAAGAAACAATGCATTAAGATGCGCTTTCCACAAAGAGGGAGGGCATAAGACCGAGCACTACAAGGCTCTTAAGTCCCACCTCGAGGAGTTGGCCCAGCTTGGGCATTTGAATGACTTTGTGGAAAAGAAGGTAGAGAAAATGGCTGCCCACAGAGAGGCGAAACCCGACAACGTGCTGGAGGATGATACCGGACATGAATTCGCAGTAATCCACGGAGTATCTGACGTCAAGCAAATACAAGGGAACTCAGCTCGAATGGAGGTAAAAAAACTGACAGCGGTAATGCAAGCTTTTCAGATTGATCCAGCAAAATCACAGTCAGGAAAATGTCGGCGAGCAGAGGACATCAACTACAACAAGCATATTGTTTTCACGGATGAAGACCTAGTGGGAGTAAGGACCCCACATCATGATGCCTTGGTCATTACACTCAGGATAGCCAACTTTGACATCGACAAGCTGCTCGTCGATCAAGGAAGCTCATCCGAAGTAATGTACATCGACCTGTTCAGGAAATTGAAGTTGAGCGTCGCCGACCTAAAGGGAGCTGCTGTCCCTCTGGTCGGCTTCGCTGGAAAAATGACCATGCCCCTGGGCAAAATAGTACTGCCAGTGCGCGGTGGAAATGTTTCCAAGATGATCGAGTTTTTGGTGGTCGACATTGATTCACCGTATCAAGCCATCCTCGGCAGGGGATGGCTTGATGCCATGAAGGCAGTCTCCTCGACCTACCATCAGAAGCTCAAATATGTTACCGAGCGAGGAGTCATGGAGATATACGGCGACCAGGCGATGGCAAGGAAGTGCTTCATAGCGGCCATCCGACCAAAGCCAGAAAAAAAGGCCGATCAACCCAGCGAGAAAGTGGAGGAAGATGCAATTCCTTCCAAATAGCGATTAAAATAGGAAAGGCCTGGAGTGGAAGAGACCAGGCTCCTCCCCTCCGAGCTTGTCATCGAGGACCTGGTGGAAGTGGCGGCTAGGGAAGGCGACAATAGCAGAGTTTTCCTGATCGGAGCGTCACTCACCGACCAAGAGCAAAAGGAATTGTCAACCTTACTCAGAAGCAACATAGAATTTTTCGCTTGGGAACCTTATGAGCTGCCAGGAATCGATCCCAATATGGTCTGCCACCAGTTGCACGTCGATCCCACATTCAAGCCGATAACGCAGAAGGCACGACGAACTGCTCCCGAGAAGGCCAGAGCAATAAAAAAGGAAGTCGAAAAACTGCTGGAAGTAGGATCCATACGGGAGGTGCAATTCCCCAAATGGTTATCCAACCCAGTGGTAGTTCCGAAAAGAAATGGAAAGTGGAGAGTTTGCATAGACTTTACTGATCTCAACAAAGCCTGCCCCAAGGATAGCTTCCCTCTTCCGAAAATAGACAAACTAGTAGACGCCACTACAGCCCACAAACGAATGAGTTTCCTGAACGCGTACTCAGGATATCACCAGATTCCCTTGTATGCCCCAGATCAGGACAAAACGGCATTTATCACGACGGTTGGTTTATATTGTTACAAGGTCATGCCTTTTGGGCTCAAAAATGTAGGGGCAACCTATCAGCGGCTAGTTACTAAAATGTTCAAGAATCAGATGGGTGACACAATGGAGGTCTACATCGATGACATGCTCGTCAAGAGCAAGGAGAAGGAGAATCACCTCTCGGACTTGTCAAGCACCTTCAAAATCCTCAGGAAGTACCGAATGAAACTTAATGCGAGCAAGTGTTCCTTCGGTGTCCAGTCAGGGAAGTTTCTTAGGTATTTGGTCAGTAAGCGAGGCATAGAGGCTAATCCGGACCAGATTGATGCAATCAACAGAGTGCAACCTCCTCGCACAATACGGGATGTACAGAAGCTCACTGAGATGCTCGCTGCTCTAAATCGTTTCATTTCTAAATCCTCCGACAGATGCAAGCCTTTCTTCCAACTCTTAAAGTGCAGAAAAACAGTAGAGTGGAGCCCAGATTGCTCGCAAGCATTGAATGAGCTCAAGTCCTACCTAAGCACTCCACCACTGCTTATCATACCACAACAAATGGACTCTTTGTACCTCTACCTCTCTGTATCCAGTTATACTGTCAGCTCGGCGCTAATGTGCGAAGTTACAGGAATCCAACATCCCGTCTATTACGCGAGCAAAACCTTATTGGATGTCGAGTAGCGTTACCTACCCTTGGAAAAACTCGTATTCGCCCTAGTAATAGCCTCGAGAAAGATAAAGCATTACTTTGAAGCTCATACGATCATCGTCCTTACATCACACCCCCTAAAGGCTGTCCTAAGGAAGGCGGATTTGTCAGGCAGGCTGTCTAAATGGTCAGTCGAGCTCGGCCGGTTTGACATCCAATTTCAACCAAGGACAGCTATCAAGGGTCAAATCCTCGCTGATTTCATAGCTGAATTCACAGGCGAAGAGCCCTCCGACCAGCCCAAGCCAACAGAGCAAAATAACCAAGCTACAGTGGAAAGCTAGAAACTATTCATTGATGGAGCCTCCAACTCAAAAGGGGCAGGGGTAGGAATTGTTCTCATCACTCCAGAAAACACAGTCCGTGAGCAAGGAATCAGGCTGGGACTTGCAGCCTCCAACAACGAAGCATAATACGAAGCCCTAATAGCAGGTCTCCAAAAAGCGCAAACTCTGGGAGCAAAGAGTTTGCAGGTATTCGGCGATTCGTAACTAGTTTCCAACCAGATAAGTGGAGACTATAACGCAAAGGATGAAAGCATGACAGCCTACCTCTCCCTGGTGAAAAACTTAATGACGAGCTTTGAAGAGATCAACATCCAACAGTTTCCCAGGGGGCAAAATAGCCACGCCGATGCGCTAGCAGCCCTGAGTTCGGCAGTTGATTCTAGCCTTAAAAGGGTTATCCCTATCGATTTCCTCAGTGGCCCAAGCATTCACCCCAACTACGAGCTGCCAAACGCGAAACCAATACTCCAATTGGAATCAGCCCCCAGCTGGATAGATCCCTTGAAGGACGGGACGCTTCCAGAGGACAAGAGAACTGCCCACCAGATAAGAGTCAAAGCTGCTCGCTTTCACTTATCCACAGGAGGCGACTTGTATAAAAGAACTTTCTCCGGTCCCTACCTTAGATGTGTCCACCCAGGCGATGTCAAGGCAGTTCTTCACGAGCTTCAAGAAGGAATCTATGGAAGTCATATTGGAGGAAGGTCTCTAGCATTCCGAGCAATGAAGGAAGGCTATTGGTGGCCATACATGCAAAAGGACTCCGCAGTATATGTCCGCAAATGCCTGAAATGCCAACTTCACGCTCCTATGGTCCACCAGCCCCCCAGCGAATTAAAATCCCTGACCAACCCCTGGCCTTCGCCCAATGGGGGATGGACATCGTGGGACCACTGCCCACCGCTGCCGATAATCGCAAATATCTGTTGGTTGCAGCTGACTACTTTACCAAGTGGATCGAGGCAGAACCACTGGCGAACATCCGAGATGCTGACATGATAAGGTTCGTATGGAGGAATGTAATCACTCGATTCGGAATCCCCAGAACCATCATCACTGACAATGGAACACAGTTCGAGAGTGGCCCTTTTCAGGACTTCTGCAACGAACACAGGATCAGGCACCACTTCAGCTCGGTGGCCTACCCTCAAAGCAACGGACAAGCTGAAGCTTCCAACAAAACAGTGCTCGCTGGATTGAAGAAACGGTTAGAGCGAGCCAAAGGCGCATGGGCAACCGAGCTACCGCATATCCTATGGGAAAACAGAATGACTCCTAGGCGAGCAACAGGAGAAACTCCATTCTCACTAACATATGGTATGGAGGAAATCATCCCACTAGAGGCGGGATTACCAACAATGAGATCCAACCTTGTCAAACAAGGCCAGAACGATGAAGCTTTTCTCGCTGAACTCGACCTAGCCGACGAGCGTAGGGAACTTGCCCTAGTGAAACTTGCGAGCTATCAGCAACAGCTCGCGAAGCACTACAGCAAGAGGGTCAACCCGAGGAGATTCAGAGTTGGGGACTATGTTCTAAGAAAGGTCCTGGGCAACACAGTGAAGCCATCAGACGGTAAACTGGGCCCAAACTGGGAAGGACCTTATAAGATAATTAGAAACGACCTGCAGGGTGCCTATCATTTGGAAACGATGGAGGGCAGGGAGATACCACGAGCATGGAACGCAGCTAATCTCAAGAAGTTCTATTTTTAGGAATTCTGTTATTAAATCTTTTATTGTATTCGTTATGTGAAAGGACAGTTCATTTCTCATTTCACTAATGAAAATCTCTCAGTTAATCACTCTCTGATTAGTAACGGTCATATTTTATTGCGCATCCCTTCCAAATCACAGGCATAATGGTCGACATAGCAGGGGAACACCCCTCCTCAGGTCATCGTCATGAAGCACGACAGACCTCTTAGCATTGCCCCTGGCAATATATGAAGCCCTACAGAGTATTCTTAGGCATCAAACCTACTTAGGTTAAACAAAATCCTGATCGGATGAAGACATCCAATACCAGGTGTGTCCTCGCCAATTTCCCTACTTAGGCCTAAGGGAGCGTGATGACACAACCTAAAAGGTAAAGTGAGGGCACAATTGTATTCTTATACTGGACTGGGCGGACACTCACATGGCAAAATAAAAAGGATTGTGAAGCAGCAAAAATATAAAATGGTTGGATGAACACGTTTAGTCGGCAAAATTGCCCAAAACTCGAACTTTTCATTAATCCTTTATATTTACAAATAATGATAATACATGTTTAGTCGGCGAAGCTCGCCCAAAGCATTTACAATTATCAAAAAGAAAAAGAGTAACAAAATCTCAAGGAGGTGGAAGTCTCCGAGCAAGATAATCAGCAAATTTAGCTCTCCTTCCATCATCAGGAGCAGGGGCTAGCTCCTCCACGACCTCATTTGCGTCCAATTCCAATAGTTACCGAGGAATAGCATCAATGGGGATCCATCGATCATCCCTCCTGAATGGATTGGGCATCAGAGTGGAGGAGGACATCTCGTGTCGATACCACAACATCGAGTTCCTCAGGACCTATAGATCTTTGAGGGTACTCAACCACCCTCTGATGAAGGAGAGCTCCTCGAACTTTGATAGTCTCATCAGAGCATCCAGCCAGCCTTGATCGTAGCCATCGGACCACACTTGCCGAGGACCGTTCTTGAACAAATGCCGTAGTCGGGTGATATCCCTCTGGAGCCCAGCAGCAGTTACGTAAGCTCGTCGAACATCGCTGCGCAGCTCCTCTATCTCCCTCTCACGCTGTTCCTCGACTTCACTGTTCCTACCCCTGGCACTCCTACCAGCACGCGGGAGGGGAGGCCGAGCAACTCGCGATGAAGAAGAGCCTTGTAGGACTACCAAAACGATGCTCGGCGAATGCTACTTAAGCCTTAGGACCTCCCTCCTCAAGTCTTCATTCTCCTGCTGCAGGAACTCCCCGACCTGGTTAATCTCGGTGGACTCCAGCAACCTTGCTCTCAGTGCACTGACTTCTTCTTGTACTGAAGCACCGATTTCTTCCATCTCCTGGAGCCTGTCCTTCAGCTTGGTCACTAGCTCGGACTGATCCTTATATTTTTGGTTCCTTGTCTTAGCAAACCTGCAAAGTCTAGAAAAGGCCTGGCGAACTACAGGGCTTGCATTAGGACCAAGAGTCCTACCCAGTTGGGAGGTAACAGGAATATAGTCATCCACATCAACCAACTACAGGTAAAAGAAAGATAGAAGAGAGAAAGGGATCAGCGTAAACAAAAGGAGAATCTTCTCATTTCATTAATAAAGACCAAGTACATCGAGCAGAAAAAACTTGGGAGATTACAAGCAAAAAGTACAAAAGAAAATCCTAAGAGCAGATTAACTAGCAACCTCAGGCTGCCCAGCGGTGTCTGGCTGCTTCCCCTTATCAGCTGCAGCAGAGCTATCCCCCTCAACAGGAACGCTTTCAGTTGCCTCAGTAGGGCAAACACCAGTAGGAGCTGTATCCAAGGGAAGATCAGTACCCTCAATGGTTGGAGCAGGAGCTTCCTTGTCCATAGTTGGATTGGGACCCGGGTCGTGCTCGTCAAACTGGGAAGACTCAGCATCTATACCAGCAGCCAGAAGAGCTTTGTTCCAGCCCTTCTTGAAGTTCAGACGACTGATGTAGCCAATCTGAACCTCAGCATCATCATAAGCAGCAGCCCACCAAGATTTGTATGAGTCATCCTTAATGGTGGCTACCTGGGCTTTTTCCACCTCCAGCTGCTCAGCCAGAACCCTGTTCTTCTCTGCGAGGTCCAGCTTGCTCGAGCACACTAGGTCATAAGCCTTCCTCAGCTCGCCCAGCTCCTTAACCGCGTTATCCCCCTCGCGGGCAGAATTGATAAGGGCCAGATCAGATAAAACTCGAGCCGTATCAGCGACTTTCAGATCAGTCTCCAGCTGAGAACCCCTGGCCTCCAGAGCAAACTTTTGCTGCTCCAACTCATCGTTCCTCATTACCAGCTCATCGCGAGAACGGTAGAGCACAGCGAAGTCGGTCACAAACTGCAAAGAATAAAGAAGAGATCAGGAAGGGAAAATAATCAAGACTTGTTAAAAATTGAGAATTGAAAGGAAATTTTACCAAGACCAGCCTCTGGCTAGCTTGCAGGGCCAGCTGATCGGACCCAGCGCCCTCTGGCGATCCGCAGGAAGAACTGCTCTCTCAAGTAGCGCAGGAGCTAGCTGAGGAGAAATGGCCACCGAAGCCCCCTCGGGCAAGGCAGATACTGGGACCAAAGCTTGACCTGACTTGGTCCTTGATTCCATTTTCCTCCTCTCCTCCTCCTTCTCTCTTTCCCTTCTCTTCCTCTCCTCTACTCTCTTCTTCTCCTCCTCTTTCCTCTTCCTCTCTTACTCCTGAGAGGAAGGCCGAGAACCTATAGTCACAACCCCAGATGCAGTCTTCTGTTTCTTTGACCTTTGTGCAAGGAGCATATTGTCATCATCATCATCGTCATCTCTGGTCAGGTTCTTCCTTGGAGGCATATCTTTACCAGAACTGATGGAAGTACTCGACAATCCTCGAGCCTCAGAAGCCTCCACAGAATCAGAAGAGCTGCTACTATCAGAGCTCCCTTCACCAAGATCACCTGCAGGCTCACTTTCAGAACTCCCCTCCTCTTCGTCCAACTGGATTAGCTCGGTAGTAGTCTCTTCGCAGGAAGCAAACTCTAGAACACTGTCCACAATCCGTGCTATAAAGCTAGAGCCCACGTTCTTATACTCTAACAAGAAAGCGGCAGATCTGGGATGCTCGCCGTCACCCAAAGGCTCTCTGATGTTCCAAGCTTTAACCAACTCAGAAATCCGGACCTCGCTGAGAGCAGGCTCCAAGTTTCGTGACCTCGCTGTAAAAGAAAATGCAGAAGGGAGTCAGAAAAATCATAAGCCAGCAGAGATTGAAGCAACAGTACAAATATCTACCTATATATTCTTCTCCATAAAAGGGAACAGTGAACCTCTCAGACCTCAACCCTTCAGATTGGGGAGAGAACTTCCAATTCCTAACAAGAAAACCTTCCTGCCAGTAGTCCTTATGGGAATCAGGTAGATTTACTACCAATACCCTATCAGGGCTCCTAGCTTTGAGGTACAGGACACCTAAACTAGTTCGAGAAAAGGAATAAAAAAAATAGACCTCGGCAAGCCCTAACCTTGTGCCATACAATTGGTTTATCCTATGCACGCCGTTCACTATTTTCCATACATTGGGCGAACATTGTGCAGGTACAATAATAAAATAGCTAAAGAAGTGCAGAAATAGATCATTAGGGGGAAAGGTGAGTCCCCCCTGGGAGAGCAACAAAACATGAATCCAGTGGGCATCCTCTATATCCCTAATGTTCCTAGGAGGCGAGGCACAAGACTCAATATCTACCCACTCAGGAATGTTGTAGAATTTTCTAAACTCTGAGATTGACCTATTTCCAATCTTCGCCATTGGAAAATACAAGAAAAACTACAAATCAAAGAGAAAATGAAAAGGGCACGAGAAACTTACAAGACAGAAGAACAGGTCAAATGACGAAGAAGCAACGAGAGTGGAGATCGGAAGCAGAAGGTACGAAGTGCAAGAGTTCTCAGAAGATAGAAGATTACTGGAAAAAACTGAAATGACGAAAAGAAATGTGCCTTATTCCAAAAAATCTTCAAAATCTAATCATATTGCACAGTAAGCGAAGCGGCTGCCGCCAGAAATCGACTCTACAGCTCCCAAGAAATTGCAACGCAATAATCATTTAAATTTGTTGGGCCCACATGCATGGCACAACAAATTTAGAGGCAATTGTGGGTACCCGGAATTTAGCACTATAAGCCTGGACGAGTAGCCCAGCCCAAGCGGCCCAAAGTCCAGGCCCCTCATCTTTTGTATGGATCCGATTTCCCCACGATCCCATGAAGGGAAGTTATGGGGGAGCAAGATCCCATGAAGGGAAGTTATAGGGAAGATGGCTAAAATGGAGGAATCCATCATCTCCATTAACTAACCTACACATATATATAAATTAAACCCTAGGTCCGGGGCAAAGGACAAGTTGTATTCTCTGTACTCATTCCCCAGAATATTGAGAAATAATACTGACTGCACCACCGTGGACGTAGGCATTTCTTTGCTGAACCACGTATATCCGTTGTTGTGTGATTGGCATTTTATTTGTTCTTTCTTGGTCATTACTTCTCTCATATTTATTTGTGTTGCACAATAATTGTCACCAAGAGTAATTGTCACTACAGTCATACATACCAACTTATTAAAAAAAATTACTCATTAACACTTATTGTACACTTGGAGTTAACAAACTTTTTAAGTTGAAAATCTATTTAGCTCATTACTTTCTTTGTCAAGGAAGTCATTTGTCATTTTAAAGAATGTTTTACAAGAAAAGTCTTATTTTCCTTTGTCATCATATGTATTCTTGAGATATACACTTATCATATTTTCTACACTTATTAACACACTTTAAGGGCTTAAATTTTTATTTTCTTTATTTGATGCTAAAAGTCACTAAAACCTTTATTATTCTTGTTTATATGCTCATTGCCAAATTACTATAAGTTTAGGGATTTTAAGTCCAAAGTCTAATAAAATGAGTTTAACACTTGATTTACTCAAGAAATTTCATAATGCTTGAAAAAACAGAGTTTTTAAGTCTAAAAGACATTTTTGTCCTTCAAAACATGAATAAATGTCTAAATTCATAAAATTCCATTTTTATAATAAAACTTGAGGACTTTATCCGTCATATATGTCAACAAGATAAATATTATTTTAAATCATTTTCTTTAAAAAAATATTTAACTCTATGTTTTCTTGAAAATATATTATTTTCTTAGAACCTTTGAAGATCACTTATAACCTATTTTACAAAGAACTCGAGAAAGTAGCTTTCTTGAAACTTGCATGCAATCTACTCTTAAGATTCCACTTACAAGAACAAATACTAAGGAAATAGAGTTCTTAAACTTAAAAAGTAGTGTTTCCCACCGCAAAGAAGCTCTAAATATGGTAGGATGCAGA
Organism: Sambucus nigra; assembly: GCA_949130495.1. Classification (NCBI taxonomy): domain Eukaryota; kingdom Viridiplantae; phylum Streptophyta; class Magnoliopsida; order Dipsacales; family Adoxaceae; genus Sambucus; species Sambucus nigra. The sequence goes on along the minus strand of OX422215.1, from coordinate 165,651,914 downwards.
AGATGGTGATGAAAAACTCCCACCACCAAAGGTGGCCTTAAAGAGGTTTCCCAACTCCACTAGTTTGCTTCTTGAGATCTCCAAGAAAATTCCCTTCAAACTTCATAATTTCTCCAAAAATCCCCTAATAACTTCTTGATAAATTGATACCTTGTCTAACGTGTGGTGTATATGGGTTTTATTGGCTCAAATATGGTATACTATAAGGTAAATATTGTGGTGTATATGGGTTTATAAAACATAGATTATCAAGTGTTCCTTAATCACACATTAAACAACTATAAAGTTCATAATTCAATTCTTTGAAAATGAGTATTTATGTTGTGTGATGACGGAAGATTCTATTTTATATCATCTAATATAGAAAAGGATATTAAATCCAGAAGCTTGTCTAACACTTTTATAAAGTTTAGAGAATTAAGAGACATACCCAACAAGGTAACTGCACCGAGCTAGTATAAAGTCTAAAGTTAACATAAATAATTATTAGAATTATAAAAGGTTAATATGTAATAAAAATTATTCTAATGGGAAATGAAAAAAAATTAAATGTTGTTACTATAAAAATTGATTAACGGTGAAGTAGAGACAACCAATATAAATTAACAAAACACACTAAACATTTATTTTAAGAAAAATCAAAAAGATTTTATTGAATCAAAACAAAAGAATGCACGACAAAGAATACAGGGAAATCAAAAGAAAATAAAGAATACAAAAAGTGCCTATGAAGAAAGCTAGAAAAATGCAACTTAGGTGATGAAACCTATAAGAAGTAAGGCCCATGAAATCCTCGAAAACACGACTAAAAATCTCTTTAGGACATTGATCCCTCCAAATTCCTCTTTATGCATAAGACTCAAATTTGCCAATTTATCATTTGGGCTATTTTCTTCTCTAAAGATATGGGAGCATTTGAAGTTTATGGATGAAATTTGGTGAAGATTATTTGTTCAAGAAATGATCAAAGTCCATAGTGGGGAGAAATAATTGTAGTGGAAGTAGGAAACAACACTTGATGAATCACATTCAAGCCAAAAATGAAGCCAACCTCTTGAATAAGTTATATTAACAACTGTGATAGCATATTGAATCTCAGCAAAAAAAAATATTCCATCCAATATCCTTATAACAGCAACCCAAGAATTCACCCTTAAAGTCTCTAAAGATAATGCCAAAAGCAGCATGCCCTAGATTTTATATAGATAGGCCATTAGAATTGACTTTAATCTAGGGAAAATGCGGGGATTTCCACATAATAGTGGATATATTTGGAGCTCTTCTCGGGCCTCGAGTAATGCACAAATTACTAAGAATGACCAAGTCATATTTGTCTTTGAAGAATGCATGAATAAAAGGACAAATAAAATGGATCCAAGCTTTGATACTGCTACAAATGACAACTTTTTTTTGGAGGGATGTTCTCAAATATGTGTTTATTTCTATCACACCAAATATTACAAATCACATACATAGAATGACGAATGAAGTCCAACATAAACTTCATCAGTGTTAGGGATAGTCGTGTTGAAAATACCAACACTCCAGTTCCATAAGGATTTAGCAAAGTTGCATTTCATGAAAAAGTGAACAACGTCCTCTTCAAAATTGAATTTATCATATAGGAAGCATGAGGAGACAATAGGAATTACTTTGGCTTTGAGTCTATTATCAGTGGGAAGAATATTGTGCGGGAGTCTCCATCTTATCATTGAAATTCTAGGGGGAAAAAAGTTATTCCAAATGATTTTGAAATCATAGTTCAAAGGTTCCTCGTGTTTGATACAACTGTAAGCTTCAACAAATGTAATATTTTCAGTAGAAGAACAGTCCAAATGAACTTTTCAAGGGAATCAATCAATCGGAGTTTCAAAGAAAGAATAAAATTGCAGACTTGAGGATAAGAATTAAAGAGACAAGTGGGAAGCCTCTAAACACGATTAGAAATGAGGCCAGAGACCTTAGAAATGAGAAGACATTAGTTTGTGATAATTAAGGAAGAAATAAGAGTAATTACAATCCAGTTGTCAAGAAAAACATTCATGGAATTGCATTACTAATAATCCATTTAGAATGAAGATTTATAAGGGGCAGAGAGGCCTTTAATCCATGCAAAATAGAGGATTTGTGGTAATAAGTAATACATGAGGCAGCTGAACGTTTGAACCTTTATTTAAGAAAAGAGGCATAAATACAAGACTTATAAAGAATATCGTAAGTGGTTTTGAGGAGGGATGCTTTATTAAGAATTTTGGCATCCTTTAAACCAAGACCACCATTGATTTTAGCTTTATAAACTTTGTTCCAAGATACAATGACCAATTTTCTTATGCTGATCTCTCCACTCCAAGAGAAATTTATAGCACTAGAGTTAAGCTTCTTGAGACAAGAGATTGGGTATTTATAATCTTGAAAGCTATGAAGAAGCTTTCTTTGGAAAACTGATTGAACAAGTTGAACTTTTCTCTCCATGGTAAGGAGAGTTCCTTTCTAGCTTCTTAAGTTATTAATAGGCTTCTCAGCAAGTGGATGGAGGTATTATTTATTAGGGATCCAACAAATATGGGAACTCCTACATAAACGAAAGAGGTGATATCCTCTTTAATACTAAGGATGTCATTAACTTTGTTCCTTCTATGAGAATAGAAGGATCCCAAATAGAATGTCCTCTATCTTCATTCATGAATTGACCAGAGACCTTGCCACAGAGATCAAGGAAATTAAGTAGGTTGCACAATGATTTAGAATCAACTTTAGAGAAAATAATGAGTTCATCAGCATATAAGGAAATAATGATTAGGGGAAGCCTTTGGGATGAGTGACTTTTCCTTAAGAGAAGATGTTCGAAAGCCTTCTGCTTAAACCTACTTCAACAATGCAAAAGAGAATATGAGACAATTGATCTCCTTGCCTAACACCTCTGCTACAGGAAAACTAACCCATAGGAGTTCCAATTTAAAAGAACGAATAACTTTGCAGATTTTAGAAGAACATGGATCAAGTGAACAAATTTTTTGATAAAACTAAATTTAGGTAGGAACAGAAGAAGATAATCCTAATTAATTATGTCAAATGATTTTACTATATCAACCTATAGGCCAAGATTCTCCCTAAAATATTTTAATTTCCATAATATTGAAACCTTCAGAGACAACTACTAAACAATCTATAATGCTTCTTCCTTTGATAAATAAAAGCATATTATTGAGAAATAATTCTAGATATAAGATGATTAAATATTTTGGTAATGGTTTTAGAGATGACTTTGAATATGAAATTGGCCAAAACAATTGGTCTGGATTTAGTAATTTTGTTAGCTCCAATCTCTTTAGGTATAAGGGTGATCATGCGTGGAATTAAAGTTAGGTAGAATCCAACCATTGACAAAGAAATGTTGAGTAGCTTCCACCACATCTTTGTTGATAATATGCTAGCATTTGTGATAAAAGACTCCAGAACATCAAGACCAGGGGAGCTTTTACCATCTATACCAAATATTGCATCTTGTATTTCACCTTTAAAAGGAATACTGGTCAATATCTCACTCTTTGAATCAGTGATAATAGAAGGAATACTACTACAAACAACATCAATAGCATCAAATCTGTCACAAGGATTTTCCTGATATGGCTTAGAATACAAATTGAGAATATAGTTGGATATTAGAGCAGGATTAGTAATTTTAGAATCTCCATCCAGGATATGATGTATAGAGGAGTTGGCTCTCTTGACTTTAACATAATTATGGAATAAGGCAATGCATTTATCCCTCTCAGTTAGCCATTTCACATTGGTTTTTTATTTCCAATAGGAGTAACAATCATGAGTAGCATTCTCCAGCTCCTTCTCGGCATTAGCTTCAAGGTTGAACTTGTGATCAACTAGAACCTCCTCTCTGATTTTGTCCTAAATATCTTTGAATTTATTTATAACCGTATCAATGTCATATTCAATATGGAAAAAAGTACTTTTATTCTAAAGGTTGAGGTCTCTTTTAATAACCTTTAGCTTATAAACAAGATTGAGCTTTGGACAATCAAGCATATGAACAAAATTCCAAGCATTGGAAACCACGTCCATGAGATTAGGATAAGAGGTCCATGTAACTTTGAATCTGAAAGGGGATGGACCGAGGGAAGTTTTAAGGTAAGAGAATATAAGGGCTAAATGGGCTGATACAGATGTACGAAACACTTCAACACAACAATTAAGCGAATTGTCAAACCAATCTTGGGAACAAAGAGATTTATCCGTTATTTTCTCAGCGTGATTAGATGCATCGTTTCTTCTGACCCATGTAAACAAGGACCCTTGGATATTAGTATGTATCAGGTGGAAGGTATCTATGAAAACTTGAAATTCAACACAAGATATTTTAGAACGAAGATTTCCATTTATCTTCTCATGAGCTCCAAGGATGCAATTAAAATCACCAACAGTCATGAAAGGACTATCCAATTCAACAATATCATTAGTAACATTACACCCTAAAGTCATTCTATCAACAATGGTTATCTTGGCATAGAAAAAATATAATGCGAGTAAATCCCATCAATTCAAGCAAAAATGGTGACAAGCTTATCGGACCTAAAAATAGTAATAGTGTTAACAACATTAGATGTACCTAAAATCCAAATGTTAGGTGGAAGATTATCTCCAATATTAGAAAAAAGAATACTCAAGTTAATAAAAGACCAATAAGAAGCACAAATACAATCAATATCAATCATAGGCTCAACAATCCCAATCAAACTTGGATTGTTAGCCTTACAGAGGTTAGAAAATTCATCTTGAGTATTGGAGTTCCGTAAGACTATGAGATTTTAGAATAAGATCTTCATGAAGGGGTGGAAATTTCACTACTAGGGGTCGGGTATGGCTCCATTATTTGAATTTCGTTCTTGGCTTTTTTAATTCTCCTCTTGGATGACTTGGACAAAACTTTAATGAATTTAACTTCCTTATTTTCTTTGCTGGTAGAATTGATAATGTTTAAATCATGTTGGATTGGATCAATCAACTGATTATCTAAATTTTCATGGTTGAAAATTTCCTTCCAATATTTATGAGGGATTATTCCCATTTCTCCAGTGTCATCATGAATACATAATTTGGAGATATTAGAGTCTTCATACTAATTCAAGAGAGGATCAAAATTGTTCTTTAATTGAATAGGATCTTGATTATCCTCCGTATTTTCTATAATATCTTCTTGAGCCTAAGGTAACTCAACATCTTCATAATGTCTTGGTTTTTTAGTGACTGGAATGTTTTCTTTCTACTCATCCTTGTCTTCCTTATTACTTGATTCCCCACTAATGGGAATTTAATTATGTGTTCTTGCTTTTCTAGCATCCTTGCAATTGATCAAATGTGATACCTCTCTGTGGTTCATCGTGTCATCAGTTCTGCAATCCAAATATTAGTGGCCAATACCTCTGCATTTAAAGCATAGAAGTGGTATATCTTCATATTTAACTAAAACTTCAGTCCCATGGTTATCAATCACCACAATCTTCGATAAAATCATTTAGAGATCAACCTCAACAAGGATTCTGGCATATAAACCAAATTCCTTATTTTGTGACTTTGTCTAGTTTCATAGGTATTCCCACACCCCTGGCAATATCTATGAGATTTTGAGGATGCTAAAACTCCTACCCAAGCCTATAGAGTTTAATCCGGATCTGAGCTTGAGAAGAGGGAGACACTAGGTATGGTTTGAAGTTTGGGATCCATTGTGTAAGCGTCATCATTCCATAAGGCAGAGAACATGCATCAGCAACCCAAATTCTATTTTTATTCTAATGGAAAATGAAAGAAATTTAAACTGTTGTATTCAAAATTTCGATTAACAGTGAAGTATAGAGAAACCTCGTAAATTAAAAAAATATGATAACAAAAGTGATAACTAAAAATAATTGGAAGTATAGTAATCTACCTTTAACTCAAGAGCAACGATGAAAGGCGTTCTTCACCCAATTCCTCAAGATTTCCCAAAATAATTTCTAGAGAGTCAAACAAATATACTAAATAATATTCATCACAAAACTACCCCACTTACATAATTACTCACATCGAATGTATCGATGTGATCGTGCAATAGTACTTCTTTTAGCATAATTAAGCGAGGAAAATGCATCTAGTTATAAAAAACTAGCATTTCTGGAACCTAAATTTCAAAAACCCATGCAATAGCACTTGTTCTCTCGTCCCCAACCAATGTAACTATTTGAACATTGCATGACTTAAATGTGGGGCATTTAGTGCACATGTATCGTCTTAATTGAACTAACAAGTTAAGTAATAGGTAAAATTAACAATCATCAATGTCCCCCGACTAAGAAAAATAAATTTAGATAGATAATTTATTGTCAAGCCAACAACCTGTGGTATGGGTTCATCACCATGCATGATATATTCACCACCTCCATATTGACCCTACAAAAGTAGAATGTGTTAAATATAACAAAACGTATAGGAAAAATGGATCAATTCGTGATTAAAATAGTTATCTACCAAATTTGGCATGTTTTGTTATGTGATTAGACTCTCCATGTGCGCTTTACTTCCAAAATTTATTGAGTTTGACTCTCAAGAGCCATTATTCTTGCATTGCTTTGCAAAGATGCATCTACCTACATATGTGTCACCCCAAATCCAATACCTCAAACACCACTAGAACGTTCAAGAGGAAGCAATTGTGTTACAACATCAACTCGTATGGAGGTCGAGTCATGATATGAAATTTCTTCACTTTTCCTCTGAAAATTATAAGAATACGGTGTATCAACAAAATGTAAATAAATTTAAGTTTCTGCATACAATTCATATTAAGTTTAAAATATTTTTTTATCATTACAATTGCTTCATCAACAACTTGGTTAACATGATTCCCACTGCCACTTTTATGTCCTTTATGCAAACATGAACTCGGTGTATGACTTTATTCGGATCTTGAGATTTCTACAAAATAAACATAGGACATATTATCAATAGACAAAATTATAGAACAAAAGATCATATTGAAATAAAAATCTTGAAGGATAAAAAAATATCATGTTCTCCTATAATTTTGAATAGGATATGCGACTAGTAGTGTGTGAATTGGCTTCCTTATGCTTATCACTTATTACCTATCAAACAAAATAAAAAAAATATATATCATAAAAAAGAATGGCGTTTTACTATTCACCAAGTCTAATGTGTGATAAAAGTCTCAATTTACAAATTCAACAACTTCTAAGGGCTCACATGAATCCAAAATTTGGATTTAGCCATGTACTTATGGGCTTGGGGTTTGGATGGGGGTTTCAGAAGGTGTTATTCTATGCTATGGTTTGTTTTTTATTTTCATTTTAATTTTTTGGTGGTGGTTAGGGGTATATATATTACATATGTGTTTTTATTATTTTTGTTTTGTTTTATATGTTTCTTTATTATGATTGATGGATTTCATTTTTCTTGTTTTTACTTGAATGAATGTGTCGCTGCTCTGTTTTCTTGGTCTTAATAATGGGGCTTAGGATTTAGTCACTTATCCATTTTACTTGGATTTATTTTTTATATTTGTGCTACACGTATGAATATGTGGCGTTCCTTAACTTATTTTTGCTGTCTATCATTCAATGTTAGCTTAATTTGGTCCTTTGCCACGTGGGATTGCAATTGTGGGCTCCTTACGTCTGATCAGAATTTCATTTGTTTAACTTACACTTGAACTCTGAAATTACTTCATTTAGACAAGGAATACGAGTTGGAAGAGCCTTCGGCTAATGCCATTTCCATTTTATGTGTAGATTTAACTAATTTTTGAAATAACTGTTCACCCACCATACCCATCAAATCACCCACCATCTACCCATCTACCTCGCACTTACATTGACCCTTTTATAGATTTTCAATATCTAGAACACATAAATTTGTTCTGTTATCCTTGGCGACTACTTTTGGGTCCATGAGAAACTGCTGTCCAACATTATTCCATTTTGCGTTTAGACCCGAAGAGGTTCTATACTCACATGTTCATTATCTTACCTTTGACAAGCATTGAGACAGATGGCCCTCTGCAAAGTAAGTAGTACAATAAAAAACACAACAATGCCTATTATTAGTTTTGTGTATACCTCTCTAGTATTTACATGTTTTCGAGGTTGCGTCCTCATACTCTGATTGCAGTTTCATTGCCCTGTGTTAGTGGGGTTTGCAATCTGTAAAATCAACATGTGTAATTTTTCTAGGATCCGTTTAACTTTTTTTCACTGTCCTATGTTCATGAAATTCTCTACTAAAGGCTTTAATATATTAACCAGTGTGTTCTCTACCCGCAAACTTTTTAGGCAGCGCCTTCCGACCACATTAACCCGGTCATCTAGGCGCTTGTCTAGTGGTGCGCTATTTCTCGCTTCTTCAGTAAATGGGCTGCTTTCAGTCTACAGTAAGAAAGCAGTCTCCTGGACATGAGGACCCAGTAGCTCTTGCATCGCAAACAGCTTTTAGTGTTAGTGAAGTTGAAGCACTATTTGAGTTATACAAGAGCATCAATAGTTCTGTGGTTGACGATGGAATGATAAACAAGGAAGAATTTCACTTGGCATGATTTAAGAATAGAAAGAAAGACAATTTTTTTGCAAGTTGGGTCTTTGATCTTTTTTATGTTAAGCGAAGAGGGGGATTGATTTTGGGGAATTTGTTAGATCACTCAATGTTACCCACACAAATGCTCCACAAGAAGACAAGATCAATTTTACATTTGTGCTTTATGATTTGGATGGCACAGGATTTATTGAGCGGCAAGAGGTTAAACAAATGTTAATTGCACTTTTATATGAGTTTGACATGAAATTAGCTGATGAGACCATTGAGTCAATACTGGATAAGACATTTTCAGAAGCTGATGTAAATCGGGATGGAAAGATCGAAAAATTAGAATAGGACAATTTTGTGACTCGAAATCCCTCCTTGTTGAAGATAATGACACTTCCGTACATGAGGGACATAACTACAACATTTCCGCGTTTTGTGTTTAATTCGGAGGTTGATGAGAATGTTACATTATTGGAAGAGTGACAATAGCATAGATATTACATGCATTTAGTTTAAAATGTATGGAATTTTGATTCATTAAAACATAACATTTGCATTGAAGAGGAGGTTATGGCTCAGTGTTTTTAGGGAAGAAAAGAATATATGTTAACCAGTGTTTTCTATTCTACATTCATATAACGTTTTGGACTCGTGAATTTTTTAATTGTGCCATTAGTATGGTGTTACAGCCTTTGCCAATTTTCTCTTTTGAGCTTTAGGCATTCACAAAATAGTCTTGTAAGATGTAGTCATTTTTGTTCGTAAGTTTTATTCATAAGGTTATAGGTGTGCTTTGTGTGGAGATGGATTAGTTGGTCCATTTTATGGGCGGAGCATGAGGTGGATCTTTGCATATATTAAATGAAATTGAATCCATATTAAATCTAAGCTGTAAACCAGTGCTTTTAGAAAATGTTTGAGGTGCATTACGATTATAACACCATTTGACAACACGCAAGTAGTGATTTTCCATTTTCAATTACATGAACTTTTGTTCCGTATCTTTTAGTTTTTTTTTTCAAACAGAAACTTTATTAAAACAACATTATTTTACAAGAGATGTTGCGTATCTTTTAGTTTACATTTATGTTGACAAACAAGTTGAACTATTTTTTTTTCTAACTAAGGAGAATTTTCATGCCATTTTGCATGCACCTCGAAATTAATTCCTTCGGCCGGATCAACTGACAAGTTTTGAACTGAGGGCCTAAATTTATACCCTGACTCTATTAATTTGGACAACTCTTGGGGTTAATAAGTTAGAACTATTGTTTTCATTTCAGTGTTGTATTTTATTTTGTGGTTACAAATTTAGGTGGTTGGGTGGTTCTAATTGTAGTTTTTTTTTTATCAATCAAGTTTTTATGTAGTCCACTTCGTCCTCACCCTACGCGGAGACGAGACTCTGTGAGTGTATCCAGCTTTTAATGTGGGTCAAGCGAAGACTTTTTTATCGTGATGATGGCTAAAAGACGAGATAAGAGGCACAAGACTTTAAACTGCAAAAAGTCCATCTCAGTGGCCAGTGTCATCAGAAGTAATAACCTCAGATTAAGACAAAAGGACGCCACAAATTTTGAGCCCCTACATTTATTCTACTTCTAACCCACTTAAATTTTATAATCTTAAGTGAAATGTCGCACCATTTGGAGCAGATATTCCACAATTCCGAAAAGTATCATAATGAGTATCTTGTTTATGGATGGAAGGCGACCTATATAGCTATTACATCAAGAATTCGGACCATGATTGCCTTGTTTCACTCGTCCCAAAAAGTGAAGGAGTTTATCATAAGTAAAAATCAAAACTGTAGAATTCAAATTTTTACATGCACCCCACTTATGGAGTGTATTGATGTAATTTGAACTTAGTATTGTAGGATTATTAAGGGTTGGGGTTATTGAATGAGATTCTGTGTCATAATAAAACCATATATATATATATATATATATATATATATATATATATATATATATATATATATATGTATAACGCTCTTGTGTGGACTAGTCTACATTTTAAGATTGCGGATTAGACATGTGTCACCTAACGGTGCGCTTAGAAATTATTTCCTAAATTATAGGCACACTCTCTGTTTTCTGGGTCACCGCCAGGTGACACATGTCCGGTTCGTATTTTTAAAATGCAGACTAATCCGGTTCGTATATATATATGAATAAACATACATGTTGTACATTGCCTATAATAAGAGAGATTTGAGTATAAATTTCGATAGTATATGTGGAAAGGGGTATGATTATGGTACAAACAATCATCTTGATTGGTACATAACGGCCAAAATATCGTAATTACGTACAATTACTGCATTGTTGATAGGGTTGTAAACGGATATTCGAAAATCCGCATCCGTCCGATATCCGAATCCGAATTTGCGGATATTTATCCGAAAATATGGAAACGGATACGAATATGGATACTCTATAAAAATATCCGAGAAAACGGATACGGATACGGATAGTACTAGTATCCGACACGGATAATCCGTATCCGATGCGGAGTATCCATTTTATCGGATATCCGTTTTACCGGATATCCATATCCGTCAAACATATGTTTAAAATATTACTAATAATATTAGTATTAGTATTACTAATAAAACAATATTAAAAAAAACTTAATCGTTTATTACCTAAAACAAAATAAGCATATACTCCACTCAAAACAAAAACGCCATAAAGTTATTATTTTATTGGGTATGTTATAAAATGTCATGTATTATTATTTTATTGGGTATATTATCATGGAATTATACTAAAGTTACAATACACCCTATCACACATAGCATACACCCACTTAAGAACATATACTCCACTCAAAACAAAAAAAAACTAACTTCATTTCATTTCTCTTTCATACAAAACAAGAGAAAAGAAACCCTCATGTGGTTGTTCATTAGTTTCCTTAATTATAAATAAATGTAAGAGAGAAACAGAAAAGAATATAAGAGAGAAACATAATAGAATGTAAGAGAGAAACAAAAAAGTAAAGATATGGTTTTGATTGTGATGAGAACTGAAGTTAACCACATGTATATTATATACAAAGTAAAAATATATACTTATTAAAATAAAAATATCAGTATATTATGAAAACAAAAGGTCCATGAGGTTATCATTCTCAATAAATTTGATTTAATCTAAAAGGTGCATATTTATTTCTACTATCATGGAATGCGACTGTTATCTTTCTTTGAATGACTTTAAGCTTATATGGATGGCTTTAAGCCATATTATCATTATGGATTGATACTATTATTATGGAATCCATAATTGTTAATGTTAGGAGGCAGTAATTTTGTTATATATTTATTTGGATTGGATTGGATATTTTAATAGTTATTTTTTGCAATGGCTAAATAATGTAAACGGATACGGATATTATCCGAATCCGAGGTATCCGAGCGGATACGGATATGGATAGTTGTTTTAACTATCCGGGCGGATACGAATACAGATATGTATAGTATATTCAGATAGCGGATACGGATATGAAAAACATGGTATCCGATCCGTATCCGTCCGTTTACCACCCCTAATTGTTGATTAATATCTAGAATAAATGTCGATCATTAAAGGTCTATAAAAATATGCAAGGTATATTAATTATAAAGAAATATTTGAAAATTTTTAATTTAATTGACATGATATGTAAAAAAGAGATATAATTAATTATTAACAATTGCATGAATGAGTATTGAAAATTAATTGAATTAATTTGATTAGGTATTAAAAATCGACTTGCCCTTAATGTAATATAGAGAAAAATTACTTGTGAAAATTATAATTTCAAAAGACATGAAAACATAACCATAATGAATTTCTCCCAATGATCAAACACAATTTTACAAAGAATTAGAGGTAAAATTGTAACATTGTTTTCTTTTTTTTTTCAATGTTAAATTTTGTTTTGTAATACGATCTATATTTTGTGATTTCAAAAATATCATATTACAAAAGAGAATTCAGACCCTATTGTTTCCTTAACAACTAAATTATTATTAAATTTTTCAAGGTTTTAAATTGTAAAGAACTATATAATTTTTATTTTCTAATAGGCAGAGCACCATATTATAAATCAAAGGATTCAAGAAATAATTCTCTACTTATCGAACAAATGAAATATAGTGACAACGCATTGGCATGTTCCTATCATTTCATTAGTGTCCCCGAGTATCTTATATCAAGATATTAGTATTTATGAGGCAAACTAATTACCCCTTACTTTAGCAACGTCTTTTTAAAGGTCAAATAATAAACATCTTTGTTTCTCATTGATCAAAGAAGGCAATAAAATCAAACCTCCTCAAAAAAGGGAAAGTATGCATTGATACGGATTTAGACTTTTAAAATTAAATTAACTCTACAAAATAAAATATTCTACCTGATACATAATAATAATAATGCAAACAAAAATGACACATGTCTAAAGATTTGTAGCTAAATATAGATCAGCACGTGTCTAAGTATAAATTCAAACATATTCACACAAAAACAAATCTACAATTATATGTACAAACAGATATCCCCACAAAACACAAGTATATATAGAAGTTGGAATAAACACTTAGTTGAACAAAAAAAATGCATAAATAAAGAACATTTTGTTTTTTAAACTCACTAATACTTATTAATTCCCAAAATCCAAAGTACGGGGAAAATGACTTTGAACTCCAAAATACCCAAAGATGATTTCCAAATAAGTTTGAGTTTTGAAACCCCCAAAAATTGATATCGGATTCAAAAAGGATATAAATAGAGGGAATAATTGCTCGCACACCCCTTCTTCCTTCCCCACACGGTTTGAGTATGAAATAACCATTATGCCCTTAAACTTGCCCATTTTTTTGCCTCCAACACATATACATTTGACAAAAACTAAAATGATGTATTTTAAATAAAACTCTTTTTTACAAATTAAAAAAACTGTTTTTTAAGAAACTGTTTTACAAATTAAAAAAAAATGTTTTTTACTTTTTATAACTGTTTTTAAAAAACATTTTAACTATTTAAAAAAACTAATATGTTTTTTTATTAAAAACCAATTTATAAAAAGTAAAAAAATAGTTTAATATAAAATAAAAGTTGTGTTTACAAAAATAAATTGTTTTAACTATTAAAAAACAACATTTTTTCAATTTTTTTACAAAATAAAATCCTTTTAAAAACTGTTTTTTTATAAAAAAAAAACTAAAATAAAAAAATTATATTTGTTTTATAAGAAAAATAGATTTTAAAACATTTTTTTTAATTATACTAACAATAATTTAAAAATAAATAAATGGCGTGATTGGAAAGTAAATCTCCTCTACAACCATGTTTATGTTTGGTATAATACTGGATGTTTATTTTTTTTACCTTTTTAATAGCATATTATAAAAAAAAACAGGTCTTTAGTAAAAAAATATTTAAAAAATGTTTTTTAAATAGTTAAAAACTTTATTTTTGTAAAAATAATTTTTATTTTATACAAACAATTTTTGAAAGAGTCAAAGAGTTTTAAAAAAGATTGCAAAAAAAAAAATAGTTCTTATAACAAAGTAGATTTCCAATTAGAAAAAAAAATCTAATTAAAAAAGGAAAAAATATTCAATAATGAATAAAATTCTTGAAAATACATAAAAAGAAAAGATAAATTAAAATATAGAAAATACAAATTAAAAAAATGAGAAAAAAAAATTCAATAATCCAAAAAATATATATATATTTTTTTTTGCAAAATGAATAAATATCTAAAAATTTTGAAAAAAAAATACTACTTAAAATGAATTTCTAATAACAAAATAGATTTCGAATTAAAAAAACCAAATGTCTAATAAAACCATAAAAAATATTCAATAATTACAAAAAATTTGGAATATACAGAAATAACAGAAAAAAAACTTGAAAAAAAAAAGAAAAATAATTTCCAAAAATAAATATTCTAACCTTGATTAAAAAACGCAAAAAACTAATATTGATAAAATATTTCTAGCAAAGAAAATGTTTTGATCCAAAAAAATAATATTTTCAAGTAAGATCAAAAGGATTTTCAGAAAAAAAAACATTTTTATCTCAAACAAATGTTTTCTAATAGATAATAGAACTACCATCAAATCTCACAAAAATAAAATAAAAAAACTTCATCCAACAATCTAAAACTACTAACTCGGAAAAAGTCACAACTCGAGCTGCTATACCTGGCCATAAAATTCAACCAATTTACAAAATCTACTATGAGATCCAACCTCCATACCCATTTCCTTTTCCAAGATTCGGATTCCAAAAAATCACTTACCTTTCATAGCCAATTATACATCAAGAACCCACCATCGAGCAAGCCATCTCCGGCCACCATTCCCCCTAATGTTGTCCAATAAGTGTCTTGGGGATATTTGGTTTTTTTAGATGGGAACGCTCAAATGGAATATGATGAATTTTTTTATGGCGACGCTCAAATGGAAATGAAAAGGATATTAAGGGGTTTATGACGTTTAGGAGCCATTAAGTGGGTGGGGAAGCTGGAAAGCCAAGGTCGAATTTATTTGGAACGTTCATTTTCTAGAGACGCTTAGGAAGCAGAAGAGTTTTTGGGGGTACAAATAAAAGAGAATTAAATATAATTTTCTTATTAATTATCATTTATGACTCTAATACTATCGTATTAGAGTTAATATATATATATATATATATATATATATATACTAGGGTATGCCCGTGCCTGAAGGCACGACCATATTCGAAAAACTTAACATAGTAACAACAAAATAATGGTCAACCCGATCTAATTATAGAACTATCCACTTGTCTAAGGTATAAAAAAAATACTTCAACAACCAAATAAATAGTCACTCATGGACCTTGTATAAACTAAATAAAATATTCACTCTAGTTGAAGTTCCTCGGAATCGAGTCTACCAAGTAACTTGCTAAGTCAAGAACCGTCGTGTAATGAACTCCTATGGCCAAGATCAATAATGCCCCCCACTTAAAAAAAACATTTCACCCCCATGATATTAACCCCACATTTTTTTTGTTTAAAAAACTTAACAGGACTATATTTAAAAAAAATGATAATGTTTCCAAAGAGTTTTATTCGGAAAAGAGTTATTTTTAAAATTTAAAAAGAGTATTTTACTTTTATAAAATAGTTTTTATTTTTTGAAAGGGTGAATTTTTATTCCATGAAAAAAAAGGGAAAAACGATATTTTTTAGACTTTTTTGCAAAAAAAAAATATTTTCAAGGTTGTTCCAGTGGTAAGGAGCGGGTCATTTAGGCTAAAGATATCGAGTTCGAAACTCTCCACAAATACCATATTTCAAATGGGGCATCTATTAACGTGGCTCTACCACATTATCCCCCGTTTAAATCGCATGGGGGGTCAAAACAACCAGTTCATGTGGAGGTTCAAAGTTATAAAAAAACCTTTATAAAACCTTTTCAACTTTAAAAAACTATTTTTACTATTTTTATGATTGAAATGACCGCAACAAATTATACTCCATACCTTCTATTAGACTATCGACTTGGAAACCGAGTTTCTTGTACAGATTCATGGCGAAAGTTATACTCCATACCTTATGAATTAAACAAAACAAACATTGCATCCATATCATTTTCATCAAACATATTATCGCGTAAAGTTATACTCCATACAATTTTCTTTGAAATGAAGAAAATATTAGAAAAACTTAATGAAATTTATATTCAAAACATGTAAATACATCATTCTAGAAGGAGATGAGTTAAACAAAATGTGGATACATCACTTTGTGTAACCAAAAATGATTGGAGAATAAGAAAAGAAAGGATTTAAATTGCAATTTCCCAGGTCTAGGAGATTAATGAAATTACTTTGTATCTACTGAATTGTGTACTCTTATTTACCAGGGCACACTTCAAATATCCATACACCAAATATTCAACAAAATGCTAACACATACCCTGTGGTCTGCATCTTCGCGGGTGCAATCACCTATCGGGAGCAATCACCAACAACAACGTAACTCTTAAGAAGAGCAATGGTGGTATGCATCACAGTTATCTAGACAGGCAAGATCAGGATCATGGGTCTGCATCACAGTTACCATCACAGTTATTACCATTTATGCGGTCTGCATCCTCACAGAGATGGTTCTCACCAAAATTTTGGCCCCCAACAGTAGAGAGTAGTTCCCAGGGGCTTTATTCAAAGCCCACATCATACTTTTACTCCGTTGGTAGCCCATCTCCAGATATGTTGGGATGTCTAGTCATGTTATGTTGGAAGCCCATCTCCAGAGTGTTACTTTGGAAGAAATAACTGTCAAACACGGTCATGTTGAGATATTCCTTAGTAGATCGTCATCTGGGGAATTCAGTAGCCTTTCGCAACAATATGTAAAGGAGGGGAATTAAGTATACATAAACTTAGTACCAACATCAAATTAAATCCTAAAATACTTAGTACCAACATCAAATTAAATCCTAAACAAAACATACATTGTGATCTATATTGGAGGTATTTCTGAATTATCTCGGGCATATTCCCCAGTTAGTAGGTTGCTGTATATTCAGTTTCTATTTATGTCCTTTATTATTCAGATTGTGTATTGGACTTTTATGGAGAGTTATCAGTTAAGTTATTGATTCCATCTTATTCTGTATACAATGTGTTATAGGGGTAAATGTGGATCTTGTCATTTGAATGGTTTATTATGCGAATGAGAGTTTCATATAATTAACTGTTACTCTCCATTGATATCGAAGGGAAGAAATTTATCCAAACTATCAAAATGACTGAGATAAAATCCAAGTCGTAAAAATGTTCCTATAATCAAATGTGTAGCAAATAATGCAAAAAAAAAAAAAAACAGCACACATCCTGTCAGAAAACCCAAAACATTGCAAAGAAGGTACTTACCATGCAAACCTCGGGGACAAAGGTCTTGAAGAATCGACCCACATTGCGTTATAAAACCAACAGCTACCTCGACGCTGTCATCTGTCGGATTTTCTAACAGAGTGGTGAGCAACTCGAGAGCAATGAGATCATGAACTACCCTTTCAAAATCCACTACAGTAAATTCTTTAAACAAAAATAAGATTAAGATTGAGTTATTAAAAGATAATGCATACGAAAAATCTATTATGAATGTAAGTTAAACTTGTTCACATTATCCCTGTGCAAACTGTCAGCATTGATAAAGAGACATAAAACAAAATTTAAAAGATACAACTAACAAAAAGAGAAATAAATCCATTGATTTGGATAGGAATTTTTGTGTTCTCTCTGAAAGTGACAGTACCATTGGATTGATAAGAAGACATTTATAAATTAAGCTCAACCCTGAAAATTGGACACCAAATCAAAATAATGTTTTTCCCGTCATTACTCATTATCTATTCCAATGTCTATTATTGGATGCCAAGATGTGATCTTACTTCTCTTTTATTTCTTCCTTTTTATATACAATTGTAGAAGGATATGGACCACTTGGGGTAGAACTCATTTACCCATGGATTGACCTTTTATCGGCATATTGTTAGGGCTTCTCCGAAATTACCAAAGTCGTATTTTGATCCAGAGTAACGTACTAAACAGGGAATAGGAACATACTAAACAGGACACAGGGCATAGGAACTCCTCACTTACTAAACAGAGCATAACAAATTACAAAACATGAACCAAATAAAACTAAAGGGCAATTAAATAATACTTTGAAAACTTATAACAAACCAAAGATACCTTAAGGATGTGATTAGTTACTTCAACATGTAGGTGTACCTAAAAAACAGAACAAAGACATAAGATAAATAACTCACATATAAAGAAACTTGTAGGGATTAGCCATAGACTTTAGTGCTACCAAAATTAAACTAAGTAAGGTAGAAAAAATGCAATGCTTTAGAGCATATAATACCAAATGTCAAGGGATGTGTACGTAATAGTAAAAATCGTGTGCATACATTTGATTAACTAAACCGGAAGCTTGTTCATATAAGCATTGGGCTAGCTCTTTGATGGTCACTATTCAGTTCTGGTCGCCGTGGAGCAGTTCTGGCAGCTCTTGTTCCTGGCATCAATACAATAAAAGTGCTTCTTTAACGACTTGGAGTATGGAAAGATGAGACCACTGCATAAGAGATTCATATAATAAATCCAAATCTAAGAAACAAAACATAAAAGAAAATGAAATGTTATCCTCTAACTAACATAAACAAATGGAATTTATAGATCACAAAAAATATTGGATCACATAATCTGGAATCAACTGAGTAAAACAAATGCCCCTCTACTTATTCCGTAAAGATCACGATTGGTAACTTAATATAAATCAAAAAAATTATGAGACATAAAAGGCAAAATGTAAAAAAATAGAAGTACTAATAAAAAAATTTAAAAGTACTAATTAAAAACAGGTAGAATGTAAATCATGCCTCTCAACTACCTATAGTGCCTATCACTGTGAAAACATGCCTCTCAACTACCCCCCGATGCTCTTGATGAATGTTTTCTCCTATTGGACAAAATATCTCTGTCAAGTTCCTCAAGTTTTTATTTCATAACAACATACGTGATCGCTGCTTAATAATAACAGAAGCCTTGATCACTTCTTGATTTAATAATAGCAGCCTTGATGTCGCTAAGTTTCTCAAATTATCAACATCTTTCTCCATTCACTACTTGATCACTTTCATAATAGCACCTTAGTTACGGCTCTTGGTTACAGGACATGTCATTTTTTAACAGATATAAAAAAAACATAACATATAGACTTAGTCATCTAGTGACACTAATTTGAGACATACTCAAAGCCCATAATTATGAGTGGAGTTATTCATCGCCTAGCTAATTCAAACATTACATCATTGCAGAAGACCTACTATGTAACATTAATAAGTTTCTTGTTATAAGAAGACAGATTAAAGTATGAAATATCAAGAGAAATTTGGCAAATTAAACCATTAAAAGTCAATCACAACAATAATCTTCAAATATAGTTGAATGTTGGGGATGACTGCATTTGGTAAATCAAATAATTATTGTCGAGTTTACTACTAAATACCTACAAATCATAAGGTCATAAATGTATCAATATTCCAAAAATAATATTCATACGTTCAATCAACAACTTGATTCAAAATATCTTCACACACTGTCATGCACTTATAATCACATTGTCACCAAATTCCTTTCTATTAATAGAGTAAAACATCAATTGGGGTATTTTCTCAAACATCTAAGAGGCATGCCAAAAATGACAATACAGTATAGAAAAATATTCTCAAATAACAAATGTTTCAGAGGTACAAATGGCAATGATAAATTAAACATGAAAATATTAAATGCTTTAATAATAAAAGGGGCCAAAAACTCACCAATCCTAATGGAATCAAATCTCCATAATTTGCTTTAATTAACCTTGCCAATAAAAGAAGTGTTACGGACTATGAAGAGAGATATCATATCAAAATAAAAACTCACTTTAGAATACAAATAAAATAACTAAAAAAATAAAACAACAAAATGAGAAAACCAATAGAGATACAAAACAAAATTAAACCATTTGTAAAAAAAATCAATAACCAAGGATGAAATTGATACCTTAAATGGGAGTAGTGGAATGCCAAAATTAACTACCTGCAACATCAATATAACATGACAATGTAAAACAAAATGAAAAGTAAACAATAACAAAACTTCAAATATGATTGATAAATAAAACATCAAATATAACCATACCCAGATTATGGCTTGGTGGTAAATGTGGGTGAGAGAAATGCTCCCCATCAAACCCAAAAAGCATCAAACCCGAAAAGCATAAAACCCTAAGCTAAAATCCAAACCACTAAGGGCGACAGCGTTGGAGATCAAGGGCTGAGGCGTGGGAGGGATAAGAGGCAGGGTGTTGGAGGGGGCGACAGCGGGAGGGTTTGAAATGTGGGACGGGGTGGCAGGAGAGAGAATCGGGGTTTGGAGAGACAAAGCTTTTGTGATGGAGAATGAGTGTGTATTGGGTTAGATCCGGATAAAATGTGTCAAATACTAATGTACCCCTCGTTTTGAATTTTGGTGAAGAGTGCAAAACAAATATGAGTGGAAGAAAAGGGGGGAATCCAAAAATTTTAAGGGCAAAATAGGTAGTACATAAATTAATTCATCTCATGACATCATTGTTGTATCTTATGACATATATAAGTTTTCTACTTTATTTTATATATATATATATATATATATATATATATATATATATATATATATATATATATATATATATATATATATATATATATATATATATATTCTTGAAATTATTAACTACCAAAAGGGGGCTAAGAGTTCCTCATTAAAACCAAAATGCATTTAAAAAGAGACAAGTAGTGAAGAATTCAGGAAGTAGGGTGTGGGGGCTAATGTATATGTTCTTGTTTTTTACGGGGCCAATTTTGTTGAGAAATCGGGTTCGTATGGATAGTCCATCTATTAGGTTACTCACACAAATTCAAATTTTAATGAAATTTTCTCTTGATTAGCAATTAGGTGTGCATACAATGTAATGTCCAAATTAATTAAGCCAAACCACGAAAAAACACCAAGAAGATTGAGGAAAAATCTCTTTCGAGTAAAATCTAGATTTCAGCACTGTTTAAGAAATTGACAAACTCAATGACTTATAAACTACGTAGAGCTCCATTAAGTATAATGCACACTCTTCAATTCTTCAACAATTGGGGCAAAGTCCAGCCTCTTTCACATAAAGCGGTCTTTCCTCGATATCCACCAATCAGCTTCAGAATGCACGATCATTTCTTCTTCAGTCGTAGAGCCTCGACTACACAAATCAGCAGTAGAGTAAACTCTATAAGAGTTTGATGTAACCTGTATGAAAACTAGGGTTTCAACACATCATATGTGGGATGTATGATTTGGAAAAAGAAAAGTATTTTTCTAAAACATAAAGATGAATACTTTTGGAATAGGCATTCAAAAATTATTTTCACCAAAAGTCTTGAGAAAAAAATGAACAAAATATATTTTTAAAGAAAAAACACGAATTTTGAGGTGGTGTACTCGTTCGAACGAAAATGACATCTCATTCAACCGAAAATACCAATTTCGTTCTAACGAGATCAATTCTCGTCCGAACGACAACCCATTCTCATTTGGATATACATTTAATGACCATCCAACGAAAGTGGACCTGTTAAATAGAGGATTCTTATTCCATGGTAGTTGGAATCTCATTTGAACGACAATCATCTTTCGTTCTAATGAGATCATAATCTCATTTGAATAACACTAAAAATAATCGTCTTATTAAAAAGCCTCAATTTAAAATGTAAACATCCAGTAATATAATTTATATGAGAAATCAAAACCACAAGTCGTTTACCTCCATAAAGTGTCAGTGACAAATTCAACGGCTTGAAATCCTGAAACGGTGCCCGATCACTAACATGTCTTCAAATGATCGTGGAGGCAATGCGGATAAGGTGTTCAGTTCGAAACTCCGATTTATAACATGATATATGAAAAAATCAAAATGCCAAAGCTGTGAGCAATTATAAAATCTTGCTCTCACATGTGTATATCTATTTTTTTTGAAAATATCATAAATTTCAAGGGTAAAAATTAATTTTCAAAAGTGTGTGGTGGCGCAGACACCACTATATCTGAAAGAGTGTGCACTTGCGTTCAAATAGGAAATTATATAATTAAACACAGTTTAACCCAATTAAACCCTAAACATGCAAGTAGGTGTGATTGAATAATATGTAGAACATGCTAGTACAATCAAATACGCATAATTGAGGAAAAATCCCCCAAAGGGGCAAAACCATTTATTTTCATTATAATATTGTAACATACAATTTCGGATTACAATGAAAAATACAGTGACACAGAATTACCCGCATCTGTCGAATTTGTAGTCGGCGGCTGGAAGTTTCCCTTTCTAGGAGGGCAGCAATGAAGAAGATGAACGGTCTTCTCCATAAGGGTATGAAAAGAAGTGTGTTCTTGGGTTGCAAAGTGATTCACACAGATATGGCAAAGTTGTGTGAATCAAAACATGAGTTTTTTAACTCATAAAGATGAAGACTTTGAGTTTATGAACTCTGAAAATCGTGTGTAGAAGTCTTCTGAAACAAACTCCCCGTAGTGGATTTATAAAAGAAACTTTTAGCCTAAAAAATCTGAACACGGTCATTTGGAAATTATCCCATGCGGACCGGTTCGGGTATGAGGCGGATCGGTCCGAGGAGGCGGATCAATTCGTTTTAATTTGACATAATCGGTTCACTCCCGGTCCGGGGTGTACTGGCTTTTCATTAAGCGGATCGGTCTGGTACAGGGGCGGACCGATCCGGGGTCAGATCGATTCGTTTTCTCTGGGTGGACCGGTCCGACCTGTCAAACTTTTGATTCCTCCTCTTCTTTCATATTCGGATCCGTTGATGACGATATGAATCTTGAATTTCTTCAATGGTGTAACGACGTATGACATAACAAATGATAATGGACAAAAATGTCCTTACAACATTGTCAAAATACCATTGTCAACAAAGGCTCTCTCATACCACTGTCAAAATACCACTGTCAAATGTTTGGAGCACCCACTGTTAAAATACCATTGTGAGGTATTATGTGCTTTGAGAGCAACATGAACAACAAAGGCTTTCTTATCTTTCTTAGGCACCCAAAAAGTGGTAACCTCTTGTTTACCCTTGTTGTTGTTGGTTTTAGCTAGAATGTGAGAAGCATTCATTGTCGACAAAGACATCCGTCTGAATTCCTCCATCAAACTCTGAGACGTGGCAGCTAAGAACTCAACTCGCTCTCTCAGACTGGTAAAATCATTAGTATGCTGGGGTGGAGCAGTAGTATGTCGTGTCCGACCAATGCTATAGTAAAACTACATGAGGTGGCCTTTTCTTTTGCAATAAGTACAAAAGAACACAGTTAAAGGTGGACCTTGGTTTGCTTTTCTTGGTCGAACTCTCCTTCGTGGATGTTGGCGATGATCATAAGGAGTAGTAGTAAACTCAGGGACTGGTCCAGGTGCAATTTGGGACGAGGAGGCACCATCATAACCAATACCCTGTTGATAACCAAAACCAAAAGCGGGGCCGAGGAGCATCTTTCCCATCTTCCTAGATTTGTCCTCGATTTGTACCTTGACTTCCCGTGCTCTCTCAAGATCATGAGTCAGCTGGGCAACAAGGGCTTCTAGTTTCTTCCGAGTCTCCACGGAGGAACGGAGCTCACTCGTAAGACTAGACACTTGTTTAGTCAAGTCCCCTCTTTCTTTTTCAAAACTACTCTCTCTCTCTCTAAACAAACTCTCTTTCTTAACACTGGCAGATTCTCTCTCTCTTAGGGCAGTGCAGGTGGAGGACTCTCTCTCTCTCTCTCGCTTTTCTTAAATCTTCCTCTAAGCCGGTGATCTTAAGAACTAACACTTTTTTACATTTTTTAGTTTTAAATGACTCAGAATATAACTCACCAAAGGCGCGTTGAATATCACTCTCGCTCTCACTTGAGTCATCCTCCCCCTCACTTACATCGATCTCACTATCGAGGTGTCCCTGTGATGCATCATCCTCATCGTCGTGAGAAGTACTCAACGTGCTCACATGACTAGCCATGAATGCGGTGAAGTTACACTCATGCGATGACTCAGCTCCCGAGTCCACTGACTCGACCTCACTGTCGTCGCTAACGGTAGCATTAAGAACATATTTCCCTTTCTCTCTGTTCAGACGTGTGGCACACTCAAAGGCTCTATGACCCCTACTGTCGCACTCAAAGCACCTCTCACTTTCTTTCTTAGGAGGATCTTTAAAATCTTTTTCATTTTTCTTTTCAAACTTATTTTTCTGAAAATTCTTCTTATCTTTAAAATTTCCACTTTTCTTAAATTTGAGAATTTTCTTAAAGTTTTTAGCAAAAAGAGCCAAATCATCTAAGTCAAAATCACATTCAGAATCAGAAGTTTCACTCTCTTTCTTTCTAGATGACTCTACTCTCTTTCTTGACGTCCCCTCACTTTTTCTCTCTTGGGCATTAAGTGCAATTCCCTTGTCTTTAGACATCACAGATTTAGGAAACATGTATATTTCATATGTTTGCAGGTCTCCTACAAGTTCCTCCAATTTTAGCATATTTAAATTACCCATAGAAATTAGCACAGTGACTTTAGGGATAAAACGCTTAGGCAATGATCTAAGAATCTTTTTCACAACTCTTGCATTAGGAATATGTTCACCAAGATTAAAGCTAGTATTAACAATGTCAGAAAGCCTAGCATAAAAATCATCAAAACATTCAGTTTCAAGCATGGTGATGGTCTCAAATTGAGTTGTTAAATTTTACAATTTAGATTCTTCCACAACATTAGTTCCTTCATGGGTACGTTGAAAAAGATCACATGCCTCTTTTGACGTGGTGCACGTCATGATACGTCGGAACTCATCAGGAGTGATGGAACCGAAAATAGCACTTAAACCCTTAGAGTTAAATGATGACCATTTAAATTCTTCTTCAGTCCAAGAAGTAACAGGTTTTAAACTGGTCACATTTTCAACAGTGACGGAGGGAGGTGTCCACCCTCTTTCAACTAGAATCCAAACACGTTCATCTATTGCCTTTAAAGCAGATCTCATGTGGGCTTTCCAATATGCATTGTTAGATCCGTCAAAAACTGGCATTTTATTCTATGATTTCTCCATTGAACACGCACTTTTTCAAAAATTAATTTTTTTGAAAACTGATATCTTTTAGAAAAATTTTGCGGAAACAAGGAATACGCGATAGATTAGCGTAACCTCCTTTGATACCAATTTGAAAGAGTGTGCGCTTGCGTTCAAATAGGAAATTATATAATTAAACACAGTTTAACCCAATTAAACCATAAACATGCAACTAGATGTGATTGAATAATACGTAGAACATGCTAGTACAATCAAATACACACAATTGAGGAAAAATCCCCCAAAGGGGCAAAACCATTTATTTTCATTATAATATTGTAACATACGATTTTGGATTACAATGAAAAATACAGTGACACAGAATTACCCGCAGGTGTCAGATTTGAAGTCGGGTGCTGGAAGTTTCCCTTTCCAGGAGGGAAGCAATGAAGAAGAATAATGGTCTTCTCCACAAGGGTGTGAACATAAGTGTGTTCTTGGGTTGCAAAGTGATTCACACAGATATGGCAAGGTTGTGTGAATCAAAACATGAGTTTTTTAACTCATAAGGATGAAGACTTTGAGTTTATGAACTCTGAAAATCGTGGGTAGAAGTCTTCTGAAACAAACTCCCCGTAGTGGGTTTATAAAAGAAACTTTTAGCCTAAAAAATCTGAACACGATCTGTTGGAAATTATCCTAGGCGGACCGGTCCGGGTATGAGGCGGATCGGTTTGAGGAGGCGGATTGGTTCGAGGAGGCGAATCAGTTCGTTTTAATTTGGCATAATCAGTTCGCTTACGGTCCGGGGTGTACTGGCATTTCATCAAGAGGATCGGTCCGGTATAGGGTCAGACCAGTCCGGGGTCGGATCAGTTCGTTTTCTCTGGGCGGAACGGTTCGGCCTATCAGACTTTTGATTCCTCCTCTTCTTTGATATTCGGATCCGTTGATGATAATATGAATCTTGAATTTCTTCAACGGTGTAACGGCGTATGATATAACAAATGATAATGGACAAAAATGTCCTTACAATATCCGCGTCTGTAAGCGATCATTAATGAACTCAATCCATTGTAACAACCCGCGTAATTTTGGGCTATTTTAATTAATTTTTGGAAAATGAAGGAAAATAAAGTTTTTGGTAAAATTATTTTTATTGCTCAAATATGTTGGTTATTATTTTTAAAGGTGATAATTGCAAACGGTTTCGAAATCGGAGTTAAAACGGATTTTAAAATGATTTTAAAATGTTTTTAACTCTTGGAGTTGTTTTGACTTCCAACTCTTCTTTTATTTGCCTTATTTAAAGGAGTCTTTTGGATTCCTACTTTTCATTTCTTTGCACTATAAAAGGAAGTCGTGGTCAAGCAATTTAACATACTTTTGGAAGCAAATATATTTTATATTCCTCTTCTTTTTATATACACATTGGCCCTTGAGATTTGTGATTTCAAACCTTAGATTAGAGGTGTTCTTGGAAGCGATTTTGTAGATCTTTTGTGTTGATCTTGAGGATGTGATCATTGGTTTCTCAACATGGTTTGAGGTATGGAGTTTTACACAATATGCTCCTTAAATCTCGCGAGTGTCATTCTCTTTGATTTCTTATTAATTGAACTCATATTTGAATTGATAAATTCATTGAAATATGGAAAATAATTGTTGAAATTATTTTGATTCATGTGGTATCATTATATTGTTGACGAGCACGTTGTCATGAGATTTTAATATGGCACGGATGTTGAGTACCCGCCAAAATACCTATTCCCGGCTATGGCTTGATAAAGCATATGCGAATGGGGTGAGGCCTGGTGACCCATTGATGTGTTGTTGAGAAATTTATTGATAAATGCTATTGATATTCGCATTTGATTTGAATATTCGTACTCGTGTTGTTACGCTTTCTTCATTGTTAATATATTTGTTGAGCATCTTTCTTGTCATATTATGTACTTCCCCATATTTTCTTTTAGTGGCAGGTTAGCGCGGATTTTGGGGTGATATGGAGATTGATTTTAGCGAGGATTATTTGGGAAAGATTTGTATTATTTTGATGTATAGAGCTTTGGAGATTTGTATTTTTATTCGAGTTAGATAGTTGTGAATTTTAATTCGAGAGACTTGTTGTAATTGAAGAGATTGAGATTAGTGGATTTATATTATTGTGGGTTTATTTAGATGCTCTATACCATGTCACTTGTGAATTTGGATTTATTTTATCGCATTAGCGCTCCATTAGCTCTCCCCGGGCGGGCGGGGTGTTACAAATGGTATCAGAGCTTAGGTATACGGCAAGGCTTGGGTTTTGGGTTCATTGCGTGGATAACAATTTTTGGAGATAGAAAATTTTAGGTGATATTCGTGATAAGTTACGAGATTAGATGTGAGGAATTTATTTTGGGAGACGTGATTTATTTTTGGAGTTAGTGTAGTGGCCTGATTTTGAGAGTTAGGCATTCGACCAATTTCGAGGGCGAAATTCCATTGTTAGTGGGGAAGTGTAACAACCCGCGTAATTTTGGACTATTTTAATTAATTTTTGGAAAATGAAGGAAAATAAAGTTTTTGATAAAATTATTTTTATTGCTCAAATATGTTGGTTATTATTTTTAAAGGCGATAATTTCAAACAGTTTCGAAATCGGAGTTAAAACAGATTTTTAAATGATTTTTAAATGTTTTTAACTCTTGGAGTTGTTTTGACTTCCAACTCTTCTTTTATTTGCCTTATTTAAAGGAGTCTTTTGGATTCCAACTTTTCATTTCTTTGCACTATAAAATGAAGTCATGGGCAAGCCTTTTAACATACTTTTGGCAGCAAATATATTTTATATTCCTCTTCTTTTTATATACACATTGACCCTTGAGATTTGTGAGTTCCAACCTTAGATTATAGGTGTTCTTGGGGCTATTTTGAGGAGGTTCTTGGAAGAGATTTTGTAGACCTTTTGTGTTGATCTTGAGGATGTGATCATTGGTTTCTCATCATGGTTTGAGGTATGGGATTTCACACAATATGCTCCTTAAATCTCGCGAGTGTCATTCTCTTTGATTTCTTATTAATTGAACTCATATTTGAATTGATAAATTCATTGAAATAAGGAAAATAATTGTTGAAATTATTTTGATTCATGTGGTATCATTATATTGTTGATGATCACATTGTCATGAGATTTTAATATGGCACGGATGTTGAGTACCCGCTAAAATACCTATTCCCGGCTATGGCTTGATAAAGCATATGCGAATGGGGTGAGGCCTGGTGACCCATTGATGTGTGGTTGAGAAATTTATTGATAAATGCTATTGAGATTCGCATTTGATTTGAATATTCGTACTCGTGTTGTTACGCTTTGTTCATTTTTAATATATTTGTTGAGCATCTTTCTTATCGTATTGTGTACTTCCCCATATTTTCTTTTAGTGGCAGGTTAGCGTGGATTTTGGGGTGCTATGGAGATTGATTTTAGCGTGGATTATTTGGGAAAGATTTGTATTATTTTGATGTATAGAGCTTTGGAGATTTGTATTTTTATTCGAGTTAGATAGTTGTGAATTTTAATTCGAGAGACTTGTTGTAATTGAAGAGATTGAGATTAGTGGATTTATATTATTGTGGGTTTATTTAGATGCTCTATACCTTGTCACTTGTGAATTTGGATTTATTTTATCGCATTATCACTCCGTTCGCTCTCCCGGGCGGGCGGAGTGTTACATCCATTCATTAAATTTCATTCCATTCGGCTTGAGTAAGTTAAGAAGGCTTTTCGTATTTGGGCCTTGAGCTTCCTTTATTATTTTTGTTGATATTATTGACTTGAAATCCTTCCACAATATTCCCATTTGGCTCAAAACAATGTTCTTCCGACATTCATCAAGATTATATTTTATTGTATTATCATAAAGTAAGTACAAAAAAAGAGTCTTGTTAAATAGGTATTCATAACAAAGCTTACAAAAAATGCTGGTGACATAACGCATGAGAGGACTAACTACGACCTTGCATACTAACTTTAAAAATGCACCCTCTATTTCATATTAACAATCGTTATTTAATAAAAAAGGATAGTTGTTGAAGAAAAATCAAACATTATATAATGAGAGATCAACATCAAAACATCAATATTTAGTTGACTCATTAAATTTATCACTTTTTTTAAAATTTATGTTGAATAAAAATTAAACTTAGGGCCAATCTACTAATAAATAAATAACCTTTATCTAATTTGCATAGTCTAAAAGCATTACTCCACTTAAAAGTTTATTCCATTATAACTTAAGTTATGATACTGAAATATCGAACTTCAATGGGAACCTCATATGTTTAATTTATTTGTTTTCTTTCAAACATTTAAGTTTGGAATTTCAATAATTAATATGGATGAATAAAAATTTAGCTAAACCATATCAGTAAGGGTGCCAACATGTCATGGTAAAAAAACCACATGATCAACAAAGAAATATCAACATAGCTTACATATTTCTCATAAAACAGTTTATAACCAATATAACAACCATGTGTATCACTAAGCTAAAGCTACAGAAAAAAGGACAAAGATACTAGTGTGGACAAAACTAATCCAACAGTGGATATAGAATTTAATATTTTGAAGATTTATTGAGTGAACGGTATATTGGACTTCTTAGCACATGATACACGTCCTAACATAATAACATCATAGATTTGACACCCCGCGCATTTTGACGTTAGAGGTGGCCATCCACTGCTGCAAAACTATGTTGGTGGTCATAAATAAAATATCATTCTTAGCATGTGACAGAAACATGACACATTTATAAACTTTATTTCCACAAGATATAATCCAATTAAATCCAAAGAATATAATCATCCATACAATAAGATCCATCACCATGCTAACTCCAAAAAAAATTCAACTTCAAAAGATAAATTAATACTCAATATAAATAATCCAACTACAAGTCTCGAACTGAATACTGTTAAACAACTTTGGAACCCAATGGATCACCAAATCCATAAATCACTGTCCCATAAATACAATGACGGAATAAAAACCTAACTACTAAAGAGATAGAGATAAATCTCCAGTTGCACTCCACAAATCTCCAATCACTCTTGTGCAACAACTCTTACAAGTATACCTGAAATTTTAGTCAATCCAATGGATCAGAGCCCAACACATAAATACGAGTTACTCCTCACAATTAGTATATATGAATTGAGACATAAGAATCATACAATAAAAATATTATAATAGAGTATTTTAAATTACGCGATATAAGAACATGCGAGTAAAGTAAAACAACACTAACTATCTATATAGCTAAGCCACCCCGTTATTGAAGTCCAATTATAGTATTACAATATTACATTATAAACTCATAATTATTAACTGTATTAATGCAATCAATTTTATGAATACGACACAAGTATAGTTTGTTTACCCATCTATTGGTTTTGCGCATATTCCTGGGGCGCAAATTTATACATCCCACCCTTTTGCCCTCACTATAACCATTTTGCCCAATTTCATTATCATTATACATACTCGCTACAGTGACGTGTCAAGCGTGGAACCTCACGAGTATATGTAGTGCTAATAAAATTGGGTGAACTGGATATAGTGACGGGAAATGGTGGGGTGTATAAATTTGCTAGCGTGAGAGGAGTATATGCAAGACCAATGGATGGGTAACCTGGTTATACTGTACCGCATTAATAAAATTGGTTGCATTAATTATATTAATAATTATGAATTTATAATTTAATGTTGTAATAATATAATTGGAGTTGCATAATGAGGTGACTTAGTTATGTGGGTAGTTAGTGTTATTTTACTTTATTCACATGTTCTTATAACGCGTAATTTAAAATACTCTATTGCAATATTTATGATGTATAATGATTATGTCTGGATTCACGAATCCTAATTGGTAGGAGTATCTGGTATTCATCTGGTGAGTTCTGACCCATTATGCTGACTAACAATTCAGGTATAGTTATTGGTGTAGCTACACAGGATAGATTGGATATTTGTGGAGTGTAGCTATAGATTTATCACTATCGCATTAGTAGTTTAGATTTTTATTATGTCGTTTTATTTACGAGACAATTATTTATGGATTTGGTGGGTCATTCGGTTCCATAGTCTTTAAAAGTTTTCAGTTCAAGTCTTGTAGTTGGATTATTTATGTTGAGTATTAATCTATCATTTGAAGTTGAACTTTATTTTGGAGTTAGCATGGTGATGAATTTTATTGTATGAATGATTATATTCGTTAGATTAAATTTGATTATATCTCGTGAAAACAAAGTTTTTAAATGTCTTATTTTTCTGTCACATACTAAGAATGGTATTTTATTTATGACGCTCGACGTAGTTTGACACCGAAGGCTGGTCACCTCCGACGTCAAAATGTGAGGGGTGTCACAATAGAGGTTGTTTTCTTCAAGTAATGATTTATAAGTAAATTGCAACCCCCAGATGACCGTATAAATAGACTAAAAATCAACATTAAAATAAAGATTTAACATCCATAAATAAGTAGAGGAAATGAAGGAAATTACACATAAAAAATCATCTATTCCTCCCAAAGTAGTAATTAACATGTCATATAGGCGTCAAATTTAGGTTTTATATCAAAATGTACCACACAATAAGGAAAAAAATTAGTTTGGCTCCAAAAATTGAATTATACAATATATATGTCAATCTCACATGAGCAAAAATAGGAGATATTGTGATTCTATTGGGAGGGAGATAAAGGGCTGTGGGGAGAGGAGGGTACGGGAAGACAAAGGTGTAGGGGGTTAACATAGATATAATATAGAAATTATATTAATAGCAACATGAAAAAAAGGAAACTAGTAAGAAATCTATCACTTACGGAAATGATTTCATTCAAAACAACTTTTAAACTTGCTTGTTTAGTTGTATATCGGGTGTTAATCATTTCTTTTTATATTTACTTGCTCACTAAATCTACTTTTTTCTAAGTAATTGGTTATCCTTTAGTAGTATTGTTGCCTTTTTTCTTTGAGTTATAGAAATGCACGAGCTAATCACATAAAAAAGTGCATATATAATGGGAACAATATCTATATAGAGTAAATAAATAGGACAATCACAGTTACACACTCCCATATGTTCTTCTTGATATCAGTAGTCAAATTAATCCAACTTTTTTATGTTACTGGTATATACTCTCAGGCCAAAATCCTAAACATAGAACTAAGTCGAATTGAATCAAGTAAAACTAGATGCCCAAGCTCATTTAACTCTTTCTCTTTACGATCCTTTAGTCTAGTTAAATCACATTCAATTTTGATGGTCCCCTCATCTTTTTATTTTTTTCCATTTGTCCACAGGACTATAGTCAGCCATTTCTTCCACAAAAATAAGTTAGAGTGTTCACTTGATACTCTTGCCCCCTCATTTTCCTTACCCATAGAAAACTAGATGTTTTTCGTGGTCTCGTACACATGGCAACCTTCTTTGAATACTCACATTCATATGTAATATACTGTAAATAATGTGGATATCAATAAATTTTATTGGAAGGATACAAATTAAATAGGATTTTCTTTGCAACTCACCTCTTGAGAAATACGTGTAAGCATATACACCAATTTCATAAAAAGAACACTGTTTTCGATTCAATCTACGTCACGAAAAGAAAAATATAGAATTACAATAGATAAAAAAAAGTGGGCGAAAGCACACTTTTTAGAATAAAATTAAACACTATTAAAACCCACCACTACACCAAAATTGTTGACTTATCACGATCTTTGATCGTAACAAGCCCAACCTGTCAAGGTCAATGACCATGACAAGTCTGGGGGTGATAACTTCTTTTGTCACGGACTTGTCACGGTCAAAGACCGTGAGAAGTTCATTAGACTTATCATAGTCTGGTCACGGTCTATGACCTTGACAAGTGTTGTCACGATCAAAGACCGTGACAAGTCCGTGTCAAAAGTAAAAAAATGATCAAGGTCAAAGATCATGACAAGTCCATGACAAGTTTCTTTGTCACGGACTTGTCACAGTTTTTGACCATGACAATTCTGGGCAGAATTAAAAAAAAACTTTTGGGCAGTGTAGCCACTGCCACTACCTAACAGTATATTTGTACCTATTATAGCAAATTGTAGATGTTCAAATAAAATAGAAATAATACACAAAATCACGACATATATTATCCACATTCAAATAAAATAGAAATGCAAATATCCATCATATCCAAACCAACATGTACCAAAATAAAAAAAATACAAATACAATCCAATATCCAAATATCCAAATAAAAAGATAGAAATAATGTCATGAAGAAGGAGTAGGTCGAAGGAGGAAGGAAGGCCACACGACATTTGAATTGAGACACCCCTCAATATGCTAAATGCCGCATTGTTCGCGCAATCAATAAGGTGAGTTCTTCTTTCCCTACACCACATGCGTGAAGAACACTCTTGCCTCAATATGTTTGAGGGGACGTCTACGAACTGACATACTCTGGAGTAAGCTCGGATACCTCAATCCCCTCGCTATCAGCTCCCCACCATATACATCGAGTAGAAACACGCTCTACCAACTGATTGTTGACATACGCCGATCGATGGGGTTCATAATGGGAAATAAATCGTCATATGACACCAAGTCTATGCGTAACGGCGATGAAGTAGTGACGTCCTCGTCCTCGTCCTCATCTACCTCTACCTCATTCTCCTTCTCCTTGCCCTATCCCTTGACCAACTGATGCTTCATGAAAGCGTACATATCTAGGACCGTTGCCTCCAACCTTAATATATTCTCGTCATGGCGGTCCACCTTAAGTGCCAACCCACTGTTGCTCGCCTCCATTTAGATGATCCTAGACTTCCCCACCCGTGAATTCACCCCCTAATCCTCCACGTACGATCCGGCCCAAGCACTTAGCTGAGTGCCCCCGAAGCTAAAGATGCTTTATCGGCATCGGATTGCGACTCATGCATTTTCTTAAGCTTTTCCTAAAAAGATAAAAAGTACACGATTAGTTAATTAATTAAGTAAAAAAATTATAACATAATTAAAAAATTAAATATTTATAACTTACAATAGTGGCTGCAACACTCGGGTCACCTCCTTGTCCTTGCCCTTTTTTGTTCGAATTGCCACATAGGCATCGAGCCTATGAGGCCTACCCCAGGGTCACTCCATGTGTCCTGAAATAAAATAATATAGAATTATTAAGTAACACAAAGTAATGCTAAATTAGAATAACATAAAACTAAAATTAAAGAAAAATAAAAACTTACCATCCTGTGCTCTACCTCGGTGTAAGATGTCCGCCCAAAGTAGGGAACATTCGATTTTTTTGCCCAATCTTCTCTCACCGATTGGAGAGATGCCAATTGCTGCTCAGAGATCTCATTTTCTATAAAAATTTTCCATCGTGCCAATGATATAGGCTCCTTCGGGGGGACGGTTTAAATTAGTTTCAGAATGGACTCCCGGTTCTTCCCAAAGTATCGGACCCGGAAATTCTTCTTTCGCGTCTTATATTGATCCCTTAATTGTTCCAACATGGATTCGTAGAGTTATGGGGGTATGCCGAATTGTTTCGGTCAAACAAATACAAACCAAAAAGAAAGTAAGTGTTAGTTCCTTATAAATATAAATATAAATTCACTACTTGTAGTGCCCCCAGATGTTCATCTTGAGGTCAATAGGCACTGCTATCCAATCATTGTACCTCAGATCAATGATTGTCTTCAACAAATCTAGCGGTATAGACAATAATGTCATAAGATTCTCGACGACGGACCCTAATTTACCCCATTTTGGGGGGAAAATGGTCGAGGAGCCCTCGTCGCCTAGATACCACGCCAGGATGAAGTCATTTTCTGTAAAAATTGTTATTATTAGTACAAACATGTATATGGACTTTGAATTAATGCTCAAATCCGATAATAACAATACATACCAATACCAATATCAATTTATATCAATTTCAATTTATACCAATACCAATTTATAACAATTTATAGCAATTTATACCAATACCAAATTCAATTTACACACGCACCCTCCCCCCCCACGCACGCACACTTCTAGGACATGGACTTTGAATTAATGCCTAAATTGATTAAAATCCTACTTAAAATGATCAAGTACAATTGAATAAAAAACATTAAATTGTCGTTCGATAATAATAAACTAGTAGAATAATACAACCATCGGCCATTAAAATTATTTGAATACTTATCAAAAATAAAAAAAATTGTTTTAAATTCGAGTTATCATAAAAAAATGGATTGATATTCGGTAGGTGCATCCAAGTCATCCACACTACTATTTAGACGCTTTGGATCATGTTGGACGATTGACAACGGATCTTTGTTGATATACTCCAAGTAAAACACTTGTTTGACCTTTTGAAAAGAACAAACATATGGCTCATCGCTCACGTGTTTGTTGGTCTTCAAGTTGGAGAAGTCAACTATGATCAAATTGGTTCCAGAATCAACTTTACAAGCATTTTTATCCTCAAATCTTACGTAATCATAGTAAAATGCAACATCTTTGAAGTTTACATAGTTCAATTCAAATATATTTGGAATTCCACCATAGTGAGTCATTCCAACTTCAATGAGATTTTTACCCTTTACGCTCGCTTGAAAGAATGTAAGAGCCTTGTATGAAATTCTCGAGTTCTGCACATTTTTATTTTTCTCGTACTCCCTTGCGCCGAATACGTAAATATTCAATCAATACTTTCTGTAATCTTTTTCCATGAACAAGGGTCCAATGGCTAAACGAGCAAGCCTTGATGTCGCATCACCCGTCTTTAACAGCTGAGAATATATAATTAAAGGTTGGTATATATGCGCACTATAAGTAATTTAAAGTATGTTTCATTTAATTATGTCTTATCACAATTTGAGAGATTTCATTTAATTTAAAGTACGAATAAGAACTATAGAATGTTTATATAATTGAAAAACATATACACACGCACACACATGGACTTTACTCTCACAAAACATTTAGACACACATACACACACACACCCTACCCCCACTCCCCCCCCAAAAAAAAAAATATTGTTTAGACAGTAAAGTCCCTTGTGATATATATATATAACCTAATTAGCTTCAAGACCTAAATAATAAAACCCAATGAACATTAACAATTTCTAACCAATTTCAAACATCAATAACAATACGCAAACAATATTTATAATGTCAAATTAATTTCATTCTCTAAACAATAAGATTCACGCAATACTAACAGTACCTATTAATTTCAATCCCAACTAACACCACCCAATCAACATTAACAAATAACAATATCGATCAATTGCAAGCCCTAAACTAAAAATACCCAATTAATATTCATAACGCCCAATTAATTTAAGTCCTAAAATACCCAACTAACACCACCCCCACACACCCTACCCCCTACCCCCATACACCTATACACACACACACCCTACCCCCACCCTCACTGCCTCCACCCCCTGCCCCCCATTACTCCCCCCCCCCACTCCCCCGTGCCCCACCTCTACCAAGCCCCCTGCCCCACCACAACACACACACACACATACACATGCATACACACACACCCACCCACCTGCCCCCTACACACACACACATGCAAACACCCACCCACCTGCACACACACACACATGCAGTCCTTCACACACACATACACAAAGGAAAGAGAAAGAGAAAGAGAGAAAAAATGATCTAAAAGTAGAGAGAGAGAGAGATAGAGAGAGAGAGAGAATCGTCGCTCGATCTAGAGAGAGAAAACGGAGGGAAAGGAAATGATGGGAAAAAATAGGAGAATAGGGTTTTAATTATAAGACTTGTCATAGACCTGTCAAGGTCTATGATCGTGAAAACTCTTTACAGTTATCACAGTTATTGATAGTGATAAAAACACATGTTTTTTTGGTCACGGTCAATGACCGGGACAAGGCTAACCGGCTCAATGGTGATTATTTAACCTTTTTGGTGCAGTGCACATAACTAATGGATTATATACAACATACAAATTAAAACAAAAAATAACTCAAATGAATTCATTATAAACATGCCTAGAATGAGAAAAACTTTGAAAAATCACACTGTTTAGGAGAAATAACTAGGAACCTCACATTTAGTGAGCTATGAAAAATTAAAATTAAAGATACAATTAACTATTTCTGAAAAGAAAAACAAAAATACCTATAGAGAAATTTATAATAAATATTTTACTAAAGCTTATGCCCATCCATCTAGTTTAATTTCAACAAGCTAAAGTCCTTAACAATCAACAACAATACCCTCTGAATCAACAACAATGCCCTTATAATCTACCGTCACATAATAATCATCTTTGCCCCTCTCATTTTGGCCTTGTTTTATATAAATCAATCGGTGAATATGATGTGTCAACACTCGTGTGATTTGCCTCCAACACCTGAAAACCTTCAAGCAGAGATATGAGAATCACATACCAATTCGATGTTCTACATTCACTGTAGTAAAATACTTATTTTTCTTGAGATGTTAAGAGTAAAAGTATCTCCTTTTTAATTGATTTTGTCATTGGTGGAGGTTAACCAAAGTTAAACCATATTTAACTTTTATGCTGTTAACAATCTTGTCCCAATCACAGTGAAATATAGGAAGTCGAATTGGGAGAAAGTCCACTAAAATTATATCTTGCATAGTCCCATAATATGAAATATTTACAATGACATGTGTGGTATGCCTTGCACTAGATCTGAAAATGGTCTCTGCCTTAAGAAATGTCGCATTGTTTTATGTGGAATTTTCAGCCGAGGAGGTGTGAAATCATTTCCTATTTATTATATATACACTCTACGATATTGCATAACATCCTGGCTACATTTCATAATATCGTGCCTCGACTGCTATCCACTTTACGGTCATTCATACTTTTATTGTACGTGACTGGACTTTAATCTATTAAAAGGATCATAAATAAGCCTATATCAATCTTTTCATCAAACACTAAAGTTTTAAAGGAACATTATAAAAATTTATCCACCTTATTTTTAAACCACAAAGAAAATATCACAATATGTTTCTTTTATGTCAAGGTCTTATTTTAAGATAAACTTGGATTATAATGATTCAATTCATCCAAATGGATTATGAAATAGATGTAAATACATTTTAATAATAATTATAGTGATCCTAATGAAGCAATTTATATGGTGATCATCATTTAACTCACCCAATATATCGCTGGACCTCTATGTTGTTAAAAAGCACATAACGATGGAGAATATTTAACATGTCATCAACTAATGTTATAGGGTTCCCCTTAGAAATGGGACAACGTTCGTGTATTTCCTCATCTTCAAGCACTTCATTTTGGTAATGTGGAACACCTATGTTTGCTATTTTTCGAACTACATGCTACGAAACCTTGCACACTCATTGACCAAATATCATTATAGTATGCATTCTCCCAGTCGTGAACGATTGGTAACATAACCCTTGAGTGTCTTTATAAACCTTTAGTGTAAGAGTGTGAATAACATATGTTAATTAATTAGTGATGTAAATTGTATTTAACTGTATCCGTAAGTACATTATATACTACCTCTTAAATGGGTACATCCATCAGAATTGTACTGGCCCAGATAGTCGGGATTCTCGAGCCAAATGAATTGACAAGTGAACAATAATATAAAAAATTAAGGAAAGTGATATGACCATTATAGTCACCATGGCCGCGGAGGAATAAATAACAAACCGCTTCCTGGGAACAGATAGGCCGCGGCTATATACACTTATCAGGCCTTGTACCAGACAGCTCATGGTCAGAACTAGCCGCTTTCAGGCTCAAATAGGCCGTGATACCCATCCAAGCGTTCTCCACTGCCTAGGTTCAAACAGGTTGTGGCCCCCATTCAAGTATTAGCCGTTTCCTAGGATTCAAATTGGCCGCGACACCTACTCTCACATCAGTTACTTGATAGCTATCTTATTTCTAGAAGGTTCACTAGCTCATCAAACTTATCCACGTGTCACGTGGTCCATTTACGTGACACTACCTTGATGATTTCTATAAATAAAAGGGATCACCTCACTATTGGGAGGAAAAACTTTGGCAAAGCCCTGTCAAACTCTCAGCTCTCTCTCTCTCTCTAGAGACCTCCACACCTGAGGGCTAACCCCATGCTGTAATCGCATCAGATAAACCTTAACATACCATATCCCTAGCTACCAGCTTAGAAAATTCATGTATTCTCCTCTCTTATCTCTCTTATACGCCTATAACGGCCTCACAACTTTGTCTTACACAATGTATATAATGATAGTACTGCACCAAAGTGGACATAAGCTCATTTTTATGGCCGAACCACTCTATATCTTGTGTTTATCTTCTTTTACTAGATTTATTTCTACTTTACACATGATATGATGGTTGAGAAGGATGTATGTCCAATTTCTTGTATCATCATTCTGGTGTCGTCTCTGGGAATCGCTAATATTAAAACTAGTTTCCTTTTTTACATTTTATGGTTCCTTAAACTTTATTTCATCCTTGGGGTCCCCCACTATTACATGAGTAGGATATAGGTTGTGGGACTCATGATTTTACATATACACCCCCGTGAGGGTGTTGTTTAGTTCCAGATTTGTTCATTGGTCCTCTTTTCTATGACTCTAGATCTGTTTTTCATACCCCTATAATGTTACCTTACCTAGTTAGTGTTGAAAAGCACAAAAGGCTATAGCCTCATTAAGGATGGTAACTAGAGAAGAATTATGTTCACTCATTTATTCTCTTTTCACCCATGATCTAGGGTTTGCTACCAAATTTGTGCTATTTTTTGCACCTAAGGATTGTATTGTCCTTAGTAGATTCCTAGTAGGCCTATTTTGTACATTTTCTATAGGCTAAACTCAGATTATGGGTCCAATTTTTGAACCACACCCTCCATTGCCTCAAGAAGGATGCAAGCTAACAATTTTATTGCTTGTATGCCATAGCCATTCTATTGCAGTTTGGTGCATATCATCACTCTTTCAGTTCACCACCTTGAAATTAGGGGCGTTTGACAAATTGTCTTCGGACCAAACTATGGTGAATATTTCCCTTGTAATGCCATGACAATAACCTCATGTGTACAACAAGTAATACAAATTTGGAAATTATGAAAGACTACATCCCTATAACTATACATGGTTTTTTCTCTAGATTTATCAATTTTCTTGATTTTCTCACCCTTATTTAGTTGATCTCAGAATATATATTTTAAAATATTAACATTCATAAGCCATGGAAGGAACCTCCAGATTAGGTTCAAAACAAAATGATGAGATAGACTAGTTGCTGAGCTATATCAACCACCTGTATAACAACCATGCCTCACTCTAAGTCCAAGTTAACCTCCTAGCACAAAGGGTTTTGATTTTGGAGTCCATGTCCTCCACCTCCATGTAGAAGTTCATAGTGCCTGATGCGGCTTTGGACAATGCCGTAGCCAAAGCACCCAGGAAGATGAAGCAGGAATATCCTAAGATAGAAAAGGCTTATGAAAGCTATACCCCACTAAATGCAAGTGTTGAGAACATCCTTGAAAGCATGAAAGGGGAAAAAATATTGAAATGGCCAGAGAAGTTGAGATCCCCTCCACACAAGAGAGACCAGTCTAAATGGTGTAAATTTCATCAAGTCCATGGCCACAACACTATTAACTGCTTTACCTTAAAATATGAAATCGAGAGGCTTGTCAAGTAGGCGAAGCTCCAGCAATTCACATAGGGTTTATCCTATAACTGAAAGTGCATGCCTAGTTTTAACTTGAAAGAATTTACGTTTCTGTTTTCATGAAACTCTTTCTAGATCTTTCCTGTAGACTTTGTATTTTATTAAAAATGTCAAAAATATATATATAAATAGATGAATGGTAGATTTAGTTATATTTTATTTCTTGATTCACCTCATCTCTAATCTCACAAAAGACCTTCGTCTTAAACACATTTCAAGGGAAAATGACAAATTATCTTGGAAGATCATTACTTTTCGGAAGAATCTATGGAGAAAAATGGGTGATAGCCCTAATTGGCTCATAACGTCCCTCACAATGCGCAAATATATGGAAGTATATTATGCTTATGTTCGCAAAGCCATCTTTTGGGATGATTATATTAACCTTCGGGGCTCACGATGCCCACGTTCAACTTTTGGGATGCGTCAATCAGCCTTGAGGGCTCATAATACTCATTTTTAGCCATGGGTGACTTTATTGACAACCCAGTTTGTGGAGGCTTGAAAATACCCAGCTTGGGGAGGCTTGATAATACCTAGCCTAGGAAGGCCTAAAAATACCCATCCAGCCGTGGGTGGCTTATTGACAACCCATCCCGAGGAGGATTAAAAATACTTCAAAATAAAATAAGAAAGGAAGTTACAGAAAATTAAAAAGGTGGGCTAAGGACTTAATTATTTGTGGCAAGGGAAGTTGTTCTCCATAATCCACCATTCTAATATTTCAGTGACAACATTTCTTATCCTAAAGTGGGGCAAGGACTTTATTGTCCATAAGGGAAGTTTGTTTGTTTTTTAATGGTGGGATGAGAGAGAGTGGAAGGTGGGTGTTAATGGAGGTAGGAGAGAGAGTGGGTGAGTGATGTGAGGAAGAAGATGGGGGGGGGGGGGGGAGTGTTTGTGTCGTGAGGGTGTAGGAAGTTAAGGTGTAGGTGAGGATGAGGATAGTGTGACACCCCGACTAATTAAATACTGGGTAGCTACTCCTTTATTCAAATTAATACAAAATGTCAAGTTGGTTCAGTTCATAGCATCATTATCGAAAACGTTTTAATAATTACTAGCCACCTAATATTTAAAAAGTGAGTTGTCAATTTTAATTAAATCCGATTAACATACAATAAGAATTAAATTATGAAATAATGATATCACAACCACATTATAGACATATTATAATAATAAAGAAATAAATGAATCTGGAGGAACACTCCAAGGAAATAATCCAAAACACTGAATAAAACTGAATACAAAGTCTGAATCACTAAATAATTACAACCCAAAATCTGAAATAAAACTGAGTAAGTAGGTGTGACAGCCTGCGATCCGAAATAATGGGTAGCCTGCCCGATACTCCAAAATAACGGAATCATGGATGGAAATCATTCTCAACATCATAATAATAAAATAAGTATACGGGAAAATCACCTAATAAATCAGAGAACGGGTTGCCAAAAATTTTAGTTTGATTGAAAATGAAGGAAATAATTCAAACAACCCAATCCGATAATAAAGCGGAATTCCAAAGGAATTTATATTACTACTAAGACAACCGTACAATCAAGACCGAATAAGCTGTCGGTCCACAGTTACATTCAACGTATTACGACATTTCGATAATTTACATAATACATTCATTAACATTTACAAATGTTGGGCCACACACGCCCGAATGAAAGACCCGATCATAGCTAGAATTCAAAAATGAAAGCGTCTAACAAGGCACCCTGTAATAATCCACAAAATCATACAACTCCTCAAAAGTATTGGAATTGGAATATCACATCGGTCGCCCTTGCGGAGGAGCACCTGAGTGGATACAATAACATGTACAACATGGAAAATGAACGGGTCAGGGCCCGATTTATATATGATCACCAGCTAAATGAAAAGTATGATAGATATGAATAGTTAATCATATTGAAGTAAATGAGAATCTAGCTACCACTTCACCAAGTATAATAAGGAAATTTAAATGATTCAAACATTTATGAACTTATACAAGATAATAAAATTTAACATAATTATTTCTCATAATCTTTTCCATCTTCCATTCCTTAACAGGAATGTAATTACCATCATAAATTCTTATGGCAATTTACAAATATCAAGTCCCACTTGATTTAGAAAGGTTATATTCTTATACATATAACGATTCTAAGACCGCCCCTCCGAGTTTTCCCACTCGGCGCGCCCCTAAATGACTATCATCTTCCAGGGCCTATCTATACAAGACAACCTGGGAACCTATCGCACGTCGGGAATTGGCCATAAGCCTGCGAGGGAGTCATAACCACACCCGTAATTACCTCACTAGCACAGAAAAACATATAAAAATCCCGCCTATGGCCGAGGACTATAGTCTCCCTGCATTCACTAGTCAGGGGACATCACCTCATGCGCGAGCTTCCCTTATGATAGCATTTAGAGAGGTGTGTTTAAGTAAATTAACTTTTAACAATTAATCTCATTAATCCCTTTCATTAATCATGTGTATGTTTCATCTATTTGAAACCATAATCCTTGAATATTTCTCATTTATTCATCATATTTTAAGTCCCGAATTATTCTACAAGTGATCACCAAAGTCGTATGAGTCCCAACGTGTTACGTACTTCCAAAGGTCCCGTAATATCTCCAAGTATGGGTTCATAACTCTTGATTCCTAATAATTTGTGAAATGAAAAGTAATTCCTAAACATCACTTTTTTTAGACGAGTGACATGAACCCCAAGTGAACCGATTCAACTCTAGGGTGACGACCAAACTCAACTAAAACTCTAGGACTATAAGTTTACTTCATTCAAGAAGTTTCCTAGTCCCTAATTAAAAGAAAAACTTAGGAAACAAAAATAAAGTTTAAAAGTGGAAAACAGGGGACCGGTCGACCGGTCCTGATACCGCGGTCGACCGCGTCTCAAAATTTAGCGTACGAAAAAAAGCAGAAAGTCCAGGTGAAGGGGACCGGTCGACCGGTCACGGAGCGCAATCGACCGCGCTCCAAAGTTTAGTCTTGGGTAAGAAAGCAGTGTTCCTCCCCCGAAGACCCGGTCGATCGGTCCTGGAACCGCGGTCGACCGGTCATAGTAGACCTAAACACCTTTCTTCTTCCAACAAGAAAACCCTCCTCATTTATTACCACCAACAATTTTAATTGCATCCAACAACTAATATTTACACCAATATTAACACAAATCCATCTCCAAAGGTTTAAAGCCCATGAATCCAATAAAAACCCTAACTTCCTTAAACCATAATTAACCCACAACTATCACACAAATCATTGAACTTAAATCATATAATAGCAAGTAGAAAACTTGCCCCAAGCTTGTAAATGCAGATTTGATGAAGATGTAGGCAAGATAAATCTCCAAAGCTTCAATCTCTCTTTTTCTCCCAAGGTTTTCTCTTCCCTCTTTCTCTCTAGGTTTAGGAATACAATTAGGGGAATAGTGACTTAATCAAGACATAAATCGTGCCTTTTTCTAGAATTAACAACTTAAGTGATCAATACCGCGATAAAATAACACGCTACTACACAATTAAACCAAATCCAGTCAAAAGTGCCCGAAACCTCAAAATACAA
Source organism: Sambucus nigra (assembly GCA_949130495.1). NCBI lineage: Eukaryota > Viridiplantae > Streptophyta > Magnoliopsida > Dipsacales > Adoxaceae > Sambucus > Sambucus nigra. Next base: position 165,607,310 of record OX422215.1, on the reverse strand, counting down.
TATGGCACCTAATTTGTCTGTCTCGCACCTTCCGGAACTAACTACGCCCTCCAAATTATCATTTGGAAATTTTATAACTCATTTTAAGTTCCGGTTTCATTATTAAGTCAAAATGTCATTTTAAATGTTATGACATAATAAAACACATCATGGTGATATTCACCTACACTTAAGGTAAATATGCAACATCTATTAAATATTAACTTATCTTTACTATATTAATACTTACTCCACATTCCAACATTTTATATAATTACTTCACATAGTAAATAAATATAACATAGGTTCTCAAAAGTGAGGGTTGTTATATACTCCCCCCCCTTATGAGGGAATTTTATCCCCAAAATTCAAGCGTACCTTGTATAAAGAGATGCGAATACTTTTCCCGCATATCATCTTCGCATTCCCACGTTGATTCCTTGGCGTTATGGTGACTCCATTGAAATTGCACCAAGGGCAACACACGAGACCTCAACCTACGCTCCCCATGCTCCAAAATAGAAATCGGTTGTTCTTCATATGAAATGTCGGGTTGCAAGTCGATGTCCTCGAAAAGGATATGCCAAAGTGCACCTTCGCACCTTTTGTACTTCTTTAGAGAGGAAACATGGAATACATCGCGAATTTGTTGCAAAGGTTCCGATAAGGCATGTTCATACACTACTGGGCCTACCTTCGCAATAATCGAAAAAGGTACCACAAAACGTGGCTCAAGTTTCGCCTTCTTCCCAAAACACTTGATGCCTTTCATCGGTGACACTCGAACCAAGACTTGGTCCCCAATTTCCAATTCCATGTGCCTCCTTCCTGCATCAGCATAGCTCTTTTGGCGATCTTGGGCTATCCGAATGCGATTCCGAATGAGCTCAATTGTTGAAGAAGTATCTTGGATCATTTCAGGTCCAAGGAATTTATTATCGCCCACTTCTAACCAATAAGCGGGTGATCTACAAGGCCTCCCATATAAGGCTTCATAAGGCGCCATTCCAATAGTAAATTGGTACGAGTTGTTATAAGCAAACTCAACCAATGGGAGATATTGTTCCCAACCACCCTTGAAGTCAAGTATACACATACGAAGCATATCCTCAAACATTTTGTTTACTCTTTCAGTTTGGCCATCTATTTGAGGATGATAAGAAGTGCTTAACTTCAATTCGGTCCCTATAGCCTCTTGGAAGCTTCTCCAAAAGTGGGGGAAAAAAAATTGTCCCGGTCGGAAACTATATTTAAAGGCACCCCGTGGAGTCTAACAACCTCCTCAATGAATAAGCGGGCATATCGAACAGTGTCATAATCCATACGCACGGGTAGGAAATGTGCCGACTTAGTTAAGTGATCGACAATCACCCAAATGGAATCACACCCACTCTGTGACCTCGGAAAACCTGTAATAAAATCCATTGATATGCTTTCCCATTTCCATACCGGAATATCTAATGGTTGCAATAAGTCGGCCGGACGTTGATGATCGATCTTAACCAATTGATAAGTAGTGCATTGTGACACAAACTCAGAAATATCCCTTTTCATGCCCGTCCACCAATACTGATGGCGCATGTCTTGATACATCTTGTCCCCACTAGGATGTACCGTGAATTTAGACCCGTGAGACTCAACCATCACCGCCCGTCTCAATTCCCCTTCCTCCGGAATAATGAGTCTTCTATGGTATCGTAATCCACCCTCAGAACTAATTGAGTAGGACTCCGCTCCCTCGGATAGTAATCGACGTATATGGTCTTGACAACCTTTATCCATACCTTGGGCTTCTACAACCCTTGCTACAATAGTAGGTGTAACAGTCATTACTTACATGAACTCTCTCCCCATCGCATCCTCCTGATTGAGCTCTCTCCATTTGGCTTTCCAAAATTTTGCTAACTCCCCATCGAGTTTCCTACTCAAGGCATCCGCCACAACGTTCGCCTTGCCAGGATGGTAATGGATATCAAATTGATAATCTTTCACAAACTCCAACCATCGACGCTGTCGCATATTCAATTCTTTCTGTGAAAATAAATATTGCAGCGATTTGTGGTCCGTAAAAAGGCTGAACTTCTCCCCCAAGAGATAATGCCTCCATATCTTCAAGGCAAAGACAACCGTGTCATGTTCTAAGTCATGCACCTGATAGTTTATTTCATGGGGCTTTATCTTGCGAGAAGCATAAGCGATAGCCCGTCTCTCCTGCTGAAGTACACCTCCTAATCCTTGTAGAGATGCGTCGGTGAAGACTAGATATTCCAATCCCGATTTTGGCAATGCAAGGACTGGAGCTGAAGTCAACTTATCTTTGAGCTCATCAAATGTAGCCTGGCAAGAATCATCCCAAATAAATCTCACTACCTTACGGGTCAAATTTTTCAAAGGTCTAGCTATTTTAGAGAAACCCTTAATAAACCGACGGTAATAACTCGCCAAACCCAGAAAACTACGAACCTCAGTAGGCATCGTGGGTTGACCCCACTCCCTCACCGCATCTACTTTGTTCGGATCCACCAATATACCCTGGGACATCACAATGTGACCTAAAAACTGTACCTCCTGTAACCAAAAGCCACACTTCTCGAACTTAGCATACAATTGGTGATCCCTCAATCTTTGTAGGACCATCCTCAAATAAGTAGCATGATCAGATCCCGTTCGAGAATAGACTAAAATATCATCGATGAATACAATAACTAATTGGTCCAGGGAGTCCCGAAATACCCTATTCATAAGATCCATAAATACAGCGGGGCATTAGTTAGTCCGAAGGGCATAACCAAAAAATCATAGGATCCATATCTTGTCAGAAAAGAAGTCTTGGATACATCTTTCTCTCGTATCCTCAACTGGTGATACCCCGTCCTAAAATCAATTTTTGAGAAGTACGATGCTCCTCGAAGTTGATCAAACAAGTCATCGATACGAGGAAAAGGGTATTTATTCCGGATGGTGACCTTGTTCAATTCTCTATAGTCCACACATGACCGGAGAGAACCATCCCTTTTCTTAACTAACAACACTGGAGCACCCCACGGCGATGTACTATGCCGAATAAATCCCTGCTCCAACAACCATTGGATTTGATCTCTCAACTCCCTCATTTCCATAGGATCCATTCTATATGGAGCCCTCGCAATCGGCCTCGTTCCCGACGCTAAATTGATCACAAAATCAATCTCTCGGTTAGGAGGCAAGCCCGGTATTTCTCGGAAGACATCCTCAAAATCTCTCACAACTGGAATAGAATCCAAGGGAACAACTACATCCCTAGAAGTCTTCTCTACAATATAATACAAATAAGTGCTAGTACTCCCCTCTAAACGAGGTAAAACTACCAAGAACATTTCTTGTCCAGGAACGACGAAGACTATACTCTTCCCGTAACAATTAACTATAGCATGATACTTCATAAGCCAATCCATGCCCAATATCACATCATACCCGACCATATCCAGGATGTGTAAATCGGCCTCAAAGCATAAATTACCAAGAGTAATTCCCATATTTTTACAAACAAGGAAAATGAGTGAACCATTACCCATAGAGGACTCGATGCTAATAAAAGTACTCTCCGCAGATTTTATCAACTATGTGGTCTGAGCAAAACTCCTAGAAATGAATGAATGTGTCGCACCCATATCAAATAAAACGAGACCCATGTGTCCCTGAATAAGGAATTTACCCTCAATGGCTGGCGGTGCCAGCGAAGCCGGAGGAAGCATAACATTTTGAATGTGATAAACTCTCCCATACTATAACTGACCCTGTTGTGGGGGAACAATGGGGCTAGTTACCTGTGGAGGAAACTGAACTTATGGCTACTGAGGGGATCTAAAAAGTTGTCCCCCAATCAACTGAGGACACTCCTTCTTTTAATGACCCGCCTCACCGCATTGGAAACACCGACCCAACATATTTTCCGCATTTCGACCCTGGTTATTTTGAAACTGGTTAACGCCTTGGCCCTGCTGGACTCCACCTCCTTGGCCACCCCGACCTGCCTGTTGTTGCGGGGTACCCTGACCGTACCTATTATTCTTGCTCCCAGAATTAAACCCACTGGAACGTTGCCTCTTTGACAAGTCCCCCTGCTGGGGATCCCTTTCTCTCGTCTTACTACCTGAAGATTGGGACGAGGGAAAGACTCCTCCACTACTCCCACTACCTCCAGGTCTTCCTGTTTGCCCCACGGCAATAGCTTTCTTGCTATTTTGTACAAACAACCTATGCTCTTGGCAATGAAGTAGAGCTGCATTCATTACCTCACCAAAAGTTTGTAATGCCAGATTACCCAACATATGTTATTGGATCCTCCAGTTCAAGCCTCCCATAAACATGGAAACTTTCCTTTCTTCGGGAGTCACCTCATCCGGTACGAAACTTGACAACCGGGTGAACTCCTCTTCATACTCTGCCACGAATCTCTTACCTTGCACAACATCTTGAAGCCTTCGTCTCATCTCCCTTTGAACTGAGGGAGGAAAATACTTTTGGTCAAATAAAACCCAGAATTCAGTAATCGACATCGTATCTCTTTGTTCTGGTGCAGTCATAGACTCCCACCAATGCAATGCGGCCCCAAACAAGTTTAAAAGTAGCCAAGATTTGTTTCTTTTCCTCACTACATTCCACCATACGTAGATGGCATTGTATATCTTTCTTCCTTTGATTTTCGCTTATAACATCCGTGCTTCCATCAAATTCTGGGCGCCGACCCTTTAGGAAAGACTCCCTAACTCTCTCCTACAAAGAAGGTCCCGTCGCAGCTTGAGCATCTTGTACTCGCTGTTGGGCCTGTGGCATTTGTTGAGCCACTGCTATCATAGCCGCATTGACCGCTTGGGTCACAATGTTCACTACATCTGCAGCATTAATTGTTCCTGGTGGCGGTGGTGGAGGACCAACCTCCTCTTCTACAACCCTATTACGCCTCGCTGGGAGACCTATCTTAGGCGGCATCTGAGATGGAGAAATAATAGAGTTAAAATACTATATAAAACAATCTATCTTGCAGAAGATCGTAAACATAAGCAACAAAGCAGTCCTAACATTAGGTTCTATATCAAAGAACTCTACGGTAGAACATGACAAGTCCACATAGATCCTAAAGACTCTAGAACCTGATGCTCTGATACCATTTATGACAGCCCGCGATCCGAAATAAAGGGTGGCCAGCCCGATACTCCAAAATAACGGAATCATGGATGGAAATCATTCTCAGTGATGATGTTGAAATCTAGCACCACCAGATAAGTGTTGATGAGATCAAACAATAGTAACCATGGCAGCCATAGAGATGTAAGTGTATAAGTATATAGGAGGAGATGAGTATAGGAGGAGTAAGATAATGATGTATAGTGGTTTAGCCAATTAGGCCTACATCCACTGTGAGTGCGTGATCCACTAAGTATGGGCACTAATGGCCTTGGATACAATGCACATAAGCTCACTTTCTCTCTCTACTGTGTGCATAAGCAGAGTTTTTTCCAGGGTTATAATTATCGATCCCCCTGTAGGGTTGTAGGTGATAACTATATATAGGTCTTGGGGGGTGTAGTGTACCCCCCAAGTATGCATGGTGCATGTGAATGATGATCTAGCCAATCTCCTGTTGACACCTGTAGATGCCAAATAATGACATAATATTCCCTCACATGAGGGGGTGATATGGTTATAACGGTATTCCACGTGCCATGTGAGCCTCATGCGCACTGTTCCACGCGTCTCCCAAACCACGCGCTATAATGATGTCACCCTCGGCCTATGATATGAGGCTGAGGGTGAAGTTCCTTCTGATAGTGAATCAGGCCCAATTTAGGCCTCGTACTGTCGTACCCTCGTAGGGTCGTTTGGAGCTTGATGAAGGGTCGGCCCCCTGAGGGGTCGTTTGGAGCCTGATGAAGGGTCGGCCCCCTGAGGGGTCGTCTGGGGCCTGATGAAGGGCTGGCCCCCTATGGGGTCGTCCGGTTGGAGGGCACCCTCGGCCTGGCCGAGGATATGTATATGGGCATATCAGTCACCCCCAGCCATTAGCCATGGATGTTGTTGAGATGGGTGAGGGATAGTGTTGTAATTGAGATGGGTGTATGGTCAGTTAGGTGAGTGACACCTGTTAAGGTGATATGACACCTAGGCAGGTACTCATTGTCACTTCAATTTCCAAGGCGTGGCGGCTGCACACTGCCTGGGGTTTTGCGCCCTAATGATGCCCTCTTCGTGGGCCGTGCTCTTCATTAGTTAGTGGGCCCACTCACTGGCAAAGTATTTAAATATTTTTTTGAAGTTTTTCCCTCTTCTTCTTCTTCTTCGCGCCTGAACTCTCTCTCTCTAGATTCCAGCCTTCTTGCCATTTTTACAGTTTCTACATTTCGAGTTTGGTATCTTTGCTATTTTTTCTCAGGTAATCTCTTTGCATTTTTTTTACGTGTCGTTCTCCTTTCAGGTCGTCCTGCTGGTATATCTGACTTTCTCTGGGAAATGAATGCCCTGAGCTTACTATCTAGTTTGGGAAAGAAGAAGGGTAAGGAGCCTCAACAAGCTCCGAGGAAGATGAAGATGGTGGGGCCGACACATGTTGAGCCGACCCCTGATAGATAAAAGAGGAAAGAGCCCGAGGTCCCTGTCGACCCTCGGCTAGATTATCGAACGAGGGTAAGGGTCGAGGTGTCTGAAGGGGCTGCCTCCTCTTCCAACATGGGGGACTTCTGGTCCCAAAACCTGGCGCTTCTGAAGGCCAAGCTCTCTTCCCTTATCGCAAACCTGAGGGCGGCCAAAGCATCCATGTTTTCAGCCCCTTCTGCTGCTGATTATGATTTTTTATCCAAGATGCCTCCAGCAAAGGTGTATGACTATGTTCTGCACGCCCTAGCTCAGGTATGGGTTCTCACTTCATTCCCTTAGTCATATTCTTTCACACAATTCTCTCATCCTCTTGACATCCATTTATTATTTCTATGCAGTTTGTATGCGCCTTTACCTTGGCCACCAAGTGGATGGCTGAGAATCAGGAGAAATTTCATGAGGCCGAGAGGGCCATCCAACGTGAGGTTGATCTTTAGAATGACTTGGAGACTGTGAGGGCTAAGCTAGAGAGTGCCATAACTGAACATGCAAGGGTTCTGGATGAGCTGACGAGGCAGCATGATGAGGACCTGAAGGCCAAAGACTTGCTCATTAAAAAGATGGATGAAGCCTTGACCAAACTAGGGACTCAGTTCAAGGCTGAGCTATCTGAGGCAGTGAGGAAGGCAGGGGCCGATGCTGTGGAGGCCTACAAACTCTCAGACGAGTTCCAAGGCTTCGGTCTTGAGTACTTAAAGAGGGGGATTAGGACGGCCTGTCGGTGGGTCGTCCTTAAGTTTGCTGACGCAATATCGTCCGTCTGCCCCTCTCTTGAGGTAGTTCAACTAGACGATCCACTTATTGCTGAAGCCCTAGCCCAAGTTGAATCTCATCATGTAGAAGGCACAGGCACGTCTGAGGCTCAGACTGTCGTAGTCGTAGAAGAATCTCCAATAGATGTTGAGGCCTTTCCCTTTGATATTGCTCAATAGGGTGGCTGTTTGTACCCCATACCCTCTTCATGTATTTAATATTTTTGTACTTTTCTTTTGTTAAACAAGACATTGTAATATTTATTCTATGGTATCGTCTCCCTTTGCTGTCTTCATATTCACTAATATCACTAACCCCTCCCTCATCTTTTTTGAAGGCAATGGTGGGGTCGTCCCCACCATTGACCCTCAATATAGCCGAGGGTTCAAATAACCAAACTAATGATTTTTAATCAAGTATTCCCTCTTCTTTCTTGAGGACAATGGTGGGGTCGTCCCCACCATTGACTCTCATTATAGCCAAAGGTTCCAATAACCAAACTAATGGTTTTTAATCAAGTATTCCCTCATCTTTCTTGAGGACAATGGTGGGGTCGTCCCCTCCATTGACCCTCATTATAGCAGAGGGTTCCAATAACCAAACTAATGGTTTGTAATTAAGTATTCTCTCATCTTTCTTGAGGACAATGGTGTGGTCATCCCCACCATTGACTCTCATTATAGCCGAGGGTTCCAATAACCAAACTAATGGTTTTTAATCAAGTATTCCCTCGTCTTTCTTGAGGACAATGGTGGGGTCGTCCCCTCCATTGACCCTCATTATAGCCGAGGGTTCCAATAACCAAACTAATGGTTTTAATTAAGTATTCCCTCATCTTTCTTGAGGACAATGGTGGGGTCGTCCCCTCCATTGACCCCCATTATAGCCGAGGGTTCCAATAACCAAACTAATGGTTTTTAAACAAGTATTCCCTCATCTTTCTTAAGGACAATGGTGGGGTCGTCCCCACCATTGACCCTCATTATAGCCGAGTGTTCCAATAACCAAACTAATGGCTTTTAATTAAGTATTCCCTCATCTTTTTTGAGGACAATGGTGGGGTCATCCCCTCCATTGACCCTCATTATAGACGAGGGTTCCAATAACCAAACTAATGGTTTTTAATTAAGTATTCCCTCGTCTTTCTTGAGGACAATGGTGGGGTCGTCCCCTCCATTGACCCTCATTATAGCCGAGCGTTCCAATAACCAAACTAATGGTTTTTAATCAAGTATTCCCTTGTCTTTCTTGAGGACAATGGTGGGGTCGTCCCCACAATTGAACCTCATTATAGCGGTTCCAATAACTAAACTAATGGTTTTTAATTAAGTATTCCCTCATCTTTTTTTAGAAAAATGGTGGGGTCGTCCCCTCCATTGAGCCTCATTGTAGCCGAGGGTTCCAATAACCAAACTAATGGTTTTTAATTAAGTATTCCCTCGTCTTTCTTGAGGATAATGGTGGCGTCGTCCCCTCCATTGACCCTCATTATAGCTGAGGGTCGTCCTCTGAAGATGTTTCCAAGCGTACTAGAACTGATAAACACAAGATGAGAGGAAACACTGATATTTCTCATTTATTTTCCAAGTGTTCTATCGGAGCAACACCTATTACAGCTGTCGTTCGATAGGACTTTACAAAACTATTAATAGTATTTCTTCAAATGATCCGCCTTACAGGGGTTGGAAAAGGGCTCCCCCTCTAGGTTTTCTAGTCTATAGGTTCCAGGGAAGACATCATCGATGAACCTATATGGGCCATGCCAATTAGTATAGAGCTTGTTGGGATTCTACCAAGTCTTTTTGAGGACCAATCCCCCACCGCAATTGGTCTCTGTTTCACCCTCTGATTGTAAAACCTTGCGGTCCTCTACTGGTAGGCGGCCTGCCTTATCTCGGCATCTTCCCTCCTTTCCTCAAGCAGGTCTAAGTCGAGTCTCCTCTCTTCTGTATTTCTCTGGGGGTCATACATTTGGACCCTAAAAGTAGGAAACCCAATCTCGGTGTGGATGACGGCTTCCGAGCCATATGCTAGCATGAATGGGGTCTCTCCGATAGAGGTCCTCACTGTCGTCCTGTAGGCCCAGAACACGGCATATAATTCCTCAACCCATCTTCCTTTTGCCTCCTCAAGCCTCTTTTTGATTCCATCTAGGATTGTCCTGTTTGTAACCTCTGTCTGCCCATTGGACTGAGGTCAGCCTGGGGTAGAGAAGAATTGTTTGATACTCACCCTTTCACAGTACTTCTATAGAGGGGTATTCTTGAACTGAGACCCGTTATTAGAGATGAGGGTGTTGGGGAGACCATATCTGCATATAACATTTTTCCAGATGAATTGGAAGGTCTTCTGCTCTGTAATCGTGACCATCGGTTCGGCCTCCACCCATTTTGAGAAATAGTCAATCGCTATGATGAGGAACCGATAGTTATTGACTTCTCTTGGTAAGGGTCCTACTAGGTCGATCCCCAACACTGCAAATGGCCATGGGGATGTAATGGAGGTAAGAGGATGATGGAGTTGGTGAGGGATGGTGGAAAATCTCTGGCATTTATCGCACTTTTTTACATGTGCCGCCGCATCTTTCCCCAAGGTCGGCCACCAGTACCCTTGGGTGATCACCCTCTTCGCTAAGGATCTTCCCCCAATGTGGCTTGAGAACGATCCTTCGTGCACATCTTGCAAAATGGAAGGGACTTCTTAGGGATGCACACATCTAAGTAAGGGGAGCAAAAACCCCTTTTTGTACAAAGTGTCTCTAATGACAGTGAATTTTGCAGCCCTGTATCTCAGCTTCTTCCTTTCTTGCCTTGCTTCTGGCATCTCTCCCTCTTTAATGTATCTGATCATAGGGTCCATCCACGAAGATTCTTGAGAAACATTCAGGCAATTGCTAAGTGTTCCCTCAGCGTCTTCAATAGTTGGCCGAAGAAAAATTTCCACTGGGAACGTCCTCCTGATGTCTGTCCTAGTACCGAGGCCAACCTAGCAAGGGCGTTAGCTCGACCATTATCGAGCCTAGGTATCCTCTTTAACCTTACTTCTCTGAATCCCTTCAGTAACGACCTCACCTTCTAAATGTACCTATCCATACTCTCGTCCTTGGCCTCGTAGGCTCCTAGTATCTGATTCACTACTAGCCTTGAATCACTACGAACCAAAATCTGACCGACACTAAGAGATCTGGCCAAGGAGAGGCCTGTTATCAAGGCCTCATATTCGGCCTCGTTGTTGGAGGCCTTAAAGTTGAACCTCAGGGCGTACTCAATGTCTGTGTGGTCGGGTGCTGATACTATTATTCCAGCTCCACTCCCACTTTTGCAAGAGGAACCGTCGACGAAGAGACTCCACACAGTATGTTCTTCCGAGAAACTTCCCTCGGTGAGTGACCCCTGTCTAAAGAGATATCTTCCCTCTTCGTTTTCATCCATTTTCCTTCTAGCTGTGCTTGTCTCAGTCTTATCTGCAGGTGTGTCGGTGAGCTCACCTTGTCTGGTATCTATCTTCCCGAGGCTCTCACCCTCGGCTTCATCATCTTCCCAAGTAAACTCGTCAACAAAGTCTGCTAATGCTTGCCCCTTAATGGCTGTCCTAGGCTGATACACTATGTCAAACTCCCCCAGCTCTATAGCCCAGGCCATTAGCCTCCCTGATTTTTTAGGCTTGTGCAAAACTTGCCTAAGGGGAGAGTCAGTGAGGATGACCATTATATGGGACTGGAAGTATGGCTTCATTTTTCTTGATGCATGGATCAAGGCATAGGTCAACTTCTCCATCCTTGGATATCTTTGCTCTTCCCCCTGGAGTGCCTTGATGTTAAAATACACAGGCTTCTGTACCCCGTCTTCATCTCTCATAATGGCTGACTGAGACGGCGAGGTACACATAAAGTTATTCACCCTGCACGGGCTGTGACAACAGCATGGGAGACCCCAAGTATGATTTTAACTCCTTGAAACCCTCATCACACTCTTCACTCCATTCGAAGGCTTTTCTGAGAATTTTGAAGAATAGTATACTCCTGTCTGTGGCCCTAGACACGAACCTATTCAAGGCAATGACTCTCCCTATGAGTCTCTGAACTTCTTTAATGGACTTGGGGGTCTTCATCTCAACAAGGGCCTTTATCTTTTCAAGATTGGCCTCGATGCCTCTTTGGTTGACAATGAACCCCAAGAACTTCCCTGCTCTGACCCCAAAGACACACTTGGCTGGGTTGAGCTTCATCTGGTATTTGTCCATCGTATTAAAGGTCGTCTCCAGGTCTGCCACATGATCCTCTGCCTTCAAACTCTTAGTCAACATATCATCTACATAGACCTCCATAGACTTCCTAATTTGGTCTTCAAACATTTTATTTACAAGGCGTTGATACGTTGCCCCCGCATTTTTTAGGCCAAAGGGCATGACCCTATAACAGTATGTCCCTTTGTCAGTAATGAAGGCTGTCTTCTTCGAGTCTTCAGGGTTCATGAAGATCTGGTTGTACCCTGAATAGGCATCCATAAATCTCATGAGCTCATGTCCTGCGGTAGCGTCTACCATCTGGTCAATGCGGGGGAGAGGGAAGCTATCTTTGGGACAGTGTTTGTTGAGGTCGGTGAAGTCCACACTCATTTTCCACTTCCCGTTGGCCTTTGGGACAATGACTACATTGGACAGCCATTCAGAGTAGATGACCTCTCTGATAAATTCAGCGTCTTCTAATTTTTTGACCTCGTCCCTTATGACCTCATACTTTTCTCTAGAGTAAATTCTCCTCTTCTGCTTTACTGGCTTTGCTCCCTCTACCACATTGAGCTTATGGCACATGATTTTAGGGTCAATCCCTGGCATATCTTCATGAATCCACGCAAAGATGCTTCGTCTTATTCTCAACAGTTTAATGAGGTCTTCCTTGATATTGGGCTTCAGAGATTTGCCGACTTGGACGGTTTTTTTCGGGTCATCCTCATCGAGAATGATGGATTCTACCTGTTTCGTGGCCTCTCCTTTCTTTAGCTTCGTCTCATCCTTGGGGTCTAGGGTATCAATATTGTAAGTAGTTGTAGCCCTCTTGTGTGCCTCTCTATCTTCAGCGGAGTTGTAGTAACATTCTCGTGCCGTCGTCTGGTCTCCCTGAACTTACCCCACCCCGTAAGGGGTAGGAAATTTAATCATCTGATGGACTGTGGACGGCAGAGCTTCAAACCCCTTGAGGGCCACACGCCCCAGTATGATGTTATAGGACAAAAACACATGTTGATCCATCACAAAGAAACTGACCTTCTTAGTAAGCCATCTCGGCCACTCGTCCCCCATCCTGACATCGGCCTCATACACTCCAAGGGGGTGAACATTTTCCCCCCTGAACCCAATCAATGGATGATGGTAAGGGACGAGTCTAGCACGACTGAGACCTAAGGCTTTGAAGCACGACCAAAACATTACATCTGCTGAACTGCCCCCGTCGACCAATATCCTCGGCACCTCACACCCGTGCACCCTAGTTGTGATGACGAGTGGGTCATCATGTGGGGCTAGGAGGCCTTTAAAGTCCATTCTTGAGAACCCCACTATCACAATGTCCATATTGACCTTCTTCCTCTTTTCTGACTTGACCTCCAGAGAGGTTGAGTGTACCGTCTTCATCACTGCCTTGGCCTCAGCCACATGGGCCTTCCTATCAACGACCTCAGACCCTCCTCCTGCTAGACCCTCAGAGATCCTTCCCACTCCGAGCGAGATTATATTAAGCCTCTTGACAGGGCCTTGGTAGCCTCTCGTCAGGAGGTCAGGGTCATCCTCATCATCAGAAGGGTCGTCCCTCTTTTTTGAGGACCTTCTCTACATGCATCGCCTCACTTCTTTCTGAGGTCGTCCCCTCAGCCCCTCTTGAAGGCACCTTTGTCAATGTACTTCCTAAGCCTTCCTTCTTTAAGAATCTTCTCGATTTCATCTTTCAGGGCAAAGCATTTGTCTGTTATGTGGTCGTGGTCTTGGTGAAATTCGCACCACAGGTTCTTATTCCTCTTATTGGGGGCTGCCCTCAACTTCTCAGGCCACTTCAGGGATCGGTCACTCTTTATTTCATTGAGAATATGTTCACAACTGACCGTTAGTGGGGTGTAACTAGTGAACTTGTCGTCCGTATACCTCTTCTTCCCCTCTTTGTTCTTCTTAGAGTATTTACCCCCACTAGCGCCTCCTTTTCTGTCCTAGTATTTTGCGGCCATCGCCTCTTCGACATTCATTACCTTTCCTATTGTTGACAACAGTTCAGCCATCGTCCTCGGGGGGTCTTCAATAAGCTTCCATAACAGCTTCCCCTTTTGGTGTCCTCCAATCAGGGCTGTCATAGCTATGCTCTCCTCATAGTCTTCCACCTCCAGCTTCTCTTTATTGAATCTGGTTATGTAGTCCCTTAGACTCTCATTCTTCCCCTACTTAGCATAGAGCAGGTGGGTGGTCTTCTTCTGTGGCCTCATCCCGAAGCAAAAATTGTGGATGAATCGGTCTGCCAACTACTTAAAGTTTTCAATGGAGTTTTTTGGGAGAGACGTGTACCAGATATGTGCAGCCCCAGTCAGGGTTCCAGAGAAGGCACAACACCTCATCTCGTCTGAGATAGAGTATATATCTGCTGCTGACTGATACATCTCAACATGGTGGATGGGGTTGGTGCTCCCGTCATATCTTGGGGTGACCACAGGTGGCTTGAACTTTGATCGCATAGGGAAGTTGACTATCTTTGCCACAAAGGGTGATCCTATGGTGTATCCCTTCTGAAGAGGGTCTCGACTTTTTAATATATCGCCAATCTTATCCTCCAATCGCTAGATTGAGTCATTCCAGGGCCTCGTAGGGTCGGCTTGGTCGATGTTATCCCACGCTGCCTCTTTGAGATGGACGGAGGGTACTGCCGCGGCTGGCCTGTGTCGGCTGTTTACTTCCCCCTGACCGTCATCCTGTCCTTGGGGTTATCCCCCATGGGTTCGGCCATCTGTTGCCTCCCTTTAGGACCTCGCGCCTCTCCTTGTCCTGGACAATTTTTCTCGCAGGTAATTTACTGGGCCCAGCCTCTCAAAGGCCGACCCCCTACTCAAGCGATCAAAAGCAGAACCTCTTGGGCGATCATCAGGGTTTGTCTCCCGCACCTCCCTCTACCATCCTGAAGTGGTCATACAGTGTTGTTGGAGACTTCATATGGTTCCCAGCATTCTATGGGGGCCTCCTCTCCCTCCAAATCCTCATACCTATCTTGAGGGCAAGGGTTTCCTTGCCTCCCTAGGCGTAGACGCCAGGGGTCAGCAACATCCCTATGCCACTGAGGGGGTGGCAGGTCTTTGAGTAGTGCCTGGGGTGGTCCCCTGGACTCATGTTGTCCTAGAGCTGCTGTCGGAGTAATCATCTCAGGTGAGACCCCTGGTGGTCTCAGTATGTTCTGGCTCAGAGCCGTGAAATGCTCCTGCATGATCCGCTGGCAGAGACTTCAAGGCTGCCGCCACATCAGCCATCTCAGACTGAGGTGGTGGCTGACTGGAACTGGGTCCTCCCCCATCATCCGGTGGTGGAAGTGGTGGTGGTGGTAACATCTCCGGTGCCATGTGTTTGAGCTATGAAGAACTGAATTGATGAAGGTTTGTAAGCTTGAGAACCTTAATGGTTCTCTTTCAATGGTGAAACATCTCCACACAGGGGGAGAACTGGCTCACCACCAGAGTGCCCAGTGAGGTCAAGCTGTATTCACGGAAGAGATGTCTTCTCGTTCCCACAGACGGTGCCAAACTGATGATGCTGAAATCTAGCACCACCAGATAATTGATGATGAGCTCAAACAATAGTAACCATGGCAGCCATAGAGATGTAAATGTATAAGTATATAGGAGGATATGAGTATAAGAGGAGTAAGACAATGATGTATAGTGGTTTAGCCAATTAGGCATACATCCACTGTGAATGCATGATCCACTAAGTATGGGCACTAATGGCCTTGGATACAATGCACATAAGCTCACTTTCTCTCTCTACTATGTGTATAAGCAGAGTTTTTACTAGGGTTACAATTATCGATCCCCCTGTAAGGTTGTAGGTGATAAGTATATATAGGTCTTGGGGGGTGTAGTGTACCCCCAAGTATGCATGGTGCATGTGAATGATGATCTAGCCAATCTCCTGTTGACACCTGTAGATGCCAAATGATGACATAATATTCCCTCACGTGAGGGGGTGATATGGTTATAACGGTCTTCCACGTGCCATGTGAGCCTCACGCGCACTGTTCCACGCGTCTCCCAAACCATGCGCTATGATGATGTCACCCTCGGCCTATGATATGAGGCCGAGGGAGAAGTTCCTTCTGATAGTGAATCCGGCATAATTTAGGCCTCATACTGTGGTACCCTCGTAGGGTCGTCTGGAGCTTGATGAAGGGTCGGCCCCCTGAGGGGTCGTCTGGATCCTGATGAAGGGTCGGCCCCCAGAGGAGTCGTCTGGAGCCTAATGATGGGTCGGCCCCCTGAGGGGTCGTCTGGGCCTGATGAAGGGTTGGCCCTCTATGGGGTCGTCTGGTTGGAGGGCTCCCTCGGCCTGGCCGAGTATATGTATATGGGCATATCACTCAGCATCATAATAATAAAATAAGTATACGGGAAAACCACCCAATAAATCAGAGAACGGGTTGCCAAAAATTTTTCTTTGATTAGAAATTAAGGAAATAATTCAAACAACCCAATCCGATAATAAAGCGGAATTCCAAAGGAATTTATATTACTACTAAGACAACAGTACAATCAAGACCGAATAAACTGTCGGTCCACAGTTACATTCAACGTATTACGACATTTCGATAATTTACATAATACATTCATTAACATTTACAAAGGTTGGGCCACACACGCCCGAATGAAAGACCCGATCATAGCTAGAATTCAAAAATGAAAGCTTCTAACAAGGCACCCTGTAATAATCCGCAAAATCATATAGCTCCTCAAAAGTATTGGAATAGGAATATCACATCCGGTGCCCTTACGGAGGAGCACCTGAGCAGATACAATAACATGCACAACATGGAAAATTAACGGTTCAGGTGCCGGTTTATATATGATCACCAGCTAAATGAAATGTATGATAGATATGAACAGTTAATCATATTGAAGTAAATGAGAATCTAGCTACCAATTCACCAAGTACAATAAGGCAATTTAAATGATTCTAACATTTATGAACTTATACAAGATAATAGAATTTAACATAATTATTTCTCATAATCTTTTCCATCTTCCATTCCTTAACAGGAATGTAATTACCATCATAAATTCTTATGAAAATTTACAAATATCATGTCCCACTTGATTTAGAAAGGTTATATTCTTATACATATAACGATTCTAAGACCGCCCCTCCGAGTTTCCCCACTGGGCGCGCCCCTAAATGACTATCATCTTCCAGGGCCTATATATACAAGACAACCTGGGCACCTATCGCACGTCGGGAATTGGACATAAGCCTGCGAGGGAGTCATAACCACACCCGTAATTACCTCACTAGCACAGAAAAACATATAAAAATCCCGCCTATGGCCGAGGACTATAGTCTCCCTGCATTCACTAGTCAGGGGACATCACCTCATGCGCGAGCTTCCCTTATGATAGCATTTAGAGAGGTGTGTTTAAGTAAATTAACTTTTAACAATTAATCTCATTAATCCCTTTCATTAATCATGTGTATGTTTCATCTATTTGAAACCATAATCCTTGAATATTTCTCATTTATTCATCATATTTTAAGTCCCGAATTATTCTACAAGTGATCACCAAAGTCGTATGAGTCCCAACGTGTTACGTACTTCCAAAGGTCCCGTAATATCTCCAAGTATGGGTTCATAACTCTTGATTCCTAATAATTTGTGAAATGAAAAGTAATGCCTAAACATCACTATTTTTAGACGAGTGACATGAACCCCAAGTGAACCGATTCAACTCTAGGGTGACGACCAAACTCAACTAAAACTCTAGGACTATAAGTTTACTTCATTCAAGAAGTTTCCTAGTCCCTAATTAAAAGAAAAACTTAGGAAACAAAAATAAAGTTTAAAAGTGGAAAACAGGGGACCGGTCGACCGGTCCTGATACCGCGGTCGACCGCGTCTCAAAATTTAGCGTACGAAAAAAAGCAGAAAGTCCAGGTGAAGAGGACCGGTCGACCGGTCACGGAGCGCAATCGACCGCGCTCCAAAGTTTAGTCTTGGGTAAGAAAGCAGTGTTCCTCCCCCGAAGACCCGGTCGATCGGTTCTGGAACCGCGGTCCACCGGTCATAGCAGACCTAAACACCTTTCTTCTTCCAACAAGAAAACCCTCCTCATTTATTACCACCAACAATTTTAATTGCATCCAACAACTTATATTTACACCAATATTAACACAAATCCATCTCCAAAGGTTTAAAGCCCATTAATCCAATAAAAACCCTAACTTCCTTAAACCATAATTAACCCACAACTATCACACAAATCATTGAACTTAAATCATATAATAGCAAGTATAAAACTTTCCTCAAGCTTGTAAATGCAGATTTGATGAAGATGTAGGCAAGATAAATCTCCAAAGCTTCAATCTCTCTTTTTCTCCCAAGGTTTTCTCTTCTCTCTTTCTCTCTAGGTTTAGGAATACAATTAGGGGAATAGTGACTTAATCAAGACATAAATCGTGCCTTTGTCTAGAATTAACAACATAAGTGATCAATACCGCGATAAAATAACATGCAACTACACAATTAAACCAAATCCATTCAAAAGTGCTCGAAACCTCAAAATACAATATGGCACCTAATATGACTACCTCTCACCTTCCGAAACTAAGTACGCCCTCCAAATTATCATTTGGAAATGTTATAACTCATTTTAAGTTTCGGTTTCATTATTAAGTCAAAATGTCATTTTAAATGTTATGACATAATAAAACACATCATGGTGATATTCACCTACACTTAAGGTAAATTTGCAACATCTAGTAAATATTAACTTATCTTTTGTAAATTAATACTTACTCCACATTCCAACATTTTATATAATTATTACACATAGTAAATCAATATAACATAGGTTCTCAAAAGTGAGGGTTGTTACAGTAGGATGTCTGTAAAAGAAAAGGGGCGACATGCCCTACAAATGAGTAAATCTGAAATAGAGTCAAGATAGAAAGTGGAGGCATCTAGTATCGAGGTCCTGTAAGTTCCACAGTAGCTACAACACGTCATAGGAATGGAACTCCTACGCTTGGTGTTCTTGTGGCTGGGCACCTAAAAGGTTTTTATAAGAAAATAGATTTGAAAGAAAACGGGTCAGAGCCCGATGGTGAAAACACTTTAAAATACAGCAAGTGTTTAATATCATGAAAGAGTGAATATAAAATACATGATAGTGCGTGCACTCACATGAGTTCCTCACCTCTCAACTAAGCTTGCACTCCTACGTACCCATACCCATTCTAGTTATTCCACTAACTAACTAGTCTAATACAATATCTTAGTTTACTGTACTATTCGTAGTTTAATTCCCGACATTTTAATATAAACATAGAGTTTTACCTTCACCCCTTAGGATTTGTTACAATAATTACTAAGAGTTTTCCCATTTTTAACTCTACAAAGATGTTACATTAATTCACATTTGTACTTATATAAATAGTTCATTTCAGTATTCCAGTATATCATTCTCATCAAAAATATACAATAATGGCACCCCTAGACTAAGTTGCAGTGCACACATACTCTGCTATCAAATACCGGTACATCAGGTACATAAGGATCACGTATTTCGAATCTCTCAGGAACCGTTTTGACAAGTAACAATCACACATAATGGAGGCGAACATAGTTCACATCACATGGGTCACACACATAACTACGCTCCCATGATTAGAAGACTTATTAACTCCTCAATAAGTCATTCTCTTACCTATGTCCTCGAGGTACCAATCTAAATCCCCCCGTAGGCACACAAAGATTAGATGGCCCTGATCATACACCAACCTCCCGTGATAGAAAGTATGGTAGGTATATTATACACAGATAACCACATATACTAAGCATTCACACATCTTAGATATCTAATAATATCAATAGAGCTATTTTTTTACATTCCTATACCATCATTAAATGTTACACATTTAAAAATCCCCGAATAATATACATTAAAAGTTGTCAACCCTTCTCACGTCGTAATTTTAGGTACTTATTTGCTAACCCATAAATGTCATCCGATTTACTACAAAACTCTAAGTTTTATTCCTCAACGTACTACAATCTCACAACTATGACCACTAGTCAATGAGGGAAGGTTAACACTCGATTAAAATAAGTCTATTGGAAGTTCGAAATAAAATCAGGCCTAAAAGGCCATTCTGTCAACTCGTTAGAAATCTCGTTCGAACGAGGTTGTTCGAACGAGTGTCATTCGAACGAAGTCTTCAAATGAACTCGTTAGAAGGGATATTGTCATCTCGTTAGAAGCTCGTTCAAACGAGGTCATTTGAATGACCTGGGCAGGTCTTCTAACGAGATGGCAAAATACGCCCAGAAATTTTCCAACTCATTTTTCTCTTCTCTAATTCCATTATAAAATAATCCCAATAACATTTTAATGCTTTTAAATTACTCTATGTACTCCTAGGTCGCTTCTTAACATATTTTTGGGGCCAAATCCTCTAAATCAACATGCAATTATGATGCCGCCACTGCACGCGTACTAATGGTACTATCTTCGACCTCAGTTTCCTCTCGCTGTGGTCTAGAATAGCAATCGGCCCTTCCTTGTAGGAACTATCAGGCTAAAGATTGATGTCCTCTAAAGCAATGTGAGTATGGGCCAAATCGTCCCTAGGATATTTCCTTAGCGAGGAAATATCGAACACATCATGAATCCTATGCAATTGCTCCGATAACCCAAGTCTATACGCAACTGGCCCAATCTGCTTGATGATAGGAAATGGCCCCACATATCTTGGTTCCACTTTCCCCTTCTTCCCAAAACGGATAATCCCCTTCATAGGAGATACTCTGAGTAGCACCTAGTCCCCTACCTGGAATTCTCTGAAGAACCTCTTGGCATCACCATAGCTCTTCTGTCGGTCCCGAGCTACCCAAATACGGCTCCGTATCATCTCTATCCGTGCCGAAGTGTCATGAATCACTTCCGGCCCAAGGAGTTTGTTATCCCCCACCTCTAACCAACATGCTGGAGAATGACAAGGTCTACCATATAGTGCCTCGAATGGAGCCATGCCAATGGTGAACTGGTAGGAGTTATTATAAGCAAACTCCACCAGTGGAAGGTACTGCTCCCAACCACCTCCAAAGTCTAGGATGCACATACGCAACATGTCCTCCAACATCTGATTTGTTCGCTCTGTTTTCCCATTAGTTTGCGGGTGATACGCCGTACTTAGCCGCAACTCCGTACCCATGGACTCTTGGAAACTCTCCCAAAATCGTGAAACAAATATCTTGTCTCGGTCAGACACGATATTGAGAGGCACCCCGTGAAGTCTCACTATCTCCGCTATGAAAATCTAGGCATACTGTCCCGTAGTGTAGTCTGTCCAGGCTGGATGAAAATGAGCAACTTTTGTCAGTCTATCCATGATTACCCATATGGAGTCGTGACCCCTCTGCGAAGTAGATAACCCCGTGATAAAGTCCATGGATATGCTCTCCCATTTCCACATCGAAACCTCAAATGACTGTAGAAGTCCTGCCGATCTCTGATGGCCCACCTTTACTAGCTGACAAGTGGCGCATTTAGAAACGAACATGGCAATATCTCTCTTCATCCCGCTCCACCAGTACTGTCATCTCATGTCTTGGTACATCTTATCCCCACTAGGGTGTATTGCAAATTGCGAGCCGTGCGACTCTGTCATTACCTCGTGTCGCAAGTCTTCCCCTTTTGGAATGACCAGTCTCCCATTTAAGCGTAATCCACTGTCTGAACTAATGGTATAGGACTCGGCTCCCTCTGCTAGTAATCGAACTAGCTGCTCCTGACAGAATGAGTCATTTGTCTGGGCCTTTATCTCTCTCGTAACAATCTGAGGTGTAACAGTCATCACAGGCATGAATGATCGGGCCACTGCATCCTGGTGTCCCAACTCCTTCCACTTAGCTTTCCACACCTCGACCACCTTATCTACTGGCCTACGGCTCAACGCATCTGCTACCACGTTAGCCTTCCCTGGGTGATATTGGATATAAACCTGATAATCCTTCACAAACTCAAGCCACCGATGTTGACGCATATTCAGTTCCTTCTACGTGAAGAGGTATTGTAGAGACTTATGGTGTGTGAACAATCAAAATTTTCCCCCCAGGAGATAGTGTCTCCAAATCTGAAGAGCGAATACGACTGCCGCTAACTCCAAGTCGTGGGTGGGGTAATTCTTCTTGTGAGGCTTAAGCTTATGGGAAGCATAAGCAATGGACTGAATCTACTGTTGCAGTACACCTCCAAGTCCTTGTAAGGACGCATCAGTGTAGACTAGATACTAAACTTTCGGTCTGGGTAACGCTAACACAGGCGCTGAGGTCAACTTGTCCTTTAACTCATCGAATGACAACTGACAGGCATCGCTCCAGATGAACGGCACACCTTTGCGAGTCAGATGTGTCAAAGGACCCTCTATCTTTAAGAAACCCCGAATAAACCTCCTGTAGTATCCTGCTAGGCCCAAGAAACTACGGATCTCAGTAGGTGTCATGGGCTATCCCCACTCCCTCACCGCGGATACCTTCCCCGGATCAACAGATATCCCCTGGTCTGAAATTATATGCCCCAAAAACTGAACCTCCTTCAGCCAAAACCCACATTTTTCGTACTTTGCATAAAGCTCATTCTAACGCAGCTTCTGCAGAACTTGCCTCAAATGTTCAGCGTGTTCCACCTCTGTCTGGGAGTAAACTAGAATGTTATCAATAAAGACAATGAAGAACTGTTCTAGGAACTCTCTGAACACCCTATTCATCAAGTCCGTAAACACGGTTGGGGCATTGGTCAAGACAAAAGGCATAACCCGAAAGTCGTAGGAACCATATCTCATCAAGAAAGCAGTCTTCGAGACATCCTATTCCCTGATATGCAATTGATGGTATCCCGATCATAAGTCAATCTTTAAGAAGAAGGAAGCTCCTCTTAACTGGTCGAATAAGTCATCGATTCGGGACAACGGATACTTATTCCGTATTGTGAATTTATTCAACTCGCGGTAATCTAAACACAATCTCAATGATCCATACCTCTTCTTAATGAACAACACAGGGGCACCCCATGACGAAGTGCTCCTTCGGATAAACCCTTGACCCAACAACAACTTTATCTAATCCCTTAGTTCTCTCATCTCTGCTGGAGCCATACAATAAGGGGCGCGAGCAATTGGCCGAGTGCCCGGTGTGAAATCGATAACAAAATCTATCTCTTTACTAGGAGGTAATCTAGGTATATCCTGAAATACATCAGCAAACTCCCTAACAACTGGAATCGAATCGAGTGGTAATACCACTTACTCAGAGGTCTCCTCCTCTATATAGTACAAGTGAGTGTATGATCCTCCCTCAGGGAAAGGCATCGCCACTGAGAACATCTCCTGCCCGGGTATGGAAAAAATGATACTCCTACTGAAACAATCAATCATGGCTCGGTATGCAACTAGCCAATCCATACCAACAATCGCATCGTACTCAGTCATCTATAATACTAACATATCAGTAGGTAAAGTAAATCTCCCGATCTCTATACCCACACCTCTACAAATAAGAGAAATCATAGAACCCCTACTCAACGGTGAATCTACGCAAATAATCGTGCTTTCTGCAGTTTCTAACAACCCCAAAGTGCATGCAAATCTCATGGTAATGAAATAGTGTGTGGCCCCCATATCAAATAAAATACGCCCCATAGTCCCCTGAATAGAGAACATACCCTCAATAGCAGGTGGATCCTGTGGGACTGCGACCTGCTGGAGCTGATAAACTAGCCCGTACTGAAGCTGTCCCTGCTGGACTGGGACTACGGGAATAGGTGACAAGGCTGGGATCTACGGCGGTTCTGGGATGGCGACGGGAAACATAGGTCTCTGGGGCTCATGTCCAGCACCTTGTTTATACTGCTGCGGGTCCCTGCCCCTATCAGGACACTCCTGGCATTTGTCTCCAATCTTACCACAAGTTAAAAATTTCCTCAAAAAATTCCCCCTCTCGGACCCTGCTGCCAACGACCCTGGTGGCCGTTGCCATTCCTCCCCTGGCCATACTGGCCCTGATGAAACTGCTGCTGTTGGCCATGCGGGCCCTGCAGACCCTGATGGCCGTGCTGACTCTGCTGGCTCTGACGAAAACCTCCCTGACCATTTTTGAAACCCCCAAATCTAAACCTCTTAAAATTCCCCTGATGGGAACTCTGATCACCCTGCCTGTGCTGACCCTGAGCAGATTGTGTCCCGCTGGCACCCTTTCCCCCTATCTTGCTCTGATGGCTGGACTCTCCTGATCGCTTACCTTCTGACAAGTGAAAATGATGGTCCTGGCAGTGAAGCAGTGTTACATTAAATACATCAGAATAAGTGTCCAACGAGAGATTACCCAACAAGTGCTGACGGATCCTCCAAGTCAACCCATCCATGAACTTTTGAATCTTTTTATCCCCGATTGGAATCTCATCGGGAATGATATTCAAGAGATTAGTGAATTCGACCTCATATTCTGCCACGGTCTTTCCCTCCTGCTTGAGGTTCATTAACTTCTTCCTCATTTCGGTGTGAACGGATGATGGAAAATACTTGCAGTCGAACCGCACCCAGAACTCCTGAATAGAAAGGATGTCTCTCTCCTCCGTGGTCGTAATGGACACCCACCACTGCAACGCTGATCCTACTAGCTTAAAAATAGCTAGTATCTGTTTCTGTACATCCGTGCACTCATACATCCTCAAGTGCCTTTGGATGTCCTTCTTTCACTGACTGGACACAACGATGTCGGAGCTACCTTCAAACTCCGGAGGGTGTGCTTTCTGAAAAGAATCGCGAACACATTCCCAAGCATACGAGAATGCATGAGCCTGTACTGGCGCTACTACCGACGCCTGAGGTGGTGCCTGCTGCACGACTGCTAGAGCGGCATTTACCGCTTTGACTTCAATAGCGGCAACCTCTGTGGCATTCAAGGAGCCCTAAACTAGTGCAAGTCGTGGCTCGGGCTGAGCATCCCTAGGAACTTACTGTGCACGTCATGAAGGCATCTGAAATGAGAGTAAAGTCTTATAAGTTCGCAGTTATTATCTCAAAATAGCTGAAGAGCGAAACATACACAAAAGAGTATAATAATCCTAAATTATAGGGCTCTATATCAAAGAAAGTTACGCGGAAACATAACAAGCAGTACAGATCCTAAGGACACTATAACTTGATTCTATGATACCACCTGTGACACCCCGAATAATTAAATACCGGGTAGCTACTCCTTTATTCAAAAAAATACAAAATGTCAAGTTGGTTCACTTCATAGCATCACTGTCAAAAACGTTTTAATAATTACTAGCCACCTAATATTTTAAAAGTGAGTTGTCAATTTTAATTAAATCTGATTAACATACAATAAGAATTAAATTATTAAATAATGATATCACAACCACATTACAACAATAAAGAAATAAATGAATCTCGAGGAACACTCCTCGGAAATAATCCAAAATATTGAATAAAACTGAATACAAAGTCTGAATCACTAAATAATTACAACACAAAATCTGAAATAAAACAGAGTAAGAAGGATGTCTCTTAAATAAAAGGGGCGACAGTCCCTACAGATGAGTAAATCTGAAATAGAGTTAAGATAGAAAGTGGAGGCGTCTACTATCGAGGTCCTGTAATTTCCACTGCAGCTACAACACGTCACCGGAATGGAACTCCTACGCTTGGTGTCCTTGTGGCTGGGCATCTAAAAGGTTTTTACAAGAAAATAGATTTGAAAGCAAACGGGTCAAATCCCGATTGTGAAAACAGTTTATAATACAGTAAGTGCGTAATATCATTAAACAGTGAATATAAAATACATGATAGTGCGTGCACTCACATGAGTTCCTCACCTCTCAACTAAGTGTGCACTCCTACATACCTGTACCCATTCTAGATGTTCCACTAACTAACTAGTCTAATACAATATCTGAGTTTACTATACTATTCGTAGTTTAATTCCTGGCATTTTAATATAAACATAGAGTTTTACCTTCATCCCTCAGGATTAGTTACAATAATTACTAAGAGTTTTCCCATTTTTAACTTTACAAAGATGTTACATTAATTCACATTTGTACTTATATAAACAGTTCATTTCAGTATTACAGTATATCATTATCATCATAAATATACAATAATGGCACCCCTAGACTAAGCTGCGGTGCAAACATACTCTGCTATCAAATCCCGATACATCACGTACATAAGGATCTCACGTATTCTGAATCTCTCAGGAACCGTTTTGACAAGTAACAATCACACATAATGGAGGAGAACATAGTTCACATCACATGGGTCATGCACATACCTATGCTCCCATGATCAACAGACTTATTAACTCCTCAATAAGTAATTCTCTGACCTATGTCCTCGAGGTAACAATCTAAATCCCCCCGTAGGCACACAAAGATTATATGGCCCTGATCGTACGCCAACCTGCCATGATTGCAAGTATGGTAGGTATGTTATACATAGATAACCACATATACTAAGCATTCACACATCTTATATATCTAATAATATCAATAGAGGTATATTTTTACATTCCTATACCGTCATTAAATGTTACACGTTTACAAATCCCCGAATAATATACATTAAAAGTTGTCAACCCTTCTCACGTCGTAATTTTAGGTACTTATTTCCTAACCCATAAAAGTCATCCGATTTACTACGAAATTCTAAGTTTTATTCCTAAACATACTCCAATCTCACAACTATACCCACTAGTCAACGAGGGAAGGTTAACACTCGATTAAAATAAGTCTACTAGAAGTTCAAAATAAAATCAGGCCTAAAAGGCCATTCTGTCAACTCGTTAGAAATATTGTTCGAACGAGGTTGTTCGAACGAGTGTCGTTCGAACGAAGTCTTCGACGGAACTCGTTAGAAGGGATTCTGTCATCTCGTTAGAATCTCGTTCGAACGACCTGGGCAGGTCTTCTAACGAGATGGCAGAATAAGCCCAGAAAATTTCCAACTCGTTTTTCTTCATTTTTCTCTTATCTAATTCCATTCTAAAATCATCCCAATAATGTTTTATGCTTTTAAATTACTCTAAGTACTCCTAGGTCGCTTCTTAACATATTTTTGGGGCCAAATCCTCTAAATCAACATGCAATTATCATGAATCCCCAAATTTTGCCCCAAACCCTACGAACATGAATCCATAATTTAATTACACCAAAATACTCATCATAAATCCATTTTTAAATCATCAAAGTTAAGTTTTGGGGTAACAAATTCGCCCATAATCATTCTACATGCAATACCTAACCAAACTTTATAGTTTCTATAACAATCCCATTAGGTTTTCATCAAAACTTTCAAGGCAAATACCGTTCCTACACTAAACATGGCAGAAATATTCATTGAACTTAATAATATCAAATCACTTGCCTTAAATCCGATGTTCTGGTTCGTTGTTGATGATCAAGATTGGCTCTCTCTCTCTTCTTTTCGATCACAATTTCCTTTCAAAATGCTGGTGAAGGAAGATGGTTTGGTGGAACCTCTTTTACCCTCTTTCTAACTTCTCTCAAAACCTCCGTAGCCCACTCTCTTATCTTTTGCTGGTAAATTTTTTAGTGGCCTCTTTCAAAATATAAAAATGAACTCTAAAATTCGTGGGTTTTAATTCCTCAATTTTTAAAATTACCAAAATACCCTTCTAGGTTGCCGGTTTGGCCTAAAAATGCCCCGGGACCCAAACTAAACCCCTCGGTAATGTTTTCTGACTGTTTCGACCCTTCCGGACACATTGGTGCACTCAAAATGACCGTTCGGTTGATAAAAATATAATTTACTTTTTAATTTAAATAAATTCAATTCTGATGCGACCGACATGCGCCTCCCAACTAAATTTCCCAAATTGTCGTATTTCTGCCTCGCGACAATTTTTAATATTTTCAATACTCATATATTACCATATATTCTCTGTAAAATTCAACTTTAACATTATACTCAAATACCAACACACGTCTCGCTAGTATTTACATCCAGATTAATTCCCAATAAATTCTCTTTTAATTCAATTAATCCATTAAATAAAAATTAATAAAATAACGGGGTATTACAGATAGGTAGTGATAGGGTGTAGGTGTGTGCATGTTAATGTGTGTGTGGTGTTTAGAGTATGTGTGTAAATTTGTGACCCTTAAAATAATACTAACTAACTAAAATAAAATTAATAAAATAAAATAAAAAGCTAAAAAATAAAATCCAATTCTAAAATAAAACAAAGACTCAAATAAAAACGAAACTAAAAAAGAAATAAAAATAAAAATAAAATTCAAATAAAACTAAAACTAAAACTAAAACTAAAATCCTAAAAAAAATGTAAATGCTAATAAAACTAATAAATAAATGAAATCCGAAAAAATGTAATCCTAATAAAAACTAAAAAATACTCAAAATCAAAATAAAATAAAATTATACTAATAAAAATAAAATAGAAAATAAAACCTAGAAATTCTAAATAAATATAAAATAAATACTAAAAATAAAATGACTCAAACTACAAATCTAAAAAATATAAAAAGGGCACAAACTAAACACACATGGGGTGTGGGGTAAGTTTAGGCTAGGTTTAGGCTCAAGTAAGGCTCAAGTAAGGTTTAGGCTCATGCTAGGTTTAGGCTTAAGTAAGGTTTAGGCTCAAGTAAGGTTATGTGGGGTGTGGGGTGTTGCAATTTCCTTAATTTGTGCATTTGAACACCACAACGTGCATTTGACCTACAAAATAAATAATAATGCGCATAAGACCATTTTTATTACAAAAAAACAAATAAAATGCATCTATTCGGGGTATAAAATAGACACTTTTGGGTGCTTATCACACCACCCCCAAACATAATATTGCTAGTCATCGAGCAAAAAGATAGAGAGAAAGAGAAAGATAAGAAACCGAAAGTCTACCACTTTCGTGGGCACTTACGATTGTACTCAGCATGTGCAACAAGCCTTTAAAGCTATAGGTTGCCCTACAGGACGAGTTGTGTCTCGTGAGGATTTACATGGAATATACCAACAAAATTTTTTATTTGCAAAAAATTATTGAAAGGCAGTCAGTCTCTTATTAGATATAGAATGATCGCACGATCCATCATGATAGAAATGTTTTGAGAAATACAAGCTAGAATGTGCAAAAAGTTTAGCTAAGTAAATACACGTGGCACATTCTTCCTAGAACTCAACGTGCGTAGTGTGAATCAGTCAAAACAGGTCGAGTATCACAAGAGTAATTCCTATATTGCCTTTTCGGAATCAATGCTTCAACTTCAAATCTCATTGGATATAACTCTCTCAAACGAACTCTCGAGATTAGGGTTAGTGTATCGCTCTTATGTGTGAGGAGGTGAGTAAAAGTAAGCATGTTCAAACGTCTCACACACATATAAGAAAGAACCTACATCTAGAAAGAAAATGATCTGATGAAAGAATGCTTAATCCCTATAGTGAGAACATCGAGTTATTAACGACGTTGACATTCATTTGCCCGAACACCTAGGGAAACATGTATGATAATGGGTGACGAAAAAATGAAATGAGAAGGATGGTATTGAGGTTGTATGGTGATGTATGGTGATGTATGGATCAATGATGAGTGATGGAGGTGATAGAAGAGTGTTCTATACTTGAAGAACAAATGTCTTTATTACATAAAATTAACTACGAAACTCTCTTTTTCTCTTTTCTCTCTCTATTTTTCCTTTTTTTTAATTTTCTTTCCTTTTTCTCTATTTTTTTTTATCTTTTTTCTATTTTCTCTTTTCAAACCAACAATGAAGACATTTACATTTGAAATCAAACTCTTTATCTCAAAATGATGATTGACATATGAAATGAGTGGGGAATGTATATGGATGGTGAGGTGATGGGTGAAATGAATGAGAATGTGATATGGGGGAAAACCTAGTGATCGGGACAAATTTCATGGCACGTGTTTCTTATAACTCGAAAGTGATGTCGTTCTCAGTGGTCAAGCCAAAATTTTAATGAAAAATAATGAGATCATACAATGATTTTAGTGCAGACCCAAGGGAAGTTGAATCAACTTGTGACTCGGAGATTGTGTAAAACACTCTGAAAGGGTGAAATGCACGAATCTCACAAGCAAAACTCTCTACTAGTGATCCTTAAGGTTCTCTTTGGAATCGTAATACTCTTCAACTCTAAACCGCAGTGACGTGATAAGTGCGTAAATTTTTTTGAGTCTATAAATCCACGGTGCAACATGCCTTGTTATGTATTACATAAGCTATTTAGAAAAACATAAATCTTCTAGCTTGATTCCTAAACATAAATCTTCTAGATTGTATTCATAGACGATGTGTTGATTTACTCACGTAACATGGAGGAACATGGGAAGCATTTGAGACTTGTATTGCAGATTTTGAGAGAGAAGAAATTGTTTGCTAAATTCAGCAAGTGTGAGTTTTGGTTGAATGAAATTGTGTTTTTAGGGCATGTTGTCTCGGGAAATGGGATATATGTTGATCCAAAGAAGGTGGAAGCAATTGTTGAATGGGAAAGTCCTAAGAATGTGACAGAAATTAGGAGTTTCCTAGGATTGGCAGGTTACTATCGCACATTCATTAAGGGATTTTCAGCAATAGCATTACCACTAACAAAATTGACTCGTAAAGAAGTGAAGTTTGTATGGGATGAAGAATGGGAGAGGAGTTTTAAAGATTTAAATAATCGGTTGGTTTCAGCTCCTATACTTACTATTTCATTTGGGAATGAGTCTTTTGTGATCTATACAGATACTTCATTTTAGGGGTTAGGATGTGTTCTTATGCAGAATGGGAAGGTAATAGCATATGCTTCCAGACAATTAAAGACGCATGAACGAAACTACCCTACTCACGATTTGGAGCTAGCAGCCATTATTTTTTCTTTAAGGTTGTGGAGACATTACTTGTATGGAGAAACTTGTGAGATATTTACTGATCATCAAAGTTTGAAATACATATTTACACAGAAAGAATTGAATTTGAGACAGAGGCGTAGGATAGAGGTGATTAAAGACTTTGACTGTACCATCCATCATCATCCTGGGAAGGTCAATGTAGTAGAAGATGCTTTGAGTCGGAAATCATCAGGGATTCTTGGTTGCATACGGTGTTCCCATGTTGGAAATATTATTGACTTGGCATCGATGGGGATTGAATTGAAGTTTTCAAAAAGTGGAGGATTATTAGCACATGTCACAGTGAGACCTTTATTAGCCGAACGCATACGAAATTTGCAGACCAGTGATCCATTCCTTGAGAAGAAGAAACAAGAAGTTCGAGATGGTAGAGAGAATGACTTTGAGATTAAGAATGATGAATCGTTGTGTTATAAAAATAGAATTTGTGTACCGAATGATCCATCCTTAAAGAAGGATATATTAAAAGAGGCACATAGTTCTATTTACTCTATGCATCCGGGAGGTACCAAAATGTACAGAGATTTGAAAGAGTATTACTGGTGGAACAATACGAAACGTGAGATTGCAGAGTTCGTAGCTAAATGTTAGTATGCCAGCAAGTAAAGGCGGAGCATCAGAAGTCGGCGGGATTATTACAGTCATTAGCTATTCCGGAATGGAAGTGGGAGCATATAACGATGGACTTTGTTACAGGATTACCCCGGTCACCAAAGGGGCATGATTCTATTTGGGTGATTGTAGACCGATTGACGAAGTCAGTTTATTTTCTTCCAGTTAAGACCACCTACACTATTGATAAGTATGCACGTATGTACATTGATGAGATTATCCGTTTACATGGGGCACCAGTGTCAATTGTATCAGATAGAGATCCAACGTTCACTTCTAAGTTTTGGCCTCGTCTCCAGAATGCCATGGGCACAAGTTTGAAGTTCAGCACTGCGTTTCATCCACAAACTGATGGGCAATCAAAAAGGACGATTCAAATATTAGAGGACATGTTACGAGCCTGTGTATTTGACTTCAAAGGTAGTTGGGATGATCATTTTCCATTGATGGAATTTTCATATAATAATAGTTATCAATCGACTATTGGTATGCCTTTGTGTTGGGATGAAGTGGGTGAAAGGAAAATATTGGGTCCTAAATTAATAGATGTGACGACTGAAAAGATCAAAATTATTCGGGAACGGATAAAGATAGCACAAAGTTGGCAGAAATTTTATGCAGATAAGAGGAGGTATCCATTGGAATTTAAGAAGGGAGATTTTGTATTCCTGCGTATTTCACCATGGAAAGGCGGTATGAGATTTGGTAAAAAGGGGAAACTAAGTCCAAGATACATTGGACCATATGAGGTGTTGGAAAGAATTGGGCCCCTGGCTTATAGATTAGCATTACCTCCAGATTTATCCTGTTTACATGATGTGTTTCATGTATCGATGCTTCGTAAGTATTTGGTGTATCCATCTCATCTGTTGAAAACTCAACCAATTGAACTGAAGGAAGACTTATCGTACATCGAGGAACCAATGGAAATTATTGATCGTAAGGACCAAGTATTGAGAAATAAAGTTATTCCCTTAGTTAAGGTTATGTGGATGAGCCATGGATTTAAAGAAATAACTTCGAAAATGGAGGATAGCATGAGGAAATAGTATCCCCATTTGTTTGGTAAGTGACCTGTATATTAAATTTCGGGGACGAAATTTTCTAAGGGGGGGAAGTTGTGACAACCCGAATATAATTATGATAAATTATAATTAAATCATACTTATATTATGTGATATGAATAATGTTCAATTATTATATCTAATGCTAAGTGATTATGTTTATTATAATCCTACTTTCATAAATCATGAAAGGTCGAATTATTAACAAACACAAATTTCGTTGTTTTCGGTAGAAATGTTCCTGTTAGAGACTAGTTTTGACCTTTTTAATATTATAAATGACTTGAGGTGAAAAGTAGATAGATGTAGACATGTGAGTTAGGGTTGTAACACAACAAATGGATCATCAAATGTATGCCCGAGTAAAGAGTAATACCGAATTTACGCACAAAGGGCAAAGTTGTCCATTCCCTTTAAGTGGTATTTTCTCTTTTATTAAACCAAATGGTTTAATTTGATTGGTTGGCTTGGGAGGAATCCTTGGCCGACCTTATACCCTTGAAATAGCTTTATCCTTCAGCCAAAATCATCCATGAAAGGGTTTCACCTTGAGGAAAGAGAATTAGGGAGTTTAGGAAGGAAAAGTGAGGAGAAAAGGTGTAGAAAAATCCATGGAAATTACGTAAGGTAATCCTAATTGCAAATATTGTCATTTATCTTTTAATAATGATTTATATGATATAAATCATCATAGGTTTACGAAATTTTCATCCCTTTATATGTATTTATGGTTAGATGCAAGTTTATGTTAAGTTGAATGTAGAAACTCTTAAAATTGCTTTGTATTGAAACCCCTTTCATTAAAACTTGTATATCTCTTTGTGTGCTTATTGGAATTGATAAATTATTATTGGATATGAAAGTAGACTCATATATTCATATCATATCCGAAAATGAGAATTTATCTCCTTGTGGTTAGGCCGTGATGATGATTTCAAGTTGGTACGTGGTTGTTATTTGTATACTTGATTTCGGTATGCCCTAAGTTTAGTCGAGCTTTTGAGATAGCAAATGAAGTCAAAAAATTATGAAACTTTAATTATGTACTATTAAGTATGTTTACTGAAAATGGGTTGAAAATCATGGAAATTTATATTGTAGAAAAATTATGAAAATTCTGGGAATTCGAAGGAACAATAGAGGAGCTTGTAGGGAAGATTTCTTGTGTTGCAGAGAAATGGTCATAACTTGCCCTAGGAAGCTTGAAAAATTACACCGTCACTTGTACTGGATAGTATATTCATATATGTTTTCATATTGATTAGGTTGGACCCCTGTATTTCTACAATTTAGGAATATAGGATGGTTAAGTATGTAAGACAATAATTTCAGGCCATACTGGGTACCCCTTGAATGAATGTTTGTATTTCGTCCTTACAAAGGGTACTTTGAGTACATGTTTCATGTGTATATACATTGAGGAGTATAATTTCATGTTTAATTGACTTTAGTTATAAATTCCCCATAAGGTTTTTCCTACGGTTGAATGTCCGAAACTTTATCAATATGTATATCATTGTTTTGCCTTTACCTATGTTTTATGGAATGCGACTTAATTGGAATTATATTGTTGATGTATAGTCATGGAAAGTTACATAATTATGTTTGTATAATATTTATGATTGAGGTTCAGTACTGATTTAGTTGGATTGACAGGTGTAAGGTCTAATCAACCCAGTTCAGCTCCACCAGTAGAAAACGTGAATACATAGTTGTCAACCAAGGTGAGTGTACTCACTAGAAAGATATATTTTGTATCGTGTTGTTGATATGACCAAAATATATTGAATATGAAATTGTTCATTTAGGTTTATAGAAATGGGAGGTTACTCCCCGACCCGAAATGGGGGAGATTTGTCTATTAATGACAAGGGGTTACTCCTCGACTAGGAATAGGGGAGAATTATCTATTTAGACAGGATATGTGAATCATGATTCGGAAAAGTTGGTCATTAATTATGAATGAGCCAGATAAGTTAATACATAATTGTATGGACATGATTTATTGCATTTAAATTTATGCAGTAGTATAGTAGTGATGCATTTACTGGGCCATTTTGCTCGTGGTTCCTATGTTCACATTTTTCAGGTAACGCGATGTCACTGCCAAATCTAGGAAGTCGGGTTGGGTTAGCCAGGAATGGGAGAAACAAATATTTTGTTTAAATGTAAATGGTGTAATTAAGTTTAATTTTCTTTCAATCAAGTTTGTACAAGTGTGACTACTCTGATGTTGTAAAAAGGTTTTCAGATATATGGATTTACAATGATGACTCTGAAATTAAAGCTCTTGTTTATGGTTTGGTTAAATTAATCATGGTTTGACTCACTTTGACTTTCAAACTTAATTATAAGTAACTGGGTTGGGGTATGTCAACTTTTGGTACCAGAGCCTAGGTTTTTAGAGGTTCTGGAGTGAGAAGAGTCTAGATTTGGCAGTGAATGTTAGAAATACATTTTATTTGATACTAACGATTATATTAGGAAAGATATGTATATCTGCATGTTGTTATATCTTTGATTCATTTCAGATATTAGAGATTGGAACGAGGGAATG
This sequence comes from Sambucus nigra, assembly GCA_949130495.1. Classification (NCBI taxonomy): domain Eukaryota; kingdom Viridiplantae; phylum Streptophyta; class Magnoliopsida; order Dipsacales; family Adoxaceae; genus Sambucus; species Sambucus nigra. The sequence goes on along the minus strand of OX422215.1, from coordinate 165,572,518 downwards.
TAAATGTGAGAATAGAAGATGAGGCTTCAATTATTCCAGCAGAAGCGGAGGTTGAGCAACCTGTTCAGATAAATGTGGAACCCGAGCCAGAACAACTGACAGATATGCAAAAAATGGCACGTGCTATGACGCTAATGGCAGAGCAACAAGCTAGATTTATGGCTCAGATGGAAAAACAACAGACCAGGCAACTGGAGGCACAAGCCTTAGCTAGGGCTGAGGAGGTGATACACCGGGAAGAAAGAAGTACTTCACATGAGAAATTTATTAAGATGAACCCACCATTGTTCGAAGGAGCAGTTGATCCCACAGAGGCAGAAGTTTGGGTTAAAGAGATTGAACTTATCTTTGGGGTGATGAGGATGTCTGAAAATCAACGAGTGACCTTGGCGACGTATATGCTGAAAAGAGAAGTTAAATATTGGTGGGATGCCACAAAATATTTGTTGATTACTCCAGAAGGTGGGAATGTGATCTCATGGGATGCTTTTGTCAAAGATTTGTATGATAAGTATTTTCCCACAATGTATCGAAAACAAAAGGAGAAGGAATATTTCATATTGAATCAGGGGAGTATAACAGTTAGAGAATGCGAAGCTAAACATACAACCTTATCTCGGTTTGCTTCGAGGTTTATCCAGAATGAGGAAGACATGTGTAACCGTTTTCTTGACGGACTTGAGTTAGTTATTAAATCAAGGTTGTCGGCTTTAGAGACTTCTAACTATTCATCCTTGGTGAACAAAGCCATGCTAGTAGAAAGGGACGTGAATGAAGCTAGAGGGAATCAAGAACGAGGTGTAAAGAGAAGCAGATTCGATCCAAATTATAAAAAGGGTAGCGATACATAATATTTGAGACTTGGAGGGCAGAAATTCCAGCATGGTAGAGGCATGTGAAGTAGTTTTCAAAGGGGTGAAGCAAGTGGTGGAAGGGGTTCAAGAGTTTCATCGCAAGGAGATCCAAATGTTTGTTTCTTTTGTGGGACATCGGGTCATGTAAAGAGAAATTGCCCAAATCTACTGAATATAGAATGTTTCAACTCTCATCAGAAGGGCCATTGAGAAAGAATTGTCCGATGTTATCAAGAGCAGTTTCAGTTAGTAGTATGGGGCCTCATAAGGGATCCTCTCGAGGAAGTGCCACCAGAGGGAGAGGTACAGAACAAGCAAGTGGATCGAAGGCAGGAGGAAGAGCATTTGCGATGACATTGCAAGATGCCCATGATACACCTGAAGTGGTTACAGGTAAACTATTTATTGCAAACAAAGATCTATATGCACTCATTGATCCTGGATCTACGCATTCATTTGTGGCATAACATATTGTTTCATATTTGGGTAGACCATGTTCATTCCTCAATTGTGCCTTATATATTTCTACCCCAATGGAAAGTGTAATTCTAGTTGAGCATGTTTATAAAGATTGTGTCTTATGAATGGGTGAGCGAGATTTCTATGTTGATTTGATATCGTTGGCCATTCGTGATTTTGATATTATATTGGGTATGGATTGGTTATCATCGTATCATGCTTCCATTGATTGTTTTCGAAAAGAAGTTACATTTTATCTTCCTGGTGAACCCTAGTTCCAATTTACAGGGGAAATGAATGTTGTCCCTAATTGTCTTATCTCAGGAATGAAGAGCAGAAAGTTATTGAGTAAGGGTTGTACTGGGTATCTAGTGTATGTGGTTGATGTTAGTAAAGAAGAACTTAAAGTTGAAGATATACCAGTGGTTAGAGAATTTTCTGATGTCTTCCCAGAGGAATTTCCAGGACTGCCACCCGATAGGGAAGTAGAGTTTTCCATTGAATTAATTCCAGGTACTGGTCCGATTTATCTTTCTCCTTATAGAATGGCACCAACAGAGTTGAAGGAATTGAAAGTGAAATTACAAGATCTGATAAGCAGAGGGTTCATTCGGTCAAGTGTTTTGCCATGGTGAGCCCCAGTGTTATTTGTGAAAAAGAAAGATGGGACAATGCGATTGTGTATTGATTATCGACAGTCGAATAAGATGACCATCAGAAATAAGTACCCTCTACCTCGTATTGATGATTTATTTGACCAATTACAGGGGGCCACAGTATTTTTGAAGATTGACTTGAGATCGGGTTACCATAAATTGAAAGTAAAGGATAGTGATATTTCCAAACCAGCTTTTCAAACTCGATATGGCCACTATGAGTTTTTGGTGATGCCATTTGGATTGGCTAATGCTCCAGCAGTTTTTATGTATTTGATGAATCGGGTATTCCACCCTTTTATTGATTCATTTGTGATTGTATTCATAGATGATGTGTTGATTTACTCACGTAACATGAAGGAACATGGGAAGCATTTGAGACTTGTATTGCAGATTTTGAGAGAGAAGAAATTGTTTGATAAATTCAGCAAGTGTGAGTTTTGGTTGAATGAAATTGTGTTTTTAGGGCATGTTGTCTTGGGAAATGGGATATATGTTGATCCAAAGAAGGTGGAAGCAATTGTTGAATGGGAAAGTCCTAAGAATGTTACAGAAATTAGGAGTTTCCTAGGATTGGCAGGTTACTATCACAGATTCATTAAGGGATTTTCAGCAATAGCATTACCACTGAAAAATTGACTCGTAAAGAAGTGAAGTTTGTATGGGATGAAGAATGTGAGAGGAGTTTTAAAGAATTAAAGAATCGGTTGGTTTCCGCTCCTATACTTACTATTCCATGTGGGAATGAGTCTTTTGTGATCTATACAGATGCTTTATTTCAGGGGTTAGGATGTGTTCTTATGAAGAATGGGAAGGTAATAGCATATGCTTCCAGACAATTAAAGACGCATTAATGAAACTACCCTACACACGATTTGGAGCTAGCATCCATTGTTTTTGCTTTAAAGTTGTGGAGACATTACTTGTATGGAGAAACTTGTGACATATTTACTGATCATCAAAGTTTGAAATACTTATTTACACAGAAAGAATTGAATTTGAGATAGAGGCGTTGGATAGAGCTGATTAAAGACTATGACTGTACCATCCATCATCATCCTGGGAAGGCCAATGTAGTAGCAGATGCTTTGAGTCAAAAATCATCAGGGATTCTTGGTTGCATACGGTGTTCCCGTGTTGGAAATATTCTTGACTTGGCATCGATGGGGATTGAATTGAAGTTTTCAAAAAGTGGGGGATTATTAGCACATGTCAGAGTGAGACCTTTATTAGCCGAAAGCATACGAAATTTGCAGACCAGTGATCCATTCCTTGAGAAGAAGAAACAAGAAGTTCGAGATGGTAGAGAGAGTGACTTTGAGATTAAGAATGATGAATCGTTGTGTTATAAAAATAGAATTTGTGTACCTAATGATCCATCCTTAAAGAAGGATATATTAAAAGAGGCACATAGTTCTATTTACTCTATGCATCCGGGAGGTACCAAAATGAATAGAGATTTGAAAGAGTATTACTGGTGGAACAATACGAAATGTGAGATTACAAAGTTTGTAGCTAAATGTTTAGTATGCCAGCAAGTAAAGGCGGAGCATCAGAAGCCGGCGGGATTATTACAGTCATTGCCTATTCCGGAATGGAAGTGGGAGCATATAAGGATGGACTTTGTTACAGGATTACCCCGATCACTAAAGGGGCATGATTCTATTTGGGTGATTGTAGACCGATTGACGAAGTCAGTTCATTTTCTTCCAGTTAAGACCACCTACACTATTGACAAGTATGCACGTAAGTACGTTGATGAGATTATCCGTTTACATGGGGCACCAGTGTCAATTGTATCAAATAGAGATCCAACGTTCACTTCTAAGTTTTGGCCTCGTCTTCAGAATGCCATGGGCACAAGTTTGAAGTTCAGCACTGCGTTTCATCCACAAACTGATGGGCAATCAAAAAGGACGATTAAAATATTAGAAGACATGTTACGAGCCTGTGTATTTGACTTCAAAGGTAGTTGGGATGATCATTTTCCATTGATGGAATTTTCATATAATAATAGTTATCAATCGACTATTGGTACGCCTTTGTGTTGGGATGAAGTGGGTGAAAAGAAAATATTGGGTCCTAAATTAATAGATGTGACGACTGAAAGATCAAAATTATTCTTGAACGGATAAAGATAGCACAAAGTAGGCAGAAATTTTATGCAGATAAGAGGAAGTATCCATTGGAATTTCAGAAGGGAGATTTTGTATTCCTGCGTATTTCACCGTGGAAAGGCGTTACGAGATTTGGTAAAAAGGGGAAACTAAGTCCAAGATACATTGGACCATATGAGGTGTTGGAAAGAATTGGGCCCCTGGCTTATAGATTAGCATTACCTCCATATTTATCCCGTTTACATGATGTGTTTCATGTATCAATGCTTCGTAAGTATTTGGTGGATCCATCTCATCAGTTGAAAACTCAGCCAATTGAACTGAAGGAAGACTTATCGTACATCGAGGAACCAATGGAAATTATTGATCGTAAGGACCAAGTATTGAGAAATAAAGTTATTCCCTTATTTAAGGTTATGTGGATGAGCCATGGATTTAAAGAAATAACTTCGGAAATGGAGGATAGCATGAGGAAACAGAGTCCCCATTTGTTTGGTAAGTGACCTGTATATTAAATTTCGGGGACGAAATTTTCTAAGGGGGGGAAGTTGTGACAACCCGAATATAATTATGATAAATTATAATTAAATCATACTTATATTATGTGATATGAATAATGTTCAATTATTATATCTAATGCTAAGTGATTATGTTTATTATAATCCTACTTTCATAAATCATGAAAGGTCGAATTATTAACAAACACAAATTTCGTTGTTTTCGGTAGAAATGTTCCTGTTAGAGACTAGTTTTGACCTTTTTAATATTATAAATGACTTGAGGTGAAAAGTAGATAGTTGTAGACATGTGATTTAGGGTTTTAACACAACAAACGGATCATCAAATGGATGCCCGAGTAAAGAGTAATACCGAATTTACGCACAAAGGGCAAAGTTGTCCATTCCCTTTAAGTGGTATTTTCTCTTTTATTAAACCAAATGGTTTAATTTGATTGGTTGGCTTGGGAGGCATCCTTGGCCGACCTTATACCCTTGAAATAGCTTTATCCTTCAGCCAAAATCATCCATGAAAGGGTTTCACCTTGAGGAAAGAGAATTAGGGAGTTTAGGAAGGAAAAGTGAGGAGAAAAGGTGTAGAAAAATCCATGGAAATTACGTAAAAGTCCCGAAGGTAATCCTAATTGCAAATATTGTCATTTATCCTTTAATAATGGTTTATATGATATAAATCATCATAGGTTTACGAAATTTTCATCCCTTTATATGTATTTATGGTTAGATGCAAGTTTATGTTAAGTTGAATGTAGAAACTCTTAAAATTGCTTTGTATTGAAACCCCTTTCATTAAAACTTGCATATCTCTTTGTGTACTTATTGGAATTGAGAAATTATAATTGGATATGAAAGTAGACTCATATATTCATATCATATCCGAAAATGAGAATTTATCTCCTTGTGGTTAGGCCGTAATGATGATTTCAAGTTGGTACGTGGTTGTTGTTTGTATACTTGATTTCGGTATGCCCTAAGTTTAGTCGAGCTTTTGAGATAGCAAATGAAGTCAAAAAATTATGAAACTTTAATTATGTACTATTAAGTATGTTTACTGAAAATGGGTTGAAAATCATGGAAAGTTATGTTGTAGAAAAATTATGAAAATTCTGTGAATTCGAAGGAACAATAGAGGAGCTTGTAGGGAAGATTTCTTGTGTTGCAGAGAAATGGTCATAACTTGCCCTAGGAAGCTTGAAAAATTACACCGTCACTTTTACTGGATAGTATATTCATATATGTTTTCATATTGATTAGGTTGGACCCCTGTATTTCTACAATTTAGGAATATAGGATGGTTAAGTATGTAAGACAATAATTTCAGGCCATACTGGGTACCCCTTGAATGAATGTTTGTATTTCGTCCTTACAAAGGGTACTTTGAGTACATGTTTCATGTGTATATACATTGAGGAGTATAATTTCATGTTTACTTGACTTTAGTTATAAATTCCCCATAAGGTTTTTCCTACGGTTGAATGTCCGTAACTTTATCAACATGTATATCATTGTTTTGCCTTTACCTATGTTTTATGGAATGCGACTTAATTTGAATTATATTGTTGATGTATAGTTGTGGAAAGTTACATAATTATGTTTGGATAATATTTATGATTGAGTTTCAGTACTGATTTAGTTTGATTGACAGGTGTAAGGTCTAATCAACCCAGTTCAGCTCCACCAGAAGAAAACGTGAATACGTAGTTGTCAACCAAGGTGAGTGTACTCAATAGGAAGAGATATTTGTATCGTGTTGTTGATATGACCAAAATATAATGAATATGAAATTGTTCATTTCGGTTTAACGAAATGGGAGGTTACTCCCCGACCCGGAATGAGGGAGATTTGTCTATTAATGACAAGGAGTTACTCCTCGACCAGAAATGGGGGAGAATTATCTATTTAGACAGGATATGAGAATCATGATTCGGAAAAGTTGGTCATTCATTATGAATGAGCCGGATAAGTTAATACATAATTATATGGACATGATTTATTGCATTTAAATTTATGCAGTAGTATAGTAGTGATGCATTCACTGTGCCATTTTGCTCATGGTTCCTATGTTCACATTTTTCAGGTAACGCGATGTCACTACCAAATCTAGGAAGTCGGGTTGGGTTAGCCAGGAATGGGAGAAACAAATATTTTGTTTAAATGTAAATGATGTAATTAAGTTAAATTTTCCTTCAATCAAGTTTGTACAAGTGTGACTACTCTGATGTTGTAAAAAGGTTTTCAGATATATGGATTTACAATGATGACTCTGAAATTAAAACTCTTGTTTATGGTTTGGTTAAATTAATCATGGTTTGACTCACTTTGACTTTCAAACTTAATTATAAGTAACTGGATTGGGGTGTGTAAGTTTAACTCAAGACAGTTGTGTGGTGATAATTATTATGCAACACAAATAAATATGAGAGAAGAAATTACCGAGAAAGAACGAGGAAAACTAAATGCCAATCACACAACAAGAGATATACGTGGTTTAGCAAAGATGTGCCTACGTCCACGATTATGCAGTCAGTATTATTTCTCTATATTCTGGAGAATGAGTACAGAGAATACAACTTGTCCTTTTGCCCCAGACCTAGGGTTTAATATATACATTTACATGTAGGTGAGTGGAGGTGATGGGTTCCTCCACGTTGCCCGTCAGAGGGTGTCAATTCATCATGATACAAGTATAAACATAAATACGAGAGGGACAAAGATTTACGTGGTTCGACCATGAATGGCCTACGTCCACGATGCTGTCGGTGTGTTTCATTAGAATGATCAGAGATTTTTACATGAGAGTGTTTCTCTAATTTCTAAGCCCCCTTTCACAATGAGGGGTGTCCCCTTTATATAGAGTTAGGGGTTACATTAGGGTTACAAATATGGATGAGTAAAAAATATGGATGAGTAACATCTTCATGGAGTTTCATCCCCATCCGATACTGCTCCTCGGTCTTCTCGTTTATTAAGGACTTTAATCGTCCCTATGTTGCTGGCACGTCGCCATCTTCATCGGGGTGCTCCCCACACGTCATGCTATTCCGTAGGCATATATTTTGCCCCCACAGGTCGCAGTTCAGCTGAGTTTATTCTGAGATGAGCTGGGAGCTGGTCCACAATCTCTTTAAACATATGCAGTTGGGGGTGTGAACTTGACTGGCATTCTTTGATCTGTCGTTCAACTTTTAAGCCTTCTTTGGTTGATCTTCTCGCCTTCATAGGTTTTTAGATGAATGCTAGGCTTGAGTTGAGAGGCGTTCAATCGATATGGTAACCGGACTCGAGAGTGTCGAGCTGCCTACGTACTCTCTTGGGATCAGGTCGGACGTAGTTCATTGTCTGTTTTATTGTATGGCCCAATTCGTGAGGCTGACCACAGGCCTGTTCAGAATTTGTTTACTGAGGCTTTATCGAGTGTGCATCAAGTTTAGGGCGTCTCCCTGTATGTTTGTCTCGTATGGTCCATTTGTTGAGGCCGACCACAAGCCTATGTGTCGAGTCTTGCTCGAGCATGTCCTAGTAGGGGTAAGACCCTGCCTTAGATTTTTCATATGGTCCAACTGGAGAGGCCGACCAGAAGCCTATGAGTCGAGCCTTGCTCGAGCATGTACCTAGTAGGGGTAAGACCCTGCCTTAGGTTTTTCATATAGTCCAATTGGAGAGGCCGACCAGAAGCCTATACGTCGAGCCTTGATCAGGCATGTACCTAGTAGGGGTAAGACCCTGCCTTAGGTTTTTCATATGGTCCCATTGAAGAGGCCGACCAAAAGCCTATGTGTCGAGCCTTGCTCGAGCGTGCACCTAGTATGGGTAAGACCCTGCCTTAGTTTTTTCATATGGTCCCATTGGAGAGGCCGACCAAATGCCTATGTGTCGAGCCTTGCTCGAGCGTGCACCTAGTATGGGTAAGACCCTGCCTTAGGTTTTTCATATGGTCCCATTGGAGAGGCCGACCAAAAGCCTATGCGTCGAGCCTTGCTCGAGCATGTACCTAGTAGGGGTAAGACCCTGCATTAGGTTTTTCCCACAATTTAATGTAATACCAATTACGTTTGCATTTTTCCATTTTCTAATGCCTCGCATGTAAATATCCGCCTATTTTACCTTTTAGGTTGTGCCGTCACACTTCCTTAGGCCTAAAAGGCGATAGAAAAAATGCACCTGGTTTGAGGGTCATCCACCCGTTCAGGATTTTAACCGACCAACATAGTTGGCGACCAACCTGAGTTGGCTTTTTACCTAGGGATCCCCCGTAGGGATTTTATTGTTGCCTGGGCAACTCGTGAGGCCATTTGTGTTTGGAGATAACAAAGGCCTGTAGACGTACTTAATTTAGTGGGAACAAGCAAGAAGGCCGTTGTAACTAAATCAAGCTTGATCATGATCGTCATTTGAAAAACTAATTCTGGTGTTAACCATGTTGGCATCTGTCCTGAGTTGACCTCTTCTATTTTACTTTAAATGTTGTAGTGAATCTATTCACGTGTCATCACTGTTATAGAGCCCCTAATCGGGCTATGAAGAGAAGGCTTCCCGACCGTCCATCGGGTCATTAAATCGATATAATCGAGATGATAAGTGTGACCGATCGTTACTCGGGCTTTTTTGTGTTGAAGAGTGTCACGTTGATTGTTCGTCGAGCTGGATATAATTAAGGATTATCTTGCTCATATAGTTCCATGTAATGTATCATTCCTTGGGGAGCAGTTGTTCGTCGACCATGCATGGTGGTTCCGAGAGGCTGTGGAAGATTCCATATAGCTCGTGCAACTAAAGAAATTGATATGAGTTCAAAGCGTCCCTCTGCAGAAATGCGTTGATTTGATATGGCGTTCAAGAAATGTAATTCCTCTTGAGTGGATATCTTAGTGTTGATGATGTATTAATTCATTGCTTGGTGATCGTCGATCACTGTGGGTTGTATGACGATGTTGCTCGATACATTCAAGATGGTCTAGTGTTGTTATCAACATGTCTTGCTCGTTGACTGTGATTTTGTTGGATGTGTGACTTCTTACAGGTTGGATTCATCCTTTTAAATAAATATAGTTGATCGTTGCTCTTCATGATGCTTTATGTGTTATTGGATCTTTGTGGTACAGATCGCCCAACTTTTCATTCGACGAGGTTGAATTAAATAAGAACTGTATTGCCCAACTGTTTATTGGAGCTTGAGATGTGATCACACAATGTCAACTATCCATCGAAGCTGAGGGTTTGTCGAGGAAAAATTGCAAAGGACCTAGTAGATGCTACGAACGATCCATGCCCGAGCATCTGTCAGAGTATTTGTAAGATAAATGATGCATGAATGCCTATCGAGGCAAAAACTATAGAGGGTTTGGTAGATATTGCGGGTGATCCATGCTCAAGCATCCGTCGAGGCAAAAAGGACCGAGCAAGTATTACGAATAATCCTGAATTGTTAGTGAAAACTAACCTTCCAATAAATGCAATGTTGATTATTAATCGACTATGCCAACCATATGTTGGGACTAAATATAAGAATTATCCCCACCAACCATTTGTTGGGGATGAAATGCGAGATGTGTGGCAAATATCCTCGGGACTAAATATATAGAAATATTTTGCCGAGCATTTATTGAGATGAACCTTCAATATGCCTGATTGTCCTTCAGGTCAAGAAACATAGAGCCAGATAATCAATACTGAAATTGGATAAATATCAACGTCCGAGCATCCGTCGGTTATCACAAATAATGTTGCCCAAGATTTTATTGGGTCCAAGGTGGCGTAACGTGCTCGACCATTCATCAGAGCATTAACTAAATAGGTGGTGCCTGGGTCGTCTGTCAGGGCAAGGTGTCCGAGTAGATATAGAGAGCGATCTGTGCTCGAGCATCTATCGATGCATTAATAAGACTTCCAAGAGCTTAAGATTATAGCCAAGCATTCGTCGGGAGTTAATCTTATACCTGTAGAAGTTAATAAGTTGCTCGACCATTTGTCGAGGCTAAATCAAAATAGAACTTATTATGCAATATGATGTGCATCTGTTCGAGCATGTGCTGAGGAAAGTATTCATAGTATTAAATGAATGACAAGAATGATCCCATATTTTTTGTGATAAAATCTCACGAGGATGGCTGCGCCCGAGCATCCGTCGGGGCTACACTAAGTATGAGTAAAGATATTACACCGACCAGTCATTGGTATAACCAATAATAGCTAGATGTCAATATTGAAAATTTAAATGACCGGATAAATGACATGAGTGCTCTTTAAGTGTGACCCAATATTTATGTGAGCAAAATAATTTGTAATAAAGTCGAATGAAAGAGGCAAAATTCGTCAAATATATCCATATGTATGGCACATGAGTTAATTTGGAATTTGTGCCAATAAATTTAAGCAAATATTTAAAATTAAGTTGGTTTCAAATAATTATTTTCACATAAAATTTATGTAGTGGAAATCAATTGTTCTTCTCATGTGGAGTATAGAGTATAGATAGCCCCCTGCTAACAAATTTATGATGATAAAAATCGTGATCATAATTTGTGAGCAAATGAAGTATTATGAGATGGAAACGAACAATGTACAGATAAATGTGTGTATCCATAAAGTGGGGTTATTCTAAATACAAGAATTATCCTGACCAGCTATCCATTGGGGATAAAATGCGACATGCGAGGCAAATATCTTCGGGACTAAATATACAGAAATATTTTGCCGATTATCTGCCAAGATGAATCTCGAATGTGCCTGACCGTCCTTCAGGTTACCGAATCATAGGATCCGAGCTTCAGTCGGAGTAATAATAATTTTGCCCAAGGATTTCTTTGGGTATAAGATGCTATAGTGTGCTTGACTATCTGTCAGAGCATTAATAAAATGAATGGTGCCTGGATAGTCCGCTGGGGAAAAGTTGTAGAATACCAAGTAGATATAGCAAGCTATTCGTGCTCGAGCATCCGTCGAAACATCGATGAGATTTCTAAGGACTTAAGATTATTGCCGAGCATCCGTCGAGACTAAATCTTGTACCTGTGGAAGTTAGTAAATTCCCCGACCATCTGTTGAGGCTAAATCAAAATAGAAGTTATTATGAAAATGATATGTTCAATAAAGTATATAGGATATGTATCCGCTCGGCCATTTGTCGACGAAAAAATTCATAGTCACGTAAAGATCCAATGATTTTTATCATAAAAATCTTACTGAGATAACTATGCCCGAGAATCCGTCGAGGCTGAGCTAAATAACCAGTAATCTCGCTCTAGTGAGATTAAATTGTTGTAGTCAGGTCGTATGGGATATACCGAGGTTGGAGACTCGTTGGTGCTCGTCGACGCTCTGGGCGTGCTCGCCACCGACCAGTTGTTTGATCCAGTGCACTGTTCGCTGAGCTCGCCGCTTGTGGCGCTCTGTTCGTTGAGTTCACCGACATGTGGTTACGGCCCAGCGTTGTAGCTGAGGCTCGCCGACCATTGATTATGGTCCAGCATCGTAGTGGTTGCTCGCCGACCATTGATTATGGTCTGGCATTGTATCTGATGCTCGCCGACCGGTGGTTATGGCCCATCATTGTAACTGAGGCTTGCCGACCTTTGGTTCTCTGTTTGCCTAGCTTGTAGCGGATGTCGACCAGCGACTATGGCCGCAATTGAAGAAATTCCTTCCTGGCTCCTCGCTGTAGCACATTAGTGTTCGCCGGCCAAGAAAGGTGGTCGGGAAGGGTTGTTGACGTGTGGAAGCCTCTGTATGGTGGTCGCGGGCCATCGAGAGATTCCTATGACCCTATCATAGGGTCTTCGATCAATTTCCAAAATACATCACAGAAGTTTTTTGTTGCCAGAGTTGGAGATTTACATATTCTTTTTGGCGATTCATTGCCTGATGGGTTAAAACACCAAATTGGTCCCGCTACTCCCAGCTTGCTGGCCATCGTTTGTGTGGGGTTCCACCGTTACTGTATGAGAGTTGTTGTTTAGTGGTGGCAGATTGATAGGGCCTCTGATTTCAAGGCGAGTAGCTTTCGATTGAAAAACTTGGTGTGTAAAAGTTCGGCGATTGAAATTTTTTGTTGGTTCCACACCAAATTTTGATTTCACAGAGCTGTGACTCCACCGCCTAAGAGTTAGGATATGAACTATTTGCTCAGGTGGGTGGTAGTCCCAAGTTATAGGTTGGTGAAAATTATTGATCGGAAGAGATAATCAAAAAATTGCTGTCGATTCAGATCACAGAATTTGAAGACTGATTATGTGCCCAGATCTGTGTTATCTTTGTGAAAACATCCATGTTGAGATAATTTCCTTCAATATGTTTCAAGATCTCTCATGAGATAGAAACTTTTAGGCGGTTACCCTGTCCGAAAATTCAGGATCTTGGAATCAAGATATGATGTAGCCCAGTAAATAAACGTGTTTGACCTGGAGTTTCTTAATAGAGTCCAAATAATTGGAGAGTCTTCATAGACATCTCTGATAACAAATTCCCTCTGAAACAAACAATGAAAATTGTCTAGAATCAAAGCTCTTGTGCAGATTTGTAGATAACAATTAAATATAAGATTTGTAAATATAATTGTATGCAAAATCATGTATCAATGAAACGATATTTGTTCAAAACAAATAATTGTATATGAAACACATAACTGCTCGTGCACAGATCAAAAAGGAAAACTTATCTTTTGATTATGTGCGTAGTGTAGGAACCATTGTCCTTGAACGTAAATCTAGATCTCTTCTAGCAAGAAGGGGAAGGCTTTTTGTGCCGTTTCCCACAGACGGCGCCAATTGTGGTGACAATTATTATGCAACACAAATAAATATGAGAGAAGCAATTACCGAGAAAGAACAAGGAAAACTAAATGCCAATCACACAACAAGAGATATACGTAGTTCAGCAAAGATGTGCCTACGTCCACGATGGTGCAGTCAGTATTATTTCTCTATATTCTGGAGAATGAGTACAGAGAATACAACTTGTCCTTTTGCCCCCGACCTAGGGTTTAATATATACATTTACATGTAGGTGAGTGGAGGTGATGGGTTCCTCCACGTTACCCATCGGAGGGTGTCAATTCATCTCGATACAATTATAAAAATAAATACAGGAGAGACAAAGATTTACGTGGTTCGACCATGAATGGCCTACGTCCATGGGGCTGCTGGTGTGTTTCATTAGAATGATCGGAGAGTTTTACATGAGAGTGTTTATCTAATTTCTAAGCGCCCTTTTCACAATGAAGGGTGTCCCCTTTATATAGAGTTACGGGTTACATTAGGGTTACAAATATGGATGAGTAACATCTTCGTGGAGTTTCATCCCCATCCGATACTGCTCCTCGGTCTTTTCGTTTATTAAGGACTTTAGTCGTCCCTATATTGCTGGCACGTCGCCATCTTCACCGTGGTGCTCCCCACACGTCATGCTATTCCGTAGTCATATATTTTGCCCCCACATGTTGAAACTAAATGGTAAGGCTTAGAGTATAACATTAGTGGGGGTATTCGGTAATGTACTGTATGGGCGGTATGACGGAGATTACATGAGATGTGAGATTAATACCCAGAGTTGTCCTTACTAGTTATGCTTTATTTTCCCAATTTTAGGACGAAATTCTATTATTTGGGGGGGGGGGGGGGGGGGGGAGTATGTAATACCCCGTAATTTTTAGGACTTTTAAAATGAGTTAAATTAAAAGTTAATGGGATTAATTAGAATTAATTATAAATTAACTAATTGGGATTAATCCGAAATTTATATTACTTTTGAATAATGAAATATATGATTCTGAATAGTAATTAGTGATATATAAGTAATACATGAATATGATGTTATTTATATTGTCGTGATTTACTTATATGGTAATAATAAAACTTTAGTCGGGACACGGTATGGGACGTGTCGGGACTAATTTAAATGAATAAAAAGGAAACATTATTTTATATCGACCTTATGGTCATTTTGAGTGCTCCGTTGCATCTGGAAGGGTCAAAATAGTCAGAAAAGTATATTCGGGTGTTGGATTTCGGTCTCAGGTCACTTTGGAAATGAAAGGACACCCCAAAGGGGCATTTTAGTCATTTTATTTGGAAGGTGAATAGTAATTTTGAATTTGTCTTATTATAAAGTTGATGGATTAGAGGAATGTAGGTTCATTTCATTTTATCACAAAACATTTGAGAGGTATTAGTGTGAAAGAAAGTGAAGAGTGTCTTGGGAGGAGAAGAGGTTGCTTAGGTATGAGGAGAGACCTTTGGGGCAAGCTAAAGGGGATTAACCACCTTCTACCACCACCACCACCACCGTAAAGTCACAAGAAAATGAGAAAAGAATTCTACACCATCATCACCAATGGTTCAGACCTACATAATTATGGCAAGTGTAATTCTTGGTTTATTTTATTGCTTACAATATCCATGCTAGATAAGTTAAGTAAGAAGTACGAACTTTCTTGATTTAAGGATGAAATATAAAATTTTTGGAATTTTTTCTTGATATAAAAATTAGATAGAATAAATCCCTTTCTGTTTAAATGATTTAATCCATGAATTTTGGGTTTCAAATGAAAGAAGAATTGTGAGTTATTATGATTTTTGGAGAAATAAGAACCTATGAGAATTCTGGGAATAATAGGATTTAATCCCAACTATTTAATGATTTTAGTTTGTTTGATTATTAGAAACTTATCATATACCTTGCTATATCAATTGAGATTAATTAGGAGAAGTTTTGGATTGATTTGAGTTGGTTTTTATGAGAAAGAAAATGGATAAAACACATGAAAAAGTTATATAAAAAAGGATGAACATTGTATGTTTATTTGAGGACTGTTTTAAGAGAAAATTGGTAGTATGTTCTCGAGTTTTTGTATAAAATCACGTTCTGCACAACTTTGGAGTTTTATGTTTTTTCAAAATCGGAGCAGAAAAGTCTCAAAATTGTAATTTTATATTTATGGCAAAATGTACCTTTATCGAAAAAAAAAGTTTGGAAAATGGTAATTTGGCACATGGTGGGATTTTATTTATTTTGATACATTAACAAGGAGCGAGTGACTTGAGTTAATGTTGGAAAATTATTTGGATTTGAGGATTAAATTTTTGTGAGAGATATCTCCATAATTATGTTACGATTTAGAGGGGAATAGTCGTTATATCAACTAAGGGTAATATTGATGATATACTTACTGGTACTTGGGACGGACAAAATATTATGTGAGTGATAACTACATAATCAAAATATATGATGATAATAATGATTACAAGTTTGGGTAGTATTAAATAAATACGATGAGTAGTTATGATAGGATGAATTCCTAATGTGATATAGGTAGTGTAAGTACCTAATTTTATATAGGTAGATGACAATGCCTATTAAATTGATTGGTAATTTATGTGTATGACATACCAAGCTTACTTTCTATCGACGGGAGGTTTGCGCGTGAGGGCAATCATATCCTGATGAATATATGGGACCTTCTACTTGTCCCTCAAGAACATAGGACTTAGGTCGATTACCATTAGTGAGAACAGTTGTATAGAACGATCAATTGGGTTCTAGGTATGTTCGTAGCCCAAAGTCTTAGCACTATGTTCGCCTCCATTATTTATGATTTGATATTTGTGGTTCGAGGTATCTTTACCGAACCTATAAGCCCCTATATGACGTAAAGCAATAATGGGACATGATAACAGAGTAATGCATGCACCACAGTTGTGACTCGGGGTGCCGTATTGTATTATATGTATGTATATATATAATGAATTGAATGAATATGTATATACTGGTTAGATCTATCTTCTGTGTGAATTAAGTAGAATTTAAAGATAATTGTATGTAATTAATTAAGAATGATAAAGATTAATTATGTTGAGTAATTAAAATGCTTATCCCTGTTGAATCTTATTGAATATATGTATAAATGATTGTATGAGAAAATATGCAGGATAGATATGTGCTATGATTTGTTGATACAATTATGAACTAGTTAGAATGGAGAATAGTAACTAATATGATTTAGAGGTACGTTGGGTTTGCACTCTAGCTGAGAGGTGAGAATCTCAAGAGAGAGTTCGATAATCTAACATGTATATTATAATTGATAAATATTGTAATTATTCACTTGCTGTTTTCAAAAATAATTTTACGGCTCTGACCCGTTTCCTTGCATATTCTCGTTTCTCTCTTGTATCTTCTATATCAGGTGTCCAGTCGCAGGGACACCAGCCATCGAGGATTATGATGGTTGATGAGCTATGGAGTATTGTTTAGAGCCTTCATTTATTTGATTCATACTCTGTAGTGATCTTTCATTTAGGGCATGTCGCCCAATAGGATTTTAGATATTTCTCTTCTATCTGAGTCGGGTTTTTATACTAGTGTCGTTTTGTTACCTTTACTATTGTTGGGATTTATGTACTGAGATATATTTACTTGAAATTTTTTATTCCAGTTGCATTTAAATTATATTGTGATATTTATTTAGTTATGTTGTTGTGGAATGGAATGTGTGGAATTATTTGAAATGGTAAAATGAAATTTTATTAAATTAAAATTGGAAAGTTTTTAACACCAGCTTAATTGAGTATTACGTGATGGGAAAATGTTTTCGACAGTGATGCTAAGAATGAACCAACTGTATATTCTGATTTAATTGGGAATGGGACTGATAACCCAATATTTAATTAGGCGGGGTGTTATTAAAGGAAAAAAAATCCCCTCATTGGGTACTGCAGAACATTATCTTTATTCCGTAGTAGGGAGCGTACACATGATTGCTTGTGGAAATTCAAAGGCAACGGTAACCATTAGCGATCCAGTCTTCATCCTTGATGCACTAGATGTTCAGTGCCGCGGGAGCTTTTTCGGTAGGTTGGCTAAAGGGTCTAGCTGAAGTATTTTGGGCCTCTGATGGGATAGACGAAGTCCGAATGGCCGTCGCGACCGTCATATCGACAGGGGGGATTATTACTGGAGTGAGTATCTTCCTCCATTATGTTCGCAGCCTCCCTAGCGTCCCTACAATTGGAGGAGTTCATAGAGTCTGAATCAGTTGTAACACAATGTGGGTAGTCCTTAAGTTGACAGGGTCCACTATCTTTCAAAGGCTTTATAAAGGGAATTTCAGGAGGAGGAATGCCGAAGTTATTTTTCCATAACTCCTCCAGTAACTCCGAAGGGTTCCAACTCATAGAGCCTTGATAATATCTAAAAAGAAAAATGATTTCGCAATTAGGTTCCACAACCACTATGATCATAGAAGCCCGTTAGAGGCCACAATAGATACGAGAAATATAATAAAGAAAAAAATATAGAGTCAAAGGTTGCAGCCAATAAAACCCATAACTAACTACGAGGAGGGGGAGTTTCCTAACATCAAAATTTTTAGTTGCAGCAATATATAGGCTGCAACCATCGAATGGGATTAACAAGCAGTAATATGCAATCAATCAATTCAAGAACTAAAGAATGCATCCAAAAGAGTTTTAATATTAACAAAGGATTGATAAAAGGCCGCAATGAAATAACCCAAGTTATACTACCAGCCATGGCTAAATTCACAAATAGGTAAATGACTGTATTGCAAATTCTCAAAGATTGAAAACCCAAAACACCAGGGTTTTGACCAAGAACACCAGGAACATGTTCTTGGTGCTTTTGGCCAAAAATACAATCTGAAATGGGGATAAGGAATAATTCAACCCAAAAAAATAGAAAATACCAATCCTAATTAAAATCCATTTCCAATCCCAAACCCAATTTGTAGCTACGTGCCACAAATCCCATAAAAATCCCAAATCCAGCCAAACATATGTATCGAAATCCCAAAATTCCTACTCTGAATCCAAATAAAAAAAGATATAAAGAAAATGGATTCACATAAATTTAGAGAAAATGAAAAGTAAAAAAACGGTTTCCTAAAAAAGATGAGGTTTATGAAGAACAAAGACAAGTTTGCATTGCTCACCCTCGAACTACCTCACACTGCATTGGAATTACTGCTTGAGGTTTACCAAAATTCGTAAATAATACTAGCTAGAGTTCTCCTTCGATTTTCTCTCAAAAGTTCGGATAACATAATGAAGGCCACGTCCAAATCACATTTATATAAGGGGTCGCTGGAAGGTGAAGCGTTGCCTTGCATTGGCCGTGGCACTCTTTGAAGATGACGAACAATGACACCACGGTTGGGTCATAGAATATATCCATAGAACCAACTCTCCACCTTTTGGCACTATGGCTTCGGGGATTATTAATATCCCCATTATAGCCACCATGGTCGTGGAGGAATTAATAACAGGCCCCTGCCTGGAATCAGACAGGCCGTGACCATATACACTTTTCAGGCCTTGTACCAGACAGGCCATGGTAAGAACCACCAGTTTCTTGGGCTCAAACAGGCCGCCACAACCATCTAAGCATTGGCCGCAACCTGGTTTCAAATAGGTTGTGTCCCACATTCAAGTATTAGCCATTACATGGGATTCAAACAGGCTGCAACATATACTGTCACATCAGTCACTTTACAATTATCTTCGTTCTAGAAGGATCCTTAGCTCATAAAACTTATCCACATGTCACGTGCTCTAAGCACGTGACACCACCTTTATGACTTCTATAAATTGAAGTGCCCACCTCACTATTGGGAGGAGGAAAACCTTTGGCGAAGCCCTATCAAAATCTCAACTCTCTATCTCTAGAGACCACCACACCTGGGGGTTAACCCCCTGCCGCAACCGCATTGGATCAACCTTAACAGGCCATATCCCTAGTTGCCACCTTAGTAAAATTCATGTATTATCCTCTCGTGTCTATTTTATACGCCTCTAATGGCCTTACAACTTTGTATTATACAATGTATATAATGAGAGTAGTGCACCAAAGTGGACGTAGGCTCATTTTTATAGACAAACGACTATATATCCTATGTTTATCTCCTTTTACTTTCTTTATTTCTACTTTACACTTGCTTTGATGGTTGAGAAGGATGTATGTCCAATTTCTCATATCATCAAGAAGAAATAACCGTTCTAACATGCATAATATCTCCACTATGTCATCCTCTAATTTCTTTATCCTACTTTTACCAATCATTCCTTGACACAACTCTTTAAAAAATGAACATAAGTGAAAAATCACTTGCCTCACACCCTTTGGCAAAGTGCTCGTAAAGAAACTGCTCTCAATTATTTTATTAGAACATGATAATAATGAGATTTTGTCCTACTAACTCAGATTCTTCCGATTGAACACAATTACAAATATTGGAGCTATAACCATCTGGTAACTTCTCAAATAGCATTTGACAAAGAATTTTGTTCTATTTTTTTAGAGTGTGTAAGGTGCTGCTAGTAGCGAATATTTATTTCCTTTTGGATGAGGATGCAATTCCTTTTTAATCCCTCATTTTTCTCAATCCTTATGGGATTTTAAGTTGTCTTTTTATTTTCACTTAAGTTTTAATAATGTTGCAATGAGATTCTCATATACATTTCTCTCCGTGTGCTTTATCTCCAATTTGTAGTGTAAGTCTAATTCCTAAAAAGAGAGAGGG
Source organism: Sambucus nigra (assembly GCA_949130495.1). Classification (NCBI taxonomy): domain Eukaryota; kingdom Viridiplantae; phylum Streptophyta; class Magnoliopsida; order Dipsacales; family Adoxaceae; genus Sambucus; species Sambucus nigra. The sequence continues at coordinate 165,552,388 of OX422215.1, read as the reverse complement.
GAGGTAATACATAAATCAAATACAAAATTTTAAATCTAAAAAAATTATTGAAGTTCGTGACTTAAAAAATTATGAGTTAATATATACTTAATTCCAATATGATAAATAAAAAAATTAACTTCTTCTTCCCAAAAGCTTTCTTCCTCTTAAGTTTTTTCCTTTAACAAAGTCGTCTACCATAACATTCAATAAAGCTAATATGCTGTCAATGTTCTAAGGATTTGATTTAATCAACTCCATTGAACTAAAAAAATTTCTTATATGTCCATGCATGGTTCATTGGGTGAAATCGTCTATGACCCATATACATCATTTTTAGAAATAGTTGGTAACCACTGTGAGGATGTCTTAGGACAACAAATAGGTCATGCAAATTCCCCCTTCGTTATGCATCTAACTAAATTACAATATGTATAGGCGGTTCGACCACCTATACATACCGCTAGCGCGGACCAGTTTTTCTAATATGTTGGTCCGCGCCAGTGGTATGTATAGACGGTATAATAAAAAAGTTTTAAATAAAACGTTCCCCATTTTTAATATAAAAGATATACTTTTAACAGTTAAAACAATTTATTTTTGTAAAACAGTTTTTTATATTATATATAACATTGTTTTAGTTTTTATAAATAGTTTTAAAAAATAGCACTTTATTTAAAAAAAACAGTTGAAATAAATTTTTTGACAAAAAGAGATAAAGTGTCCTTTTTTTGACATTTGAAGAAATGCAGTTTGTGGGTTTTGTGGGTAATATAGTCATTGGGGCCATTTTTAGAGTGTTAGAACATTTGGTTTGAGTGCCAATAGCTGCACCCTTTTCAAAACTATGTGTCGATTTACAATATGATTTGAGTTTAAAATTTTAAATATACTTTGATATGGGTTTGATTTTTTTTGTCTGATATTATGAAACCGCCTCAAGGAGTTGTATGTTGGTCATATTCCGTTGAAAATCTTAAATGCCATTTAATTTACATGTTTTGCCATTATAATTATAATTTCCACCTAAAAAACATAACCAACACGATTATAGCGTCTGACACGGCTTGGACACACCTACACGGTGCTTTTTTTTTTGGTACGGGGACATGTTGGTAAATAAAAATAAATTAGTGACATATTGTACTGTAGAAGGCATGTTGTTGAAAAATTATGATCATGCTATAACTATTATAAAACATATGATTTTCGTAAACATGACCCGACATGTTATTTTTAGATGAATTTTATTTCTCCGAATTTTGTTGGGATATTTTTAAGAGTAATTTCAAGTCAACTCAAGAATGTGATACATTTTGCATGACTCACTAACGTGTCGTGTCTCCATTGGTTCATTTTTTTATCTCCACTAAGTAGGAACCCCAAAACGAGCCAATGCAAACATGACACGTCAACGAGTCGCACAAAATGAGCCGGATTCGTGAATCGACCTAAAATTACTCGCTTTTTAATACATTTCTTATGTGCGCACGTTCACTCATATGTAGACTTTTCATTTTGATGTTATTCTTTATTTCAAATTTTAATTGGCAGTTATAATTTTGTTTTAAACAGTAAATATTTTTAAAAAATGATCAATCTCAATTAAAATTTGTACACGAGTTTAAGTATACACCTAAGTGGTGTTTGTATTATTTTGCAAAAATCATTACTCCCATTCTCTATTTTTTGGGGGTTACATATAGTTTTGTTTATTACATATATTCTTTTTTTGTTAATTTATTTACTGAAACATTTTATCTTGCGATATGGAAAACGGACCAACTCCCCCAACCTCTAACATGACAATTTTCCCAATATATTATATCTATGCAGATGGAGGTGTGCGCGGGATTAAGATGTGTAAAATATATTCACAAATACATATTTAAAGGTCATGATCACACAATAATGGTGATGGGAAACGTGGATGAGATTCAACAATATCTTGACGAAAGATATATTGGACCATCAGAAGCTACTTGGAGGTTATTTTGTCATCTTTTACACGAAAGAAAACCATCTATTGTACGATTGGCTCTTCATTTATCTGGGATGCAATCATGTTATTTTTTTATCCAGCGGAACCTTTGACTAGAGTCATTTATTGGTTCTGGGGTGAAAGAGTATGCAATAAGGTAAAATCTTATCTTTATAATTTAAAATGCATGGTCTATATTTATAGTTGGATACTAATTCATTTTTTTTTAAATTTAGATCGTGGTGATTGTTCATCCACACTCGATGTGCATACGCATTATCATAGACTTTTAGACATGTTATATTGAACAACAATAAACATCATTTAAGAAGATTCTCATCAAATATGTTATTCTTCATATTTTTTGTAATTCCGTATTAAACATGTTGGTTTGTATTTTGAATTATGTCCTATTTTGGGGGGGAGGGGGAATAGACACAAATGGGAGATACTATTTTAACATTTAATTCATCATTTTTGGGGATGTTGTTTTAACATTTACTATAATTGGAAAAAAATTAACATATGTTACATTTATTTTGACATTTCAATTCACATATGATTGAATCAATATCAAAGATATTATTATTTTCAGCGGGCTATCGGCACAGGAAAGCGAGCAACTAGAAAATGTAGTATTACAAAAGGTGTGTGTAACGTTGTTATTTATTAAGATGAAATTTAAATAGTATTTTTAAGTCTTTGTTAAAGTGTAAATTACCATACGTAGGAGTGTGAGTGTTATATAACCACAAATACTCAGGAGAAAATTTATAACCATGCCATTGGCATGGTTATAAGTGTTATATTCCATAAAGTACTCAGAATTCAAATCTCTTTAGAAAATTGTAATACCCCGTATTTTTACGCATAACTATTTTTATGGTACGCATAACTATTTTTATGGGAAATGGGGATTAATTAAATTAAAGGGAGAAAATTTAAATTGAAATTAATCCGATTTTATGATAATAATCACTAACGGGATGAGAGTTAGTAATTCTTGAAATAATAGTATGGTCGGGAATGAGATACACGACAATTATGTTATAAATATTTGGGACGCATATAAGTCGCATTAATTGTGTATATTTGAGTGTGCCAGAGTGTTCGGAAGGGTCAAAATAGTCAGAAAACACTATTCGGGTATGTTATTTGGAGTCCGGGACTTTTTAACCCAAAACGGCACCCCGGAGGGGTATTTTGGTCTTTAGAAATTTTAAGGTAATTTAATGGACGAAAATTGGGTTAATTAAAAAGGCATTAAGGGTTAGTGGATGTCAGTTTCAACCTATGTGAGAAGAGAGGGAAAGAGAGAGAGAACTAAGGAAGAAGAAGGAGACTCCATTGGAGCCTTAGCCAAGAATTCAACCTTTTAGAACAAAAAGTATACCAACGTGTAGATCGTGTCAGGAGGATCGTTCCTATACCAATTTCAACCCGTAAATCAAAAGTTCATTTTTAAGGAAAGTGATTATCTTGCTCTTCTCTTAGCAATTATTACTCTTGTTAACATATATTGAGGTTTTAGAACAACAAATACAAATATGGGTTTTCCTATGATGAAATCGTGTAGTATATTTAGAAAGATCTGATGGGGGTTTGCATGTAGAGGATTTTACCCTTAGTAGAAATGTGAAAGTTGATGAACTAGATGTAAGTCACGAATTAAAATGGAGATTTTATGAACAAATAAATTATGGGTTCATGTTAATAGGATTTGTGGTAACGTTTGAGAATTTATTGAAATTGCATGATGATTAGAATGATTTGACCTCCAAAATTATGTTATTATGTGTTCTGAGATGACCTAGGATAGTGGGAAACATTGTATTTAGGTTGGAGTGAATTTAGGTTGAGTTTTGAGTGGTGAAAATTGGGAAAATGAAGTTGAGAGACGAACTGGGCAACTTCAAAAATTTCGTTAGAAGTCCAGCTCAGGTCATTCGAATGACCTCGTTCGAACGAGACTTCTAACTAGATTCCAGTAGCCCTTCTATCAAGTTTGGGGGTTCGTTCGAAGTACCTTTGTTCGAATGACCTCGTTCGAAAGAGATTTATAGGTCTTCTAACGAGATTCCAGAATGGCTTTTTTAAGCCCGAATTTTGTTTAGAACTTCCCGTAGGCTTATTCAAGTGAGTGTTAAACCAGTATGATCGTTGAGTGACTTATATTGATAATTATAGTGAAAGGAGAACATGTCGACCCTTGGAAGGTATAAAATTTATAAAATTGAGGAGGTGCGAAAATACAAGGTAGGGTATACACGAATAAAGTGCATGTTATAATAAGAGTTAATATACATACTGCAAACACTAGACTGTGGGAAAGCTAATGAATTTATATAAGTGGTGTGCATGCTTATTGTTCAAAATATTATCTGTATAACATAGAATGGAGGTTAATGCGTTATGGTTAATCGAATATTGTGTGCCTTCGGGGGATTTAGAGTTGTACCGCTAGAGCATGGAACCTAGGTACGGGCTATCCGTGAGAATGATAATGATCACGGTCGTATAGGTGTGTAGGTATGTGCGTAGCCCATCGTCTTGGGAATATATTCGCCTTCAATATGTGTTTATGTTTCTATTGGTTCTCGAGAGATTGAACCTGTTGTCCTCTATGCGTGAGCTTTGCAAATGGACTAGATAGCCGAGTATGCGTAGCGCCAAGGGTTTCTCAACCAAGGGTGAATATTACAATATATTAATATAATTTGTTATATATACATTAAGTGAATAATGTGTGTATACCGGAATTCATGTTTGGTATCCTATGCTGTTGACACTATATATTTTATGTACACTTACGGTAGTATCCGCTGGACATTTAGAAGAATACGAGAATAAAACTAAAGAAATCCTAATTCTATATCGAAATCATAAGTAAGTCGGTTATGAGTTATTTAGGGAGACTTTCAAACATTATATTATACACTTAGTAGTCAGTCAGGGCATCGTGACTAGTATGGGTAGTTAGGCTCATTAGACGTGCACACCAAATCGAGGGGTGTGTATCTCAAGTGAGTACGCTAAGTTAACTTGATTAATAATTGTGCTAATTGAATCAATTTAAGCATTTGCTATTTTAAATTGTTTTCAACTCGGGCTCTGACCCGTTTTTCTGTCTATCTTTCTACTATTCCATTATTTTGGGTGCCCAGCCACAGGAACACCAACCTTAGGAGAATCTATTCGGTTGTCGTGCTGTAGCTGCTATGGAAGCTGCCGAATTATTGCTAGTAGACGATTCAGCCTATCCGTCCTTTTTCAGTTATTCATCTTGCTTGGACATGTCGTCCTTACTCATGCTTACTTTTAGAGATTTAGTCGTTTTAAACTCTCTTTTGGATTTGGTTTCTTCCATTTGATTTATTGTATGGGATTGTATTTGGAAATGTTTACTCCAACCATTTATTTTACTTCAGTCGGACTGTACTTATGTTACTGTGATGCATGGTGTTTATTCGTATTCTTTTGGTACTAGTTAATGACAAGATAAAATTTGGACATCAACCTTTTTAAAATACTGGGTGGTTAATTTTATTAAATCTAAAATTTGAGTTCTCGGCATGATGCATTATCTGAACCAACTTGATATTCTGAAATTGATTAATTAAGGACTGATCACCCGGTAATTAATTAGGCGGGGTGTCACAGGTGGTATCAGAGCATCAGGTTCTAGTGTCCTTTAGGATCTGTTCGGCGTATTGCATTTTTTGCTTAGTGTCTTTGATATAGAGTCCTACTATTATGACTGTTGCATCCTTCTTTTGTTTTGTAGATTTCGTACTTATGCTACAATGTTATATATGGACGGTGGTTTTATAAAAAAAATTCATTTAAATTTCAGATGTCGCCTATGGAGGAGAGACACACTAACACCGCTGAAGAAGTAAATGTGGGACAAGACCAACAAATACCCCAGGTGCACCAGGGAAGAGAGGAACTCACTGAGATTACGAACATTGTGGCACAAGTAGTGACCATCGCAATATTGCAGTACCAAAATCCCAGTGTGCAACTTACAGGGGGCAAAAGAACATGATAAGTTTATCAATATGACATTTTGAGAATTAATAACGATGGGAAAATACCTTCGCAACAGGGACAAGCTCCTCAGGGACATCAAGACCAAAAAGACTATGAGAACCGTGGAAAGAGCCAAACCCGCCAGGGTCAACACGGCCATCAGTATCAGCAGGGCCAACAACAGGTTCAGCAAGGCCATAATGGCTAAGGGAGGGGTGGTGACGGACATCAGGGCCGAGGACAACAAGGACAGGGGGAGGACCCTTCCTAGGAAGATTTGCACGTGTGGCAACACTAGCCACAAACAACAAGACTGCCCTCAAAAGGGTAGAGGTCAGCGAGACCATCAGGGCCAGTAATGTGCTCAGCAGGGCCAACAGAGAAGAAACTGTGTGGGTAAGTGTTTCATAAGTGGCGAACGGGGTCACTACCGTCGAAATTGTCCTAGTAAAGGCAGTATCCTCCAACAGTCGTTGAATGCTCACCCGACACCACAGAATACCCAAATTGGGGAAACATAGATAACCACGCCAGTAACACAGACTTCACAACAGCTGCACGTAGTATAGTATGGGTGTATCTCTAATGACCGATATGTAATCTTGCCACTGATACCACATCTACCACCCACGTTTGGAGGTACGATACTTTATCATTTATAGTGTTTCCTTTTAGTTATGAGGAAAATTTTAAATAATATATGTGCGTTAAAGCTTACTTGTACTACTTAAGAATCATGAGCAAAAAATGTATCATTATCCCGATTTTGAACCGTGCTAAGTGTCTTCCGAGAGGAAACGGGGCCACTTGTATACATGAGGTATTAAATCCTATAGAGACTTGTGGAGTATGTCATCGAGTCATACCAAACCCAGGTGGGTGAAAATGTTTACTATAGTAACTCAGGAAAGAATGAAATATCTCTCGGTATGGGAATAATTTTGTGTCAATTTGAAGAGCCTAACGCCAAATTAATAGGAGTAATGTGTTGAATATCTTTTCCGTAACTTGAGAATAGATGCGCTATTGTTAGCATGAAGCAAGGATGTGGGGTATGAGACAAATACTAAGGACCACAACTTTCGTTGACCGACAATGTTAGTTAGAAGTGTATCGAGGGGGTTCCTTGTTTGGATTTTGCTTTGTGAGACATCCCAGGCATGAAACCTAGCGAACATCAGGAGATGGGGATGGTTGGTCTCTAGCACATGAGTTTTGTACCCTGGTCCATCCGTAAGGGAAACCATAACTTTAACTTTAATTTTATTCCTATATACGGTCAGTAGAACCGTACGATATGACGTAAGAAGTGATATCGAATATTTTACATCGAGAATAAATCAGTGATAAGGGAAGATGATAACGTCACGATGTGGAATAAGTATTCATTGCCCTGAATCGATGACTTATTCGATTAGCTGAGGGGAGCTACCTTCCCCTCAAAGATTGGCTTGGGATCAGAATACAATAAGTTGTGTATCAAGGAGTAGGAGATGTCAAAGACTACTTCTTGATAAGGAATAGGTCATATGAGTTCAGAGTTATGCCGTTTGGGATGACAAATGCTCCAGCTGTATTCATGGACCTGATGAGCCGAGGGTTCAAAAAGTTCTTGGATCAGTCTGTCATCATCTTTATAGATGACATCCTGATTTATTTATAGACTAAGGAGGAGCATGCCAAGCACTTGAGACAGAGTCTTCAGACTCTACGAGAACATCAGTCATGTGCTAAGTATGAGAAGTGCGGATTCTGGTCACGGGAGGTACAACCTTTGGGGTAGGTTGTGTCACAATTTGGGAATATCGGTTGACCCGAGAAAGGTGTTGGCGGTGAGGGAGTGGGAGACAACCCAAGACACCAACTAAGATACACAGTTTCTTAGGGTTAGTCGGGTACTACACGAGATTCATTCGAGGGTTTTCAAAGATAGAAGGTCCGTTGACGCACTTGACTCACAAAGGGGTGCTATTTATTTGGAGTGACGCCTGTCAGCTAGCCTTCGATGAGTTGAAAGATAAGTTAACCTTAGAACCACTGTTAGCAGTACCCAGGCCGGGAGTGGAATATTAAGTCTACACTAATGCATCTTTATTAGGACTTGGAGGTGTACTTTAGTAGGAAGATCAGGCTATAGCTTATGCTTACCATAAACTTAAGCCCCATGAGAGGAATCACCCCACCCACGACTTGGAGTTAGCAGTAGTCGTGTTCGCAATTCGAATTTGGAGACACTACCTCCTAGGGGAGAGATTTAGCTTATCCAGAGACCATAAATCACTGCAGTACCTCTTCACGTAGAAGGAATTAAATATGCATCAACATCGGTGGATTGAGTTCGTGAAGGATTATTAATTTGATATCCAATACCACCCGGGGAAGGCTGACATGGTAGCAGACGCGTTGAGATGAAGGCCAGTTGGTGATGTGGACGAGGTGTGGAAAGAAAAATGGAAGGAGTTAGGAAACCAGGATGCGGTGGCTCGATCGTTTATGTCTGTAATGACAGTTACACCCCAGGTTATTACGGGAGTAGTACAGGCTCAGGCAGATGATCCGTTCTGCCAAAGTCAGATAGTGAAGCTTTGTGACACCCCGCCTAATTAAATACTGGGCGATCACTCCTTTAAACAAAGGTGAACAGTTGGTTCATTCTTAGCATCACTGTCGTAAAAGTAACTTTTCAAATTTAAACACCCTAATTAATTAAGCTAAGTGTCAAAACCATTTTTTTAAACATTACTTTCCAAATTTTATTTTAAAAACAAAGATTTAATTACTTACAACCATTTAATATTAAAGAATCACACCACAATAATCCTGGAACATATAATCCAAATAATTTAAACATTCAACAACTAAATCCCAACATTAAAACTTAAAGTAAAGCATCCAAAAAGTTTTAAATCCCAAAGTAACAATACTAGAAATATCTGAATCACAATGTCCAAATAAACAACTGAATAATGAAAAGGGCGACACATGCCCCACTAAATGAGTATGCTAGGAGTGGAATCAAATAAATGAAGTCATCTAAGCAAGTGGCCTGCAACTCCCACCTAAGTTGCAGCGCGTTCCTTCCAAGGGATCCTATGCAAGACTCCCCTGTGGTTGGGCACCTGTAATATATACATATATAAACAAGAGAGAAAGAAAAATAGAAACGGGTCAGAGCCCGATAGTGTATATGATTTAAAAATTCATTTAGAAAGTATTTAAATTGTTTACAAGCCAATGCAACAACATATTAGTGCGACACTCTCTTGAGAATTTCTCACCTCCCTTCTAATGTGCACACCTATCGCAGTAACCTTCCCAACGGTTTATCTTATCATATATCGCCCTAATCTTCCCAATGATTTAACTTATCTTAGGTTACTCGTAAGATTTAAAACTGAACAACATAATGGTTTAAGAGGATAATTTCATTTAGTAACAAATCTCTCATTTTTAACTTTATTTATTAATAAAGTTTCCCAGTATCATATTATACTTTTCAAAACAAGTATTTCCAATTTGAGTCATTATACATGTCTTACTTACCATAACACAGTAGGCAGTTCCAAACTTCAGAATTTCATATATATATTAAATACTCGTATAATATATATATTCTAACAGAACCCGATATAAAAATTATGGTGCGGGCATACTCTGCTATCCAATCCCCGCATCACTCGTACTAAGGGAAATACAAGTTCAGAATCACCCACGAACTGTATTAACACATACACAACAATATTGAGGTGAAGCATAGTTTCCAAGTCCAAGAGGTCAGTACATACCCTCACGTCTCTTATGATCTTCCGACTATCGACCCGATAGCCCATACCTAGGATTCCTATCTTCTAGGGTACCAGTCAATATCCCCGATGAAGGTCCATTCGACATAAGATTGTCCCAGCGCGGTAACCTCAGGGATAGCAAGTAGCGCGGGCATGATTTTCACATGTATATAATATATGCATACACACAGTCATATAAATATACTACTTTTATCATATTAATTTAGGTTCATCTCATAACCCATATTCACAACATTTTTCCTAATTTTCCCATTCTTAGTTATCACGTATAACAGTTCTTTTCTAACTTTAATTCGAGTGATTTTTCCAACTTACTACGTAATACTCATTGACTCTATTCTCTCAAGTGTAAAATTCAGTAGGTTTTCATTTATGTTCCATTGTAATTATCTTACGCGTCTCTCCCTTTAATACCTAATTTCATCGTCCCTTATTTGTAAGTATTCTAAATTACAACTCTCGTCTTACATTAAGGTCCCAAAATCATTCATATGTCCTACTGGTCTTCTTTATCTCCCAAAACATTTTAAAAAGGGTGTCCAAGAACTATTTCTCATTTTGAATTCAACTAATTTAAAAAAGGTAAATATGAGTCTGCCAGAAGGGGTCGATCGATCGAGGTCTGGGCCTCGATCGATCGAAGCTCTTGGCTCGATCGATCGATCAAGCAGGTATGGCGAATTCTGCAGTTACCAGTTACGGGTTTTCTCACATAACTCCATCAAAATCCAAACTTTCCATACCCAAACGTCCAAAAATTTATACTACCAATTATATAAATTCATTCCATACATCTTTTACGTAAAGCATGCAAATTTCCATTAATAATCATGGATTAACAGGCCAAAATTCATGTAAATCTCAAGAACCCTAGAAATCTCTTTAACATGGTTCTAATCAATCTTTTCCAGAATTTTCTTCTCTTATAACATCATAATTTCTTTGTTTAATCCTCTACATGTGAAGGGGTTTCCAAAATAACATATAAATCAATACGACATGCGAATTCCTATCTCAATTTTGGGTTTTCTTCCATAAAACCCATCATAATCATCCCTAGATTAACGTGAGTGTTGCACTAACGAAATAAGCAAGATAAACACTTGCCTAGGATTTTTGACGTTCTGGTTTGATGACGAATTTGGTGTGGTTGCTATCCCCGTCGCGCGATCTACGCGTTTGTGGTGGTGGCGGTGCAACCGGGTGAATCGTTGGCCTTGGATTGCTTGGAAAAGCCTCTCCTTCCCACTACTATGGCCGTCAATTGTCTTTAGTTGTTCTAACCCTAGAAGACAACCTTATACATCTGATATATCCCTTGAATTTTCGTGGGTTTAATTACCCAAAAATGTAAAATGTCCAAAATGCCCTCCCGGGGTACTAATTAAGCCTAAAAACGCCCCGAGACCCAAACTAAACCCCCGGGTACACTTTTCTGACTATCTCAACCCTTCCGGACACTCTGACGAACTCAAAACGACCGTACGAGTGACTTATAATATAATTACTTTTATTCATCAATATTTAGTCCCGACGCGACACGGGCGCGTACCGACTCAAATTTCCAAAATTGTCATTTTATTCACTCGTGACATTTAATATAACTAATATCATATATTACTTTGCTCATTAGTAATATTCAACAAGTTTCCCATAATTACTAACTCTCATCACGTTAATAATTATAACATAATTAATTTCTGGATTTATATTAAATAATTAATTCACATTAAATTTAATAAATCCCCAAATTAATATAGCATAAAAATATGGGGTATTACATACTTCCCCCCTAATAACAGATTTCATCCCGAAATTTGAAAAATAAGGCGTACCTGGTAGGAATAATTCTGGATATCACTCGCGCATATCTGTCTCGCGCTCCCAAGTGGATTCCTCCACATTATGATGCTCCCACTGGACCCGTATAAGTGAAACTATCTTCTACCTCAATATCCTCTCACTATAGTCTAGGATAGCCACTGGTCTCTCCTCGTAAGAGCTGTCAGGCTGTAAGTCTATCTCACCTATCGCAATGTGGGTATGGGCCATATCATCCCGAAGATATCGTCTCAACGACGATATGTGGAATACATCGTGAATGCGATGTACATGCTCTGGCAGTCCCAATCTCGATGATGGGAAATGGTCCCACGTACCTCGGGGCCAATTTCCCTCTCTTCCCGAATCTCATCACTCCTTTCATAGGAGATACACGTAGTAACACTTGATCCCCCACATTTAACTCCCGAAAGAACCATTTCGCATCGGCGTAGCTCTTCTACCTGTCCTGGGCTACTCGAATGCGATTCCTGATCATCTCAATCCTTGCGGAGTTTTCCTAAATAACATATAAATCAATACTACATGCAAATTCTTATCTCAATTTTGGGTTTTCTTCCATAAAACTCATCCTAATCATCCCTAGATTAACATGAGTGTTGCACTAACGAAATAAGCAAGATAAAAACTTGCCTAGGATTTTTGACATTCTGGTTTGATGATGAATTTGGTGTGGTTGCGTTCCCCGTCGCGCAATCTATGCGTTGGTGGTGGTGGAGGTGCAACCGGGTGAATCGTTGGCCTTGTATTGCTTGGAAAAGCTTCTCCTTCCCTCTCCTATGGGCGTCACTTGTCTTTGGTTGTTCTAACCCTAGAAGCCAACCTTAGACATCTGATATATCCCTTGAATTTTCGTGGGTTTAATTACCCAAAAATGTAAAATGTCCAAAATGCCCTCCCGGGGTACTAATTAAGCCTAAAAATGCCCCGAGACCCAAACTAAACCCTCGGGTACACTTTTCTGACTATCTCAACCCTTCCGGACACTTTGGCGAACTCAAAACGTCCATACGAGTGGCTTATAATATAATTACTTTTATTCATCAATATTTAGTCCCGACGCGATACGGACACGTCCCGACTCAAATTTTCAAAATTGTCATTTTATTCACCCGTGACATTTAATATAACCAGTATTATATATTACTTTGCTCATTAGTAATATTCAAAAAATTTCCCATAATTACTTACTCTCATCACGTAAATAATTATAACATAATTAATTTTCGGATTTATATTGAATAATTAATTCACATTAAATTTAATAAATCCCCAAATTAATATAGCATAAAAATACGGGGTATTACAAGCTTCTAGCCAAGGGGGCTGAGTCTTACACCGTGGGTTCAGACGGGGGCCTACGTTTCAATGGGAGATCGATTATTCCCGAGGGTGAAGATCTGCGACACAAAGTGATGATAGATTCGCACGGTTCCAGATTTGCAGTGCATTCCGGCGGGGATAAGATGTACCAGGACATGCGTAATAAGTACAAGTGGAGTGGAATGAAGAAGGATATTGCCGAGTTTGTCTCGAAATGTGCCACTTGTTAGTTGGTAAAGGTGGACCACCAGATACCGGCGGGACTTCTACAACCATTAGAGGTTCCTATGTGGAAATGGGAGAGCATTTCCATGAATTTCATAACAGGATTACCTACATCGCAGAGGGGTCACGATTTGATATGGGTGATAGTGGATCGATTGACCAAGGTAGCCCACTTTCTTCCAGCCAAGACAGACTACACCGCAGGACACTATGCCCAGTTATTCATAGCAGAGATACTTAGAATCCACGGAGTGCCTCTCAATATTGTTTCCGACAAAGATAAGGTGTTCGTTTCTCAATTTTGGGAGTGTTTTCAGGAAGCGTTGGGTACGAAGTTGCAGCTGAGCACAACCTATCACCCACAGATGGATGGTCAGACAGAGAGGACGAACCATATGTTGGAGGATATGTTACGGGTGTGCATAATTGACTTTGGCGGAGGTTGGGAGTAGTACCTTCCATTAGTGTAGTTTGCCTATAACAACTCCCACTAATTTATTATCGGTATGGTTGCATTCTAAGGCCTATACGACAGACCTTGTCGCTCCCCAGCATGTTGGCTAGAGGCGGGGGACAATAAGTTACTGGGTCCGAAGGTAATTCAGTATACTTCGACAAGGATAGAGTTAATACGGAGCCGTATTCGAGTTGCTCAAGATCGAAAGAAGAGTTACGCTGATGCCAACTATCATTTTTGAGAGTTCAACATTGGGGATCAAGTATTACTTTGCGTGTCTCCTATGAAGGGAGCTCGTGCATGTGTGTGAGGAGGAATATACAAAGAGAATCCATTAAGCAAATCAAAATCAAACTACTCCATGCAATCATGATAAAGAAAACACATGGATATGCAACACAAAATGTGTAAAACTAAAATACACAAAAACAAAAAAAATATTTTTTTGTTTTAAAGTTTTAAAAACCAATTTAAATAAATAACTCAAAAGATAAATAAAATCATTTTGTATTTTTCAATAAGACTCAATAAATGAAAAATCAAAATACAAAAGATACACTTGCCATGATTCTAAAAAACGTATATTATGAAACGTTGACTAGAATATGATAAAAAAAATACAACTAGAAAGAATATAATATAAAGTACAACTAGTGTATGTAAACAATGTTAACAAGCTCAACCTTCAGATCTGGTATTGAAAGTGTCATGTAAAAGAAAATCGGAACCGTCAAAAAATATAAAACTTTGAAAGTGATAAATTTTCCATATTCAAGCCTAAAAGGACCTAACAAGAAAATTTAGTGAACGTGTTATGTACCATTTGTAAGAGCGTAATTTATATATTATGCTCTGACACCACTTGTAATGTCCGAGTTTCCTTGAATTATAAAAGTTATGATACCAATTTGAAAATGCCCAAAGTATGAAGGTTCCCGGTATTTCTTAATTTAAACTTTATTCAAATTATAATTTTCACTTTTAAAACAAAACATCAATTTAGTTTCAAATTTATGAAAACCAAATTAAAGATGAATTTGTCAAATTAATACTTCCAACTTTAATTAAAGTAAACTAAATTACCCATATAATTAAGCACCAATCAAATCATTTTCGTTATTAAACAAATTTTATCTTGTTAAACCTGAGCATGCTTTTAGTTGAGAGTTTTAAAGATAAAATATACAACCACAATATCCTGATGTACGAGGAAAACATAAATGCGAAAAACCTCAGACGACCCAACCACACATCCACTAAGTACGAATTTATTACAAGGACATGAAATAATACTTAATCAAGGACCCAACGCCCATTCAATCCTTGAAGTTCTTCATTAATTTAACCTATGCTTAGTGACGATGCAGGATTCCACCTACGTCTCAGAGTACAGTGATTGGGAAATACTATCGTCACACAGAAGGAGTCCACCATATGTACACCAACGAACACAGAATCCTCCCCAAAAAATAATTCATAGGAAGGTACAAAACAAAGAAAGTGCGAAAACTATAATCTCAAAACATATATATCATGTAGAGACTTGGATCTAAACCAATTGGGTGTAAACTTGAGTTTATGTTTTGGAAAAGTAATTATTAAAAATTAACAAAAATCAAGGGACATTTTGGAAGACTGTGTTCTCTCTAAAGATTGGAAAAAGTCATCTAAAAATACAATCCTGCACTTCAGAAATGGTTGGGAAAAGTAATGGGTGGTTATGGCAAAAAACTTCTTCAAAAACTATTTTGTGTCAAAAATTATCATTCGAACGAAAATTAATCTCGTTAATATGACATAAGGATCTCGTTCGAAGGAGATAAGATCATACTTCCAATGAGAAATCAACATAAGACAAAAAGGAGTTCGTTAGATGTCTCGCTTGAGCGGCCACAAATCTCGCTCGAACAACCTGGGAAAAATCAAACTATTTTTCTTGAAAATATATAAAGTCAATTAAAAATAATTTAGAAAAAATTCCAACACCCAATAATAAATTTCCAGAGATCCTTTGAATGTTACTGATGAAATATGGCACGAAACATGGCATAGGATGTGACATCTTGACTTGGGCGCTACGTCTTCAACAAAAATGTCATAGGCTTGAAAGTCCACAAATACAACTTCTATCATGTTACTCAAATAGTTCTTTTTTTTTAATTAAGCCAACACATACAAATTGACTCAATTGGAAATTTATCCTTACAGAGATACCTTTAAGTTTAAATACTTTTAAAATCTAAAAATGTTTTGAACTGAACATGTCTTATTTTAAAACCTTTCCAAAGCCTTGAACAAATATAATTACAAAATTTTTTGAATATTTTTTTAGATTTCATATATCTCAAAGACATAGTTTGTTAGTTAAGCCATATTTTTTAAAACGCGTTCACCTTAGGTCATCAGACGCCTCGAAAGTGGAAATACACTCCAAGGAGGCTTCTCAGCTTGTTCCAAGTGGTGGACCACGTAGTTCTCTTCAGACTCAAAATGAAAAAGTTTCTTATAGTTTAAAGAAGTTTGTTTTGACATGAGGACTTGAATATATAGGTTGCGGACCAATACCGATCACAATTTTGGTGCTCTCTACGGACGATATGGTGGGAAAGAGTGTATAGTTTGTCACGACCCCGACCCGAAAATAGTAGGGAACGGGTGTCTTGACATGCCACCAAGGCATCCAATATTCTGGCCTTAAAATTTTTCTTTTAAAATATATGTAGCGGAAGTATAATCACATGGTTATGAATCGTAAAATACAGAAAGTGAAGGAATTACATCATCAGAGCTTTCTATAGGAAATTCATTTGTATTAAAATATCAACGAGTTACAACTTGACACAAAGAGCTAAACATGCTCTATCTAATTAAACAAACTTCTACTTAAGGTAACAAAAAGAGCTTTAAAAGCTAAATCTTCAACATAGTCCTTTTTCGTTCTATCCACGAACTTAATTATTTCCTGAAAAAATGGTTATTTATACAACGTCAGCTAAAAGCCGAATGAGATTCAATCTCCAAATATTCCAAGGTTTTCAGAAAATAGATACCTATTCAATTTAGAACAGAAGGTATATACATAGAGATAGGAATTTCAAGTAATATATATAAAGGAAATGACAATATATATTCAGAATAAACAGTTTAGAACAGAACAGATAAAACAATTGAGCATGTGTCAATTATTCAGTTTTAGTGGCCATGTACACTCTAATACCCAGACAGATAGTGTTATCAAATGTTTCCACCCGATAACATCACAGACAGATAATCATGATTTTTGGAACAACGCCTTGTTTAGGGCACACCAGCGATAAACCAGCTGGGAAGGTACCACCCAAATATTTCCACCCGGTAGTCAAGGCTAACATAGTAAGAGAGTTTCCATAGGCTGAATCAATAATTTTAGAATTCAAATCAGATGTTTATATGGATAGATATAAACATATAACAAACGATGGAATCATCGGTATCAGATGCATTTTGAGAATAAAAGCATTTCACAAAATATACATAGTTTGCATAATATAATATAATCAAAATGCGCAAGAAATTGAATAGAGTACTCACCTAAAATAGAGGTCGAAATTCTAGATAACGAGTCTTCGATCGCACGTTAATCTAACAAATACGACAAAGGTTTAAGTATATGTTCTAAACAAGGTCCAGTCTGTATATTGTATTTTAATAGTAACTTGTTTCAAAGGATTACTAAAAAACCATTTTCTTAACTTTTAAAACTTATTGATCGTAATTAAAGGATTCAATTCATAGTTCTTCCTAATCAGTCGGTTCCCAGTAGAGATGGAGGGTCACAGGGGCACCACTTAAATACCATCTCCTCTAGACAGAACATTTCCGGATTCATTCCCAGTAGAGATGGAGGGTCACAGGGGCACCACTTAAATACCATCTCGTCTAGACAGAATTTCACATGGCCTGACTTTGGAATTACTTAAATGGGATGTGACACCCCGCCTAATTAAATACCGGGCGATCACTCCTTTATTAAATTAAATCGAGGTGAAAAGTTGGTCCATTCTTAGCATCACTGTCAAAAAAAAAAAATTCCAATTTAAACACCCTAATTAATTAAGCTAAGTGTCAAAACCATTTTTAACATTACTTTCCAAATTTTAGTTTTAAAGAAAAACCATTTATTTATTTATTTAACAACGTTATCAATAAATAAGAATCATAACACAATTATCCTGGAACATAATCCAAATTAATTGAAACCATTCGTCAATCGAATCCCATCATGCAAAAATTTAAAGTAAAACATCCATACTGAAGTAAACCCCATAGTAACAGTACTAGAAATGACTGAAATACAAATGTACCAAATAAAACATATCAATAGTGGAAAGGGCGACACATGCCCAATAAATGAGAATGATAGATGTGGAATCAAGTAGATGAAGTCGTCTATGCAAGTGGAGTGCAACTCCCACCTAAGCTGCAGCACGTTCCTTTCAACGGATCCTAAGAAGACGCCCCTGTGGCTGGGCACCTGTAATATATACATATATATACAAGAGAGAGAGAGGGAGAGAGAAAAAAGAAACGGGTCAGAGCCCGATAGTGTGTTTGATTTAAAATTCGTTTAGCAAGTATTTAAATTGATACATGCCAATGCAACAATATATTAGTTCGATACTCTCTTGAGAAATTCTCACCTCTCTTCTAATGTGCACGCCTATCGTACTAGGCTTCCCAACGAATTATCTCGTCATATAACACTCTATCTCTCCCCAATGATTTAACTTATCTTAAGTTATTAGAAAGATTTAAA
Organism: Sambucus nigra; assembly: GCA_949130495.1. Classification (NCBI taxonomy): domain Eukaryota; kingdom Viridiplantae; phylum Streptophyta; class Magnoliopsida; order Dipsacales; family Adoxaceae; genus Sambucus; species Sambucus nigra. Next base: position 165,533,948 of record OX422215.1, on the reverse strand, counting down.
ACAGAACAACATAATTATTTAAAACGTAAGATTTCAATTTGTAACCAAAGTTCTCATTTTCACTTTATCAATAAAGTTTTCCAGCATCATATTATACTTTCTGGAAACAAGTATTTATAATTTGAGTCATCAACCATGTCCTACTTATCAAAATTACAGTAGGCAATTCCAGTTTCCAGAATTTCATATATATATATATATATATATATATATATATATATATATTTACTACTCGTACAATAGATATATTACAACAACACCCCAAATAAACTATGGTGCGGGCATACTCTACTATCCAAACCCCATATCACTCATATTAAGGGGAATACGTTCGGAATCACTCTCGAATTGTATTAACAGACATACACAAACAATATTGAGGCGAAGTATAGATTCCAAGTCTCTAAGAGGATGGCACATGCCTGCGTCTCTTAGGACCGTCTGAACTATCACATCGATAGCCTGTACCAAGGATATCTATCTTTTAGGGTACAAGTCAATATCCCCCATAAAGGTCCCATCGAGATAAGACTGTCCCAGCGCGGAAACCTCAGGGATAGCAAGTAGCGTGGGCATGATTTTCACATGTATATAATATATGTACACACAATCATATAAATATACCACTTTATCATATTAATATAGGTTCCTCTCGTCACCCATAATTACAACATTTATCCTTAATTTCACATTATTAGTATTACGTATAAGGTTTCATCTCTAACCTTAACTCGAAGGGTTTTCTCACTTATTACGTGACACTCGTGGACTCTATCCTTACAAGTAGAAAATTCAGTAGGTATACCTCTATTCACTATCGTAACTATTCACCGTAATCTCTCACTTGGAATACGTAGTTTCATCGTTCATTATATAATTATCCCAAAAGCAAAATTATCGTCTTATAATAAAGTTCCCAACACTTATTCATATGTCCTACTAGTCTTTCATATCTCCCAAAACATTTTATTAAGAATACCCAAGAATTATTTCACGATAAATTTAATTTAACTAATTAAATAAGGGAAATAGGAGTCTGCCAGGAGGGGTCGATCGATCGAGGTCTGGGGCTCAATCAATCGAACCTTCGATCGATTGAAGCTTTAGGCTCGATCGATCGATCAAGCAGGTATTTTGATTTCTGCAGAATTGCGATTATGGGTTCTACCACTTTTCTTCATCCAAATCCATATTTTTCAAACCCAAACGTCCCAAAAATTCTACTACCAACATTATAACATTATACCAGATGTTTTCAACGTAAATCATGCATAATTCTATCATTAAACATGGATAATCAACACAAAATCTTATCTAATCATCAAAAACCCTAGAGTTTTCTTAATCATGGTTCTAATCTGATTTTACCAGAATTTCCTTCTAATACATCATCAAAATTTCGTGGGTTATTCTTCTACATCACAAAAGATTTCCAGAAGAAGGTTTAAGTCTTTACTACATGCAAATTCCTATCAAAATTTGGGTTTCTTCCATCTATTTCATCCCTAATCATTCCTAAACTAATATGGAAATTGCACCAACGAAAATAGGAAGATAAACACTTGCCTGGGATTTTCAGAAGTCTAGTTTGCAGATGAATCCGGTGTGGTTGCGTTCCCCGTCTCGCGATCTATGCGTTCGCGGTGACGGCGGTGCAAACGGGTGACTTTTTGGCCTTGAATTTCCTTGAGAGTTTTCTCCTCTCTTCTCCAATGGCCGTACTAGGGTTCTGAATATTCTAACTCTAAATGTTTAACCTAAATGGCTGATATAGGTTGCTGAATTTCGTGGGTTTAATTACCCAAATATGTAAAATGACCAAAATGCCCTCCTGGGGTAATAATTATGACTAAAAATGACCCGAGACCCAAACTACACCCCCGGGTACACTTTTCTGACTATCTCGACCCTTCCGGACGCGTTGGCGTACTTAAAACGACCATACGAACAACTTATAAAATATTCACTTTTTATTTATCAAAATTTAGTCCTGACGCGACACGAGCACGTCCCGACTTAAATTTCCGAAATTGTCATTTAACTCACTCATGACATTCAATATAACCAATATAATATATTACTTCGCTCATTAGTAATATTCAACAAATTTCCCTTGATTACTAACTCTCGTCACGTTAATAATTATAACATAATTAATTTTCGGATTTTTATTAAATAATTCATTAACATTAACTTTAATAAATCCCCAAATTAATATAGCATAAAAATACGGGGTATTACATACTTCCCCCCTAATAATGGAATTTCGTCCCGAAATTTGGAAAACAAGGCATACCTGGTAAGAATAAATCTGGATATCTCTCGCGCATACCGGTCTCGCGCTCCCAAGTGGATTCTTCCATATTATGATGTTCCCACTGGACTCGCACAAGTGGAACTATCTTTGACCTCAATCTCCTCTCACTATAGTCTAGGATAGCCATCGGTCTCTCCTCGTAAGAGCCGTCAGGCTGTAAGTTTATCTCATCCATCGCAATATGAGTATGGGCCATATCATCCCAAAGCTACCGTCTCAACGACGAGATGTGGAATACATCGTGAATGCGATGCAAATGTTATGGTTGTCCCAATATGTATGCTACCGGCCCAATCCTCTTGATGATGGGAAATGGTCCCACGTACCATGGGGCCAATTTCCCTTTCTTCCCGAACCTCATCACTCCTTTCATAGGAGATACCCGCAGTAACACTTGGTCTCCCACATTAAACTCCCGGAAGAACCGTTTCGCATCGACGTAGCTCTTCTGCCTGTCCTGGGCTACTCGAATGCGAATCCTAATCATCTCAATCCTCGCGAAGGTTTCCTGAATCACCTCTGGTCCTAGCAACTTGTTATCCCCCACCTCGAGCCAACAAGTTGGAGAATGACAAGGCCTGCCATACAAAGCCTCAAATGGAGCCATGCCAATCGTAAACTAATAAGAGTTATTATAAGCAAACTCTACCAGTGGAAGATGTGGATCCCAACCTCCTCCAAAATAGAGAACAGACTTGCGCAGCATATCCTCTAACATCTGATTAGATAGAATCGTGGCCCCGCTGTGATGTAGGCAACCCTGTAATAAAATCCATGGAAATACTCTCCCACTTCCACATAGGTACTTCCAATGGCTGAAGCAATCCTGACGGTTTCTGGTGGTCCACCTTTACCAGTTGGCAGGTAGAACACTTGGACACGAACTCGGAGATGTCCTTCTTCATCCCACTCCACCAGTATTGTCTCCTCATATCCTGGTACATCTTATCGCCTCCCTGATGTACTGCAAATCGGGACCCATAAGAATGAGTCATCACTGCATGACGGAATTCTGCTCCTTCTGGAACCACCAATCTCCCATTAAACCGCAAACCTCCATCAGAACTAACAGAATAGGACTCAGCACCCTTGGCTAGAAGTCGCACAATCTGCTCATGGCAAAACGGGTATGTGGTCTGTGCCAGTATCACCCTCGTAATAATCTCGGGTGTGACTGACATAACGGATATGAAAGAATGGGCTACTGCGTCCTGGTGACCCAACTCCTTCCACTTTTCTTTCCAGACGTCCGCTACATCGTCTACCGGTATACGGCTCAACGCATCAGCAACTACGTTGGCCTTCCCCGAATGATACTGTATTTCGAACTGATAGTCTTTCACAAACTCTAACCACCTGCGCTGACGCATATTCAACTCTAGCTGAGTGAATAAGTACTGCAGTGACTTGTGGTCTGTGAACAAACGGAATTTCTCCCCCAATAAATAGTGCCTCCATATCCTCAATGCAAAGACGACCGCTGCTAACTCCAGGTCGTGGGTGGGGTAATTCTTCTCATGCGGCTTAAGCTTGCGGGAGGCAAAAGCTATAGCCTTCTCCTCCTGCTGAAGTACTCCCCCAAGTCCCCGTAAAGAGGCATCGGTGTAAACTAGGTACTCCACACCCGGTTTCGGTAAAGCAAGGACTGGTGCTGAAGTAAGCTTGTCTTTCAGCTAGTCGAAAGCTAATTGACAAGCATCATCCCAAACATACGGTACTCCCTTGCGAGTCAGATTCATCAATGGACCCGCTATTTTGGAGAATCCCTGAATGAATCTCCTGTAGTATCCGGCTAACCCCAAGAAACTACGCACTTCCGTCGGTGTCGTGGGCTGTCCCCACTCCCTCACCGCTGATACTTTACTCGGGTCAACTGCTATCCCCTGCTCAGAAACAACATGGCCCAAGAACTGTACTTCTCACAACCAGAATCCACACTTCTCGTACTTAGCATACAACTGATGCTCACGTAGAGTCTGAAGAACCTGCCTCAAGTGATCGGCATGCTCCTCCTCGGAGTGTGAATATATCAAGATGTCATCTATGAAGACGATGACAAACTGATCCAAGAACTCTCTGAATACTCGGTTCATTAAGTCCATGAAGACGGCTGGAGCATTTGTGATTCCAAACGGCATCACCCTGAACTCATAGGACCCATATCTCGTCAAGAAGGCAGTCTTTGAAACATCCTGCTCTCTAATACGCAACTGATGGTACCCCGACATCAGATATATCTTCGAAATTAAAGTTGCTCCCCTCAGTTGGTCGAACAAATCATCGATTCGAGGCAAAGGATACTTATTCTGTATCGTGACCTTGTTCAACTCCCGGTAGTCCACACACAACCTCAGTGAACCATCTCTCTTCTTCACAAATAGAATCAGAGCGCCCCAAGTTGAGGTACTCCTGCGAATGAAGCCCTGACCTAACAGCTGCTCTATCTGATCTTGTAACTCTCGCATCTCCGCCGGAGCCATACGGTACGGTGCGCATGCTATAGGTCTCGTATCTGGCAATAAATCTATAACAAGGTCTATCTCTCGACTGGGGGGTAGGCCTGGTATCTCCTGAAACACATCGGAATACTCCCTAACAACTGGGATCGAATCTAAGGGAATCACAACCTCCTTAGAGGTATCCTCCTCTATGTAATACAAATGAGTGGTCGAACCTCCCTCTGGGTGAGGCATCGCCACTACAAACATCTCTTGCCCCGGAATGGCAAAAACAATGCTCCCACTAAAGCAATCAATCATGGCTCTATAAGTTGCGAGCCAATCCATACCAATAATCACATCATGTTCGTGCATGTCTAAGACTAACATGTCTGCAGAAAATACCAAGCTACCAATCTCTACCTCCATGGTGCGCCCAAAACATGGCTTGTGATTCAAGTGCAAATCTATCGCAACAAGTAATATCCGGTAAGTACGGAATCGTGATCCACAGGGATTGAACACTCCTAAGAGAACTAGATAAGGTTTAAGGGATTCTCTGAACGTCACAAAAGTTAAAGTGAAAAAGATAATATGGTAGTTTGGAAAAGTGATTGAGAGTAATCTCTAAACTAACATACTATTGATGATCAGATGATTAATTACTAATCATGGAACTATGGAAAGAACTAAGGTAAGCTCGAGTTCAAGAAATTAAGGGGATCGAGGATCATTCTCCCACCTCGGACTCACAAGGAAGGGGATTATAGGGCTTGGTTGAAATTAATTCTAATCGAGCATAACTAATTAAGTCCGAACATCAACCATGTAGAGACTCAACTCAACAATGGAGGATTAGGGTTTAATTAATTATTGCTAGATGGGTTGGGTTTGTAGTAAAGCTTCAAACACTAGCCCTTGCATGACAAGGTAAGTTAAGAAACTATGATACTCCAATACCAACACATGAAGTTCCATTAGAACAATTATAAACCAAACCCTAAATTTTAAGTTCAAGCATCCAAGGTGGGATTTTGATCCCCAATCACAAGTCTAGCTACTCATAATTAAAACTAAACTACACATGCTAGTTAACAACATACTTAAGTTAGTTATCTAGTTTAAACACAAACCAATACAAAGGATGGAATTCAATGTAAATTAAAGCTAGTGGAACAAGTAGAGATGAAGTAATTGAACTTATCTTGCATTAATCACAACAATTCAACTAGTAATCAAAGCCTTACAAGTTGTTGAAAACCATAAATGAACTTGACCTAGGAGAGAGAAGAGAGTGTTTTTGTATCGCACTAAATATCTAACAAAAGTAATATCTCTCCCAAGAGGAAAAATAAGGGATAAATCCCCAAAAAATCCAACCAAAATGGCAAACTAGTAATAAGAAGAAATCTGGAAATGCAGGACCGAATTGATTCGGTGCCAAATCCGAATCGATTCGGAAGTGTAGAGAATTGCCCCTGCATGTAACGGAATCGATTCGGTGGTAATGGCGAATCGATTCGGGCCTGCTGTGAGAAGGAGAGATGCCTAAATAGGAATTAGTTGTCCCATGCTTCACCGAAATTTCCGTAACTTCCTCGTTCGAGGTCGGATTCAAGCACCGTAGAGGCCACGCGAAGATAAGAAGAAGGTCTACAACTTCCGTGAAGAAATTGGGATAAAAACCCGAGTTCTGAAATTACCAAAATGCCCCCGACTGTGCAAGTGTCAACGGAACTTTCCGGATCAAAACCAAACTTCCCAAAATGCATTCCCGAGACCTGTAAAAGCTCGATAAAGACACATACAACGTATATATGATGAATTCAGGGGTTAGTCAATAAGTGAGTATAAGAACCGGGAAATACTTGCACGGGAATGCTAGAATGTACAAATTAACGGGATATAAAATACAATAAAAGTGACGAATCACCTCTGGTCCCGAGCAATGAAGTATGAAGAAACAAGGGCCAATAATGCAACCAAAATATAAGAAATATGCACAACGAAGGAAAAATGCCACTTCGTAGGCGAACGATTGCATTTAGCGTATGCAATAAGCCATTTTTAAAGCCCCTAGGTGGCCCTAGGGGACGAGTGAGGTCTCGTGAGGGTTTCCAGGGATGACACCCACAAACATCAAATCCACTCATACATGAAACGGCAAAATCCAATGCGTAGCTAAACAAATATCTAAGAGGCACAATTTATCAACAAAGTGAACGAAGCTCACACAAAAGACGGCAATTATCGGCATTAAACAAATAACTTCAATAAAAATAGAAACCATGGAAATGCGAAATAAGCGGACACATGTGGTAATTTAGATTTGGCAAAACTTTCAAAATCCATATAAAAGCTAAGGCATGCATACTCAATTTCTCTCCGGTTGTTACACTCAACAAATGAAACACTTAGAAATGGGATGTAACACACACGGGACATGCGGGCGTTAAGAGTAATTGTAAAGGGAAACTAGGCCACACACATGTCATCAATGAAGAAGGCAATATAAAAGTGAAAAATACAATCTCATGAAAGGATATCGCATATTAACTAAGAGAAAAGCATTTAAACAGATTATCGCTAATGTTCGACCTTTGAATCACATCACCCTAGGATCAAATAGGACTTTTAGTGGTATAGAAATTAGGCTAGGTTAGGGTTAGGAAAAGAAAGGGATGTGTGTAGTATCAAGGGAGATTCGGGAGTATCGCGCGGGATAATGGATTTAAATGGGCAACAAGGAATCGAAATCAAATTCCACAAGCAATGTAATCATGAGAGTGAGACTTTTGGTATTCATGCACAAGGGGAAATGGGAAACAACAAGGACACATTTTATTTCTTTGACTTTCTTTTCTTTTCTTTTCTTTTCTTTTCTTTGATTTTCTTTTCTTTTCTTTTCTTTTCTTTAATTTTCTTTGATCACACATAGCTTGATTGCAATCCATATAAACAACATCATCCAATCCTGGGAACAATCCCTAATCAAGGTACGGGAGGAGTAAATAAGGGTTTAGGACTCTAATGTGGAGTTGGACAAGGGATTTGGGGTTGAAACGAAAGGAATAATAAGGCTCAAGGTGGTTGACTAGGGGAAACATTTAAGGGAAAGGTCAAGGTCATATGGGTTTAACAACAAGGGGCTATAATCCTTTCCTAGAGTTTCATGTGATTCGCGGAACTCAACACCATTGAAAATCATGCTCAAGTGATAAATCAGTTAGTATGCAATCAAATGAAAGAAAATGAGATCGTCAACGAGTTCATTGACAAGGAAGAGATAGAGTGGGTGTATACGCTCACAAATGATGATAAGTATCAATTTTAACTTACCTAAGGGTATAGCATGAGCCTTAGAATAACGAATTTGAAACACTTTTAAACCAAATCATAAATGATTATTTGTGTATATGCTCAAAGCTTCACAATTTAATTTTATGATGCTATTCACAATGAAAACAATAACGGGCTAAAGGGTAATAAATCAATGACTCAAAGCATACTTCATAGCTATACAACAGGATATGTCAATCATATAAGTAATCATAGTAGATTAAGAAAAAAAAAATTTACTACTAACATGATAACCGGCATCACAATGGTATTCCATACCCCCTAACTTAATTGAAACATTGTCCCTAATGTTAGTAGGGATAAAAAAGGAAAAGGGGTATGAAAATAGTCACCCCGTAAGGAGTAACTCGAGAACCGCGCAACGGCATGCCTGTTACAAGTTAGTACCATAAACAATAATATATACTAAAGAGATATACTAGAACAAATATGAAACCGAAACTGAGTAATTTCATTAATAAATATGAGTTGTGTACATGGTGTACAAAAAGAAACCAAAATTAGAAAATACAATAATGTAATCTCTCCTCCCCACATCGAAACACAACTACAAAGATATACACCCAACAAACAAAATGAACAACCACCCAAAAATTCAGCTGCAGAGATAAGAGGATGACCGCGGCCTACAAATTGTCCGGATGGCGGTGCGGGGACTCGGGCGCGGGGGGATCTTGAGGGGCATATGGGTCATAGAGGTACGGAGGCACAGCAGCCTCATCCCCTCGGATGTGTGAAAATAAATCCATCTGCGACCGAGTAATCATGGATATATCGCGCTCGTATGCGCCCCGATAAGCAGAAAAATCGGCCCGGAACAATGCAAAGTTAGACATATACGTGCCCCAAAACTCAGAGAAGTCAGCCTGTAACTCATCCATCCACACCCTGAGATACACGATGGGGTCTACAGTAGATGGGGCTGGCGGATGGACGGGATGAGGTGCTTCCGGAATATCAGGCATAGGAGCATCCGCAACGTCATGGGCAATAGGGGCATCAAAGGCACGCTTCTTTCGCCTCTCCCAATAGTCCTGTCCCAAGCTCTTCGCGATAGTCTTATCATTGAACACCTTAGGCAGGATCGGGATCTTGTCGCTGCCCAAAACCTCACACCTGGCATTCCTACACATCCGAGAAATCAAATGCGCGAAGGGAAGAGTTGTGGTTCCCTTCTCGCTATAGGCAACATTCACAATTTGGTGCAATATGAGGGCGGGTAAGTTGATGACGATGTCATCCGATAAGAGACTATAAAGGAAGAGGGCCTGCTTGTAGCGAAGGACCGCCTTGGTCTGAGTGGGGATGACGGAGTTAACTGCGATGAGATGGAGGATACGGTGCATATCGGGCATGCCCGAAGTGGGGAAAGTTTCCCCCGCCCAAATTTTTTCGGGTGCAAGACGTGCAATGAGTTGGTCCTGTGGAATCTGAGGCGCGTCAGCAAGGACCGGGTAATGGTATAGCTCGGGGTCAGACGCCCCGCTAAGGTACGTAGCCAAGATGGTCTTCGAGATAGTGATCCTCCTCCCCCTCACATATGCCTCATATGCGCCGCCACGCATAGATACCAGAGAAGCGTAGAAACGGCGTACGTGGTCCTCGTTGACCTCTCCTCTCATGGCCAGATGGGCCTCCCAATTGAATTTGGCCAAAAATCACCGCACAGAAGCGGGCATCTCCTCAATAATCACTTCCTTTTCAATAGCAATCGGGCGACTGGTTTTGAACATAGCCCGGTACCATTCCATCTCTTCCTTGGAACATAAGGAGTCAAAACCAGCCCCTCCCCGTCCAGTAACCACATAGGAGGTTGGTTTGGTGATCGAAGGAACCTACAAGGCAAGTCAATTTGATACATACACAATTACTGTAATGCATAAAATCAAAGTGTTCGTGAAAATTGGGGATACTAGGTTCAGATGGTGTGCGTTGGGAAAGATGGTCAAGTAGACGTAACCGACGCACACCGTAATCAAACAAAGACAATTCAACAGGAATGTTTGATAAAAGGTGCGAATATAGAGCATTAACGCACACAATCTTCATAGCGGCAATTTATCCAACACATAGTGTGCTATGTACAGAAAGTAGGGTGAAAATGATATGTTTTATGTGAAATAACCCCAACAAATACAAATGAATCATCAAAGCATCATAAATGTGTTGTATTTGTTGGATTTATACCACAAAAAATGAGAGAATATGGAGCATTTGGCATAAAATTTGATTTTTTAAAATATCCCAAATAACCATACATTCTATACCAAGAACACTAAATAAGAATTGAATTTGAATAGGGAGGAATGAAGTAGTTACCTTGGATGAGGAAGCTTTGGATGAATAAGCCATGGAGGAAGGGAAATGTTAAGGGAGAGGGAAGATTTCGCAGGCAATGGGAGAAAAGAGAAATGAGAAGAGAATGCCAAAAACAAATAAGGGACTTTAAGTGACAGGGGCACCGAATCGATTCGGTGTTCAACCGAATCGATTCGCATTTCTCGAACTCAACACTGGAGGGGTGCCGAATCGATTCGGTGGAAATACGAATCGATTCGCAAATGGAGACCTGATACTTTTAATTTACCGAATCGATTCTCCAGAATTGCGAAAGAGATTCGCAAACCCAAAGCTGGCTACTGGAGTGGGGAGAATCGATTCGGTGGAAAACCGAATCGATTCGGCTTCTGGGATTTCAGTTTCTCCATTGCTGAAACATGGATTTTTGGTGGATGGTTGGATTAGGCTGCTAAAGGTGGCATTTTTGGACCCTAATGATGAAGTTATATATGTACGAAGGGCCCGGGATAAAAATTTTGCACCCCACACATGTCGGGGGATGCTCGGCACAAAAACTCACAATTCCGACGTCCTATATAGCCCCGAAAATGGGGTCAGACAATGGAATCGTGTCCGAACATGGGTCAAATGGTTCTAGGAAAGGCTTGATACGCTGACCACTGACCTTGAACAACTTCCCATCAGATGGGTTCTCAATCTCAATTGCACCGTGATGATGGACGGTCTTAACGACAAACGGACCCGTCCATCTAGACCTTAGCTTACCCGGGAACAAATGCAACCTAGAGTCGTATAAGAGAACCTTTTGAAGAGGGTGAAATGTTTTTCGGAGTATGTGCTTGTCGCGCCTCTCTTTCACCTTTTGCTTATAAATTCTCGCGCTCTCGTACGAATCGTTCCGGAGTTCATCCAACTCATTGAGTTAGAGTATTCGCTTCTTTCTGGCCTTGTCTAGATCAAAATTGAATTTCTTGATCGCCCAATAGGCCTTGTGCTCGATTTCTACTGGTAAATGGCATGGCTTGTCGTACAAAAGTCTAAAGGGCGACATTCCCAAGGAGGTCTTGTAGGTCGTACGATATGCCCATAAAGCGTCAGGAAGCCGAAGAGACCAATCCTTGCGGTCGGGATTGACCGTCTTCTCTAGGATGTGCTTGATCTCTCGATTGGCCAATTCAGCTTGGCCATTGGTTTGCGGGTGGTAGGTAGTTGAAACTTTATGAGTTACCCCATACTTTCGCATAACAGTAGCGAACGGAGTATTACAAAAATGCGTTCCGTTATCGCTAATGATCGTCTTCGGAGTTCCGAAACGCGAAAGTATGTGTTCCTTTAGGAACTTCAACACCACCCGATGGTCATTGGTTTTGGACGCAATGGCCTCGGCCCACTTTGAAACATAATCTACGGCCACTAGGATGTAAAGGTTACCAAAAGACGGCGGCAATGGGCCCATGAAATCAATTCCCCAACAGTCAAAGACTTCAAGTTCTAGAATGGGGGAAATTGGCATCATGTTTCGATGGGTTATAGCACCTAATCTTTGGCAACAATCACACGAAACGCATAATTCGTGTGCATCCTTAAAAAGTGTGGGCCAATAAAGCCCGCATTGCAAGATTTTTGCGGCGGTTTTCTTGGAAGAAAAGTGGCCCCCACATGCCTCCGTATGGGAGAAACGAATTACGCTCACATGGTCATCATCCGGGACACATCTCCGGATGATCTGGTCGGGGCAATATTTGAATAGATACGGATCATCAAGAAAGAATCTCCTCACCCAACTAAAGAATTTCCTCTTCTCTTGAGGGGTCCAGTGAGATGGAATCGAACCCGTCACGAGGTAGTTCACGATATTAGGGAACCACGGCAGAGAGGAAGTGGAGAATAGCTGTTCATCTGGAAATAATTCAGCGATGGGGAGTTGGTCCTTGGGTGCCTCAAACGTTAAATGCGACAAGTGATCCACGACAACATTTTCAACTCCTTTTTTATCTTTAATAGTCAAATTAAATTCCTGGAGTAAGAGCACCCACCTAATCAAGCGTGGCTTGGCGTCCTTCTTAGACAGAAGGTATTTGAGCGCCACATGATCCGTAAAACAAACTATGGGAGATCCCATAAGGTATGCCCGGAATTTATCCAAAGCGTAGACAACCGCTACTAACTCTTTCTCGGTGGTCGAATAGTTCAACTGAGCACCGTTAAGAGTTCGACTCGCATAGTAAATGACATGGGGTTTCTTGTCACTCCTCTGTCCTAAAACAGCCCCAACCGCAAAGTCGTTAGCGTCACACATCAATTCGAAGGGTATGGTCCAATCAGGAGCTTGAATTATGGGAGCGGTGGTAAGCATACCTTTCAAAGTCTCAAAAGATGCTTGACACTCATCGCTCCAATCGATAGGGGTTTCCTTGGATAGGAGATTACACAAGGGTCTAGCAATCGAGCTAAAGTCTTTGATGAAACGACGATAAAATCCAGCATGCCCAAGGAAAGACCTTACATCTTTCAGAGATTTAGGGGCGGGTAAGTTGGCAATGACCTCAACCTTTGCCTTGTCTACCCCAATACCATCTGAGGAGACGATGTGACCCAAAAAAATCCCCTTAGTGACCATAAAATGGCACTTCTCCCAGTTTAACACGAGCTTTTTCTCCACACATCTAGACAAAACTTTCTCTAGCATAGAAAGACAATGGTCATAGGAGTTCCCAAAGACGCTGAAATCGTCCATGAACACCTCTAGACCACGCTCTACCATATCACTAAACATGCTCAACATGCACCTTTGGAATGTAGCAGGCGCATTACATAACCCGAAGGACATCCTTTTGTAAGCAAATGTCCCAAAAGGGCATGTGAAGGTAGTTTTGTCTTGATCCTTGAGATCAAGTTCGATTTGGTTGTAACCCGAGTACCCGTCTAGAAAATAATAGTAAGGATGGCCGGACACGCGTTCCAACATTTGGTCAATGAATGGAAGGGGAAAATGATACTTTAATGTCATTGCATTAAGTTTTCTATAGTCGATGCATACACGCCACCCAGTGGTGGTGCGTTTAGTGATCAATTCCCCTTTCATGTTTTCTACAACGGTGACTCCAGATTTCTTTGGGACAACGTGAATTGGACTAACCCACTTACTATCGGATATCGAATATATGATATCAGCATCTAAAAGCTTAATTACCTTCGCCCTCACAACTTCCTTCATCACCGGATTCAATCTCCTTTGCCTCTCACGAGAGGGTTTTGCATCCTCTTCAAGATTAATTTTGTGAGTGCAAATCAAGGGACTAATTCCCTTCAAATCTGCAATTTTCCACCCAAACGCACCCTTGTGTCTCCTTAACAAGTCTATCAGCCTTTGTTCTTCACCCGCCTCGAGGCTTGAAGAGACAACAACGGGATATGTCTCATTTTCGCCTAAGTAAGCATATTTTAACTCGGAAGGCAATTGCTTTAATTCAAGTTTGGGGAATCGCACATCCGAGGGAACTTCATACGAATCGCGAGGGGGTAAGTCCTCAAAAACACTACACCAATTAACATCATCAACACTCTCGTCCTCATCTAACAACAAGCTCATAAACTTGACCTCTTCATCAAAAGGAGAATAGCTATTCTCCAAGTAAATCGGGTTCACAAGATATCCCTCTAAGGGATCCGAAAAATATGTAGCATCAAAATTCTCTTGTACCACCTCTTCTAGAAAGTCCACCTCATGGACTTCATCATCATAATCTCCCACTTGGTTCGAAACATTGAAGATGTTCATTTCCAAGGTCATATTCCCAAATGTCAGGTTCATTTGGCCATTCCTAGTATTAATTAATGCATTGGAAGTGGCTAGAAAAGGACGATCGAGGATAATGGGGGTAGTTCTACCGCAAGTGGAAGTAGGATGGGTGTCAAGCACCACAAAGTCCACAGGAAAGTAGAATTTGTCAACCTGTATGATGACATCTTCTACTACAGCCCTCGGAACCTTAACGGAGCGATCCGCTAATTGGAGGGTAATCTTTGTGGGCTAGAGGTCCCCTAGACCGAGCTGTTCATAGACATGAAAAGGTAACAAATTTACACTTGCTCCTAGGTCTAGCAAAGCCTGCTTAATTTTAAAGTCCCCTATCACACATGAAATGGTGGGACATCCGGGATCTTTATATTTAGGTGGTAATTCAGGTTGAATTATTGAGCTAATATTTTCGGCCAAGAAGGCTTTCTTCCTTACAAACAATTTCCACTTAACAGTTATGAAGTCCTTTAAGAACTTAGCATAAGCGGGGACTTGCTTGATTTCATCTAAAAGAGGGATGTTAATTTTTACCTGTTTGAACATCTCTAGTATGTCAGCGTTATTAACATTCCCCTTTTGCGACAGGAGCTTTTGAGGGTAAGGCACGGGGGTAGGAAGCTTCGAAATCACATCCGACTCTAACGAGGCTTTCCCCTCTCTCTGCCTCAAGGAGGCATCTTCGACCTCTAATGGGTTAGGCGAAACCTCCTTAATGACGGTGGGGACACTAGGAGGGGTGGGCTTATCAACGACTTTCCCGCTCAATAGAACGGTCACAGCCTTAGCACTATCGGGGGGGGGGGGGGGGGAGGGGTTCGAAGTGTCATTGACACTATTTTGCCCCAATGCCTTTTGAGGTTGAGAAGGGAACTTTCCCTTCTCTTGGATACTCAAAGCCGAGGTCAACTTGGAGATTTCCTTTTCAAGCCTAGAATTCGTGTCTTGTTGAGAGGTTATGAAAGCTTGAAGAGTCTCTTTGAGGCTCCTCTTGTTCGGGTGAGCATACAATGGTATAACTTGAGGAGGTGGTCCCGAAGGGGGACCTTGCATTTGAGATTGGGGTGGAGGAACTTGATTATATGGTTGCTGAAAATTATGAGGTGGGGGATGATTTTGATAATTCGGGGGAGGTGGATTTTGAGAATGTTGGGGCTGCCCATAAGAGAAACCCGGATGGTTTCTCCACGAAGTATTATAGCCCTCACCTAAAGGAGTCATGTATTGTTTCTTGTAAGTGGCCATCGCGTTGGCTTGATCGTGAAGCATCACTTTATATGCCGGGATTGTTGGACAATCCCTCGTTGTGTGATCAACAACGTCGCAAATGGCACAAGACTCCTCTACATGTGAGGGAGAAGGATGGGATGGTTCCCGAGCTTTGGCATCCATTGCCTCGATACGCTTGAAAAGTTGGGCTACTCTTAATGACATATCATCTCCTTCGGCAAGGTGATATCTCCCATGGCTAGACGAAGATGGATTGGATGACCGGGCATTGGTTTTGCTAGGGTCCGAAGTGTCCCACGCTTGGGTGGTCTCGGCACAATATTTAAAATGTGCCCACGCATCATCCGGATCCAAACCAAAAAACTCGCCGGAGCACATTGTCTCCACCATTTGTTTTGCATTGAGGGTAAGGCCATTGTGGAAAAAGGAGATTAATCTCCACTTTTCGAACCCATGATGTGGGCACTTATGAAGTACCTCATCAAATCTCTCCCAACATCTCTCGAATGATTCACCTTCGGCTTGAGCGAAGGTTTGGATTTGACCCTTTAAAGAGTTGGTGCGATGAGTAGGAAAGAATTTCTTCAAAAATTGCGCTTGCATTTTGTGCCAACTCCCGATGGAATTAGGAGCCAAGGACCAAAGCCAAGTTTTGGCTTTGTCCTTTAAGGAAAATGGGAAGAGTTTGAGTCGTGTGACATCTAGAGGGCAGTTTTGATCGCTAAAAGTAGCGCACACTTCCTCAAACTCTCTAACGTGAAGGTAAGGTTGTTCACTTTCCATGCCGTGGAAAGTAGGAAGTAATTGAATCATTCCATTACGAAAATGGAATTGCGCGGCATTGTAAGGAAAAATGATACAAGACGGAGAGGTGGTCCTCTCCGGTTGTAAATAATCACGCATAGTCCTATACGGGGGGTCGGGTGCAACCCCTTGAGTACCGTGCTCACTTACATTGTCGGCCATTGTTGTGGGATCGGAGTGAGCCCAAGTATACAAAGAAGAGGAGATCGAACTAGGACGAGAAACTGATGGTAAAGGTCTCCAATAGTCCGAGGGCTCACTAGACGAGGGTTCACGAATAGGATTTAAATTGCTACTACTCTCGTCTTGCATTTACAAGTGCTTTTGGATTTTTTTTTTTTGTAAACCGTGTTGTCACGGTGGCCACAGGGAACGATAGTGTAAAGAGAATTTCTAAACCCTAAGGTAATTGCCAATCCCCAGCAACGGCGCCAAAAACATGGTGCGCCCAAAATATGGCTTGTGATTCAATTGCAAATCTATCGCAACAAGTAATATCCGGTAAGTACGGAATCGTGATCCACAGGGATTGAACACTCCTAAGAGAACTAGATAAGGTTTAAGGGATTCTCTGAACGTCACAAAAGTTAAAGTGAAAAAGATGATTTGGTAGTTTGGAAAAGTGATTGAGAGTAATCTCTAAACTAACATACTATTGATGATCAGATGATTAATTACTAATCACGGAACTATGGAAAGAACTAAGGTAAGCTTGAGTTCAAGAAATTAAGGGGATCGAGGATCATTCTCCCACCTCGGATTCACAAGGAAGGGGATTATAGGGCTTGGTTGAAATTAATTCTAATCGAGCATAACTAATTAAGTCTGAACATCAACTATGTAGAGACTGAACTCAACAATGGAGGATTAGGGTTTAATTAATTATTGCTAGATTGGTTGGGTTTGTAGTAAAGCTTCAAACACTAGCCCTTGCATGACAAGGTAAGTTAAGAAACTATGATACTCCAATACCAACACATGAAGTTCCATTAGAACAATTATAAACCAAACCCTAAATTTTAAGTTCAAGCATCCAAGGTGGGATTTTGATCCCCAATCACAAGTCTAGCTACTCATAATTAAAACTAAACTACACATGCTAGTTAACAACATACTTAAGTTAGTTATCTAGTTTAAACACAAACCAATACAAATGATGGAATTCAATGTAAATTAAAGCAAGTGGAACAAGTAGAGATGAAGTAATTGAACTTATCTTGCATTAATCACAACAATTCAACTAGTAATCAAAGCCTTACAAGTTGGTGAAAACCATAAATGAACTTGACCTAGGAGAGAGAAGAGAGTGTTTTTGTATCTCACTAAATATCTAACAAAAGTAATATCTCTCCCAAGAGGAAAAACAAGGGATAAATCCCTTAAAAATCCAACCAAAATGGCAAACTAGTAATAAGAAGAAAGCTGGAAATGCAGGGCTGAATCGATTCGGTGCCAAATCCGAATCGATTCGGAAGTGTAGAGAATTGACCCTGCATGTAACCGAATCGATTCGGTGGTAATGGCGAATCGATTCGGGCCTGCTGTGAGAAGGAGAGATGCCTATATAGGCATTTGTTGTGCTATGCTTCACCGAAATTTCCGTAACTTCCTCGTTCGAGGTCGGATTCAAGCACCGTCGGAGGCCACGCGAAGATAAGAAGAAGGTCTACAACTTCCGTGAAGAAATCGGGATCAAAACCCGAGTGCTGAAATTACCAAAATGCCCCCGACTGTGCAAGTGTCAACGAAACTTTCCGGATCAAAACCAAACTTCCCAAAATGCATTCCCGAGACCTATAAAATCTCTATAAAGACACATACAAAGTATATATGATGAATTCAGGGGTTAGTCAATAAGTGAGTATAAGAACCGGGAAATACTTGCACGGGAATGCTAGAATGTACAAATTAACGGGATATAAATTACAATAAAAGTGACGAATCACTCCACTCCCCCGCATATAAGGAAAATAAGTGACCCACTCCCCAGTGGTGAGTCCACACACGTCACTGTGCTCTCTAATGTGGTTAATAACCCTAAGGTCTTCGCATAATATGTAGCTATAAAACAATGCGTTGTCCCAGTAACAAACAAAATTTGACCCAAAGTCCCATGGATAGAAAACATACCCCAAATCGCGGGTGGTGCCTGTGGGGCGGCTGCCTGGTGGACATTATAGATATGTCTGTACTGTAACTGCCCCTGCTACACTGGAGCTACTGGAAAGGTTGGTAGGGCTGGTACCTGAGCTGGTGCTGGGAGAGCGACTGGAAAAAGTGGCCCCTGTGGATCATTACGGGCACCGTGTTGTTGTGGGGCCCTATCTCCCTCCGGACAATCCTGGCGCCTATGGTCATGCTTACCACCCCCAAAACATCGGCCTCCGAAGTTACTCCCCCTCCGACCCTGCTGCTGTCGGTGTCGGCCTTGCTGACTTCGGACTTTATTCCTCTTTCAAAACTGCTTCACTTTACCACATTGTTGACTAGACTCACTTTTTCCTTGGTCTTGCTGGCCTTGAGGGGAAGTTTACGGAAAAACTATGTCAGGGTGAGGACAATCCATCCACTTGTGACCCGGCTGTACACATTTATAGCAAAGTTTCAAAATTCTCCGCTAGTCGGATTATAGTTTATGCCCAGTCTGATTCGGACAAGATTTACGTATGTGATCGTCCATTCCACAACTGAAACACCTCTTTGTGACTTCACTCGGACCTTGGCTTTGTTGACCCTAACGCTTTTGGGTTTCCCCGCACAATTTTTTACCCTCGTGGCTTTTATGGGCATGAAGAGCTTGTTGTTGCGCTTTTTGTGTCTTCACACACTTGTTATTTCGAGTCATGACAGACTGATTGTACTCTCTAGATCTTTTGCCCCCCATTAGTTGTGTGTTGCGTTCTTGATACTGCAAGACCACAGTGGTAACTGCTTGTGCTACGATACCTGTTAACTCGGAGGTTGATATTCTCTCTGGGGATACCTGAGGTGTGAGTCGATCTTGCTCGTTGACTCCCTTAACCGTTCTAGCTAGTTCTTCTTGACGGTCCATCTGGAAATTTAAATAAAGTTGGATGAGTTCATCATTCAAATAAACAAATCGCAGAAGCACGAATTCCCAATGTATAGAGATGAACACAACATTCCTAGTATTTAGGGCTCTATATCAAAGAAAGCAACGCTGAAAGCATAATAGGTCGCACAGATCCTAAAGGACACTAGAACCTGATGCTCTGATACCACCCGTGACACCCCGCCTAATTAAATACCGGGCGATCACTCATTTATTAAATTAAATCGAGGTGAACAGTTGGTCCATTCTTAGCATCACTGTCAAAAAAAAAATATTTCCAATTTAAACACCCTAATTAATTAAGCTAAGTGTCAAAACCATTTTTAGCGTTACTTTCCAAATTTTAGTTTTAAAGAAAAACCATTTATTTATTTATTTAACAACGTTATCAATAAATAAGAATCATAACACAATTATCCTGGAACATAATCCAAATTAATTGAAACCATTCATCAATCGAATCCCATCGTGCAAAAATTTAAAGTAAAACATCCATACTGAAGTAAACCCGATTGTAACAATACTAGAAATGACTGAAATACAAATGTCCCAAATAAAACATATCAATAGTGGAAAGGGCGACACATGCCCAATAAATGAGAATGATAGATGTGGAATCAAGTAGATGAAGTCGTCTATGCAAGTGGCCTGCAACTCCCACCTAAGCTGCAGCACGTTCCTTTCAACGGATCCTAAGCAAGACGCCCCTGTGGCTGGGCACCTGTAATATATACATATATATACAAGAGAGAGAGAGAAAAAAAAGAAACGGGTCAAAGCCCGATAGTGTGTTTGATTTAAAATTCGTTTAGCAAGTATTTAAATTGATACAGGCCAATGCAACAACATATTAGTTCGATACTGTCTTGAGAAATTCTCACCTCTCTTCTAATGTGCACGCCTATCATCCTAACCTTCCCAACGGATTATCTCGTCATATAACACCCTATCTCTCCCCAATGATTTAACTTATCTTAAGTTATTAGAAAGATTTAAAACTGAACAACATAATTATTTAAAACGTAAGATTTCAATTTGTAACCAAAGTTCTCATTTTAACTTTATCAATAAAGTTTTCCAGCGTCATATTATACTTTCTGAAAACAAGTATTTATAATTTGAGTCATCAACCATGTCCTACTTATCAAAATGACAGTAGGCAATTCCAGTTTCCAGAATTTCATATAAATAAATATATATATATATATATATATATATATATATATATATATATATATATTTACTACTCGTACAATATATATATTACAACAATACCCCAAATAAACTATGGTGCGGCCATACTCTACTATCCAAAGCCCAATATCACTCATATTAAGGGGAATACATTCTGAATCACTCTCGAATTGTATTAACAGACATACACAAACAATATTTAGGCGAAGTATAGATTCCAAGTCTCTAAGAGGATGGCACATGCATGCGTCTCTTAGGACCGTCTGAACTATCACATCGATATCCTGTACCAAGGATATCTATCTTCTAGGGGACAAGTCAATATCCCCCATAAAGGTCCCATCGAGATAAGACAATCCCAGCGCGAAAACCTCAGGGATAGCAAGTAGCGTGGGCATGATTTTCACATGTATATAATATATGTACACACAATCATATAAATATACCACTTTATCATATTAATATAGGTTCCTCTCGTCACCCTTAATTACAACATTTATTCTTAATTTCACATTATTAGTATTACGTATAAGGTTTCATCTCTAACCTTAACTCGAAGGGTTTTCTCACTTATTACGTGACACTCGTGGACTCTATCCTTCCAAGTAGAAAATTCAGTAGGTATACCTCTATACACTATCGTAACTATTCGCCGTAATCTCTCACTTGGAATACGTAGTTTCATCGTTCATTATATAATTATGCCAAAAGCAAAATTCTCGTCTTATAATAAAGTTCCCAACACTTATTCATATGTCCTACTGGTCTTTCCTATCTCCCAAAACATTTTATTAAGAATATCCAAGAATTATTTCACGATAAATTTAATTTAACTAATTAAACAAGGGAAATAGGAGTCTGCCAGGAGGGGTCGATCGATCAAGGTCTGAGACTCGATCGATCGAACCTTCGATCGATCGAAGCTTTAGGCTCGATCGATCGATCAAGTAGGTATTTCGATTTCTGCAGAATTGCAGTTACGGGTTCTACCACTTTTCTTCATCCAAATCCATATTTTCCAAACCCAAACGTCCCAAAAATTCTACTACCAACATTATAACATTATACCAGATGTTTTCAACGTAAAGCATGTGTAATTCTATCATTAAACATGGATAATCAACACAAAATCTTATCTAATCTTCAAGAACCCTAGAGTTTTCATAATCATGGTTCTAATCTGATTTTACCAGAATTTCCTTCTAATACATCATCAAAATTTCGTGGGTTATTCTTCTACATCACAAACGATTTCCAGAATAAGGTTTAAGTCTTTACTACATGCAAATTCCTATCAAACTTTAGGTTTTCTTCCATCTATTTCATCCCTAATCATTCCTAAACTAATATGGAAATTGCACCAACAAAAATAGCAAGATAAACACTTGCCTGGGATTTTCAGAAGTCAGGTTTGTAGATGAATCCGGTGTGGTTGCGTTCCCCGTCTCGCGATCTACGCGTTGGCGATGACGGCGGTGCAAACGGGGACTTTTTGGCCTTGAATTGCCTTGAGAGCTTTCTCCTCTCTTCTCCAATGGACGTACTAGGGTTCTGAATATTCTAACCCTAAATGGCTGATATAGGTTGCTGAATTTCGTGGGTTTAATTACCCAAATATGTAAAATGACCAAAATGCCCTCCCGGGGTACTAATTATGTCTAAAAACATCCCGAGACCCAAACTACACCCCTGGGTACACTTTTCTGACTATCTCGACCCTTCCGGACGCGTTGGCGCACTCAAAATGACCATACGAACAACTTATAAAATATTCACTTTTTATTTATCAAAATTTAGTCCTGACGCGACACGAGCACGTCCCGACTTAAATTTCTGAAATTGTCATTTAACTCACTCGTGACATTCAATATAACCAATATAAAATATTACTTTGCTCATTAGTAATATTCAACAAATTTCCCATGATTACTAACTCTCGTCACGTTAATAATTATAACATAATTAATTTCTAGATTTTTATTAAATAATTCATTCACATTAACTTTAATAAATCCCCAAATTAATATAGCATAAAAATACGGGGTATTACATGGGATTCCATAATAACGAGCAATTACTTTTAAAAAAATCATTTTTAAAAGCGTATATAAAATTTCAAACAAGTTTACATGAAAATAAAATCAACTTGGATTTATTCTAAACTTTAAGTTTTGATTAGTGAAGTACTTAGTGTATTTTACCAGCATAACTACTAAGTAAAGCTATAAAACACAAAATTAAAAATATAAAAATACAGTATAACATTTAAATAAAATCATACCTACGAAATGAATTCTTTCTTCGAAATTATAGAACTCCTTCTTAAGATATTTCCCAAGCTTTCTATCACTCTTTGTTACTATAATTCTCAAGGAATTGGTGTGAGTTTCAAATGAACCCTAAGGCCCAATTTATAGGTTTCCAAATGTATTACGGTGTTGACACGTGTCAAATGACTAAGCTTTTTGGATTAGTGATTCAACACCGAGGTGTCGCGATTCAGAGTGGTCTTGCAGTGTTAATATCACGAAATGATGACAAGTGTTTTATCTCTCTCTCTGTAGATGACATGTGGAAGGTGGAAGTGACCAGCACGTGGTGGAAAGGTGATAAGGGTATAAGGGTCATTTCACACATGAAGGGTATTTTGGTAATTTAACACTATATATTTTGAATATTTCTTAGAGGTCCTTGAAAATATTTTATTTACAAAATGGCCCATTTTATATTTTTATTTTAGTCCTTAAAGTTTCATAAAATTATATTTTCTACCCCAAAACTTATTATTTGCCTTAAGATATGTCATAAGACTTCGATTTGATCCAATTTACAGTTGATTCTTCGTAATTAAAAATGGGGTTTGTTATATTGATAGCCAATAATACCACATATCTAATAATACAACATTTATAAGATAATAAGTAACACAAGAGTGTAGAAACAAACAGTATATAAAAGTGGGGTCATTACATCCTACCCTCCTTATAAAAAGTTTGGTCCCCAAACTTTACTTGCATTAATTTTCAAAAAGGTATGGATATCGCTCCTTTATCTCATCTTCCCGCTACCACGGTGCTTCTTCAATAGAATGATTCCGCCATAATACTTTAACTAGTGGAATAACCTTGGTTCGTAATATTTGATCTTTATGATCCAAAATTTCCACTGGATGCTCAATGTACGACAAATCTTCTCTAACTTGAAGAGGCTCATGACTTAAGATATGTTTTGGATCTGGGACATATTTTTTTATCATTGATACGTGAAACACATTATGTACACTAGAGAGTTCCAGTGGTAAGGATATTTTATACGCAACAGCTCCTATCCTATCAAGGATTTCAAAAGGTCCTATGTATCTTGGGCTCAATTTCCCTTTCTTCCCAAATCGTATTACTCCCGTTGTAAGCGATACTCGCAAGAACACATAATCTCCTCTTTGGAATTCTAACTGTCGGTGTCGATTGTCAACATAACTCTTTTGACTGCTTTAAGAGATTCGAAGTCGGTCCTGTATTAATTTCACCTTCTCTGTTGTGATATGAATCAATTTTGGTCCCAACAATTTTCTTTCCCCAACTTCTACCCAACATGTAGGGGAACGACGCCTTCTACCATAGAGTGCCTCATACGGAGCCATTTGAATACTTGCTTAATAGCTATTATTATATGCGAATTCCACTAATGGTAAATGATCATCCCAATTCCCTTTTAAATCAAGTGCACATGCCCTAAGCATATCCTCCAAGGTTTGAATAGTTCTCTCTGATTGTCCATCCATTTGAGGATGAAAAGTAGTGCTAAAATTCAATTTTTTTCCCATGGATTCTTGTAGGCTTTTCTAGAAGCGAGACACAAATCTAGGGTCACGGTCAGAAACAATTGAAATTGGGGTTCCATAAAGCCTAATAATTTCCTATACATACAACTTAGCTAACTTCTCTAAAGAATGGGTAATCTTAATGGCAAGAAAATGAGCATATTTAGTTAACCTATCAATAATTACCTAAATAGAGTCATTACCATTTGAACTCCTCGGTCAACCTATCACAAAATCCATAGTAATATGTTCCCATTTCCACTCAGGGATAGGTAGGGGTTGCAGTAATCCTGATGGTTTTTGACATTCTGCCTTTACTTGTTGACAAAACAAATACTGAGATATAAATTCTGCTATCTCCCTCTTCATGTTATTCCACCAAAAAACTTCTCGAAGATCCCTATACATTTTTGTACATCCGGGATGAAATGTGAATCTTGAGTAATGACATTCCTCCAAAATTTGCCTCTTTAGTTGGGCATCACATGGCACACACACTCTATTTCCAAACCTCAATATATCATCCCGCATCACAAATTCAGTTCTCTTACCCTAGATGACTTCTTCTCTAATCTTCTTCAGTTGTGGGTCATTTACTTGTGCAATTTTGATCCTCTCCATCAACACGGGTTGTACTTGTAAGTTTGCAACTATTCCTCCTTTGCTATAGATACGTACATCTATTTCCATACTTCTCAAATCCCTTAACAGTGCTTCTTGTCTTGTAATAAGACATTCTAAATTTGGTGTAGACTTCCTACTTAAAGCATCGGCTACTACATTAGCTTTCCCCGGGTGATAGTGAATATTTACATCATAATCCTTCATCAATTCTAACCACCTCCTTTGTTTCATATTCAACTCTTTCTGAGTAACTATAAACTTCAAACTCTTATGATCGGTATAAATCTCACAAGTCTTACCATACAAATAGTGCCTCCAAATCTTAAGAGCAAAAATTACAGCTGCTAATTCTAGGTCATGGGTTGGATAATTCTGCTCATGGGTTTTCAACTGTCTTGAGGCGTAAGCTACTACTTTTCCATTTTCCATTAGCACACATCCCAAACCATTTTTTGAAGCATCACTATAAATCACAAATCCCCCTGTCTCGGAAGGAATAGTCAAAATTGGGGCAGTTACTAATCGATTATTAAGTTCTTGAAAACTTTTCTCGGCTTGCTCAAACCATTCATATTTTACCTTCTTTTGTGTTAACCTAAATAGAGGTTTGGAATTTCTAGAAAATCCTTCAACAAATCTTCGGTAATAACCTGCTAATCCAGGGGAAACTACGAATCTCACTCACATTAGTTGGTCTGGGCCAATCTAATATAGCCTCAATCTTTTGAGGGTCAACTGACACTCCCTCTTTTAGATATGACATGTCCTACAAAAGAAACACTAGGAATCCAAAACTCACACTTCTTTAATTTTGCATATAATTTCTCTTTCCTAGGGATTTATAATACCGTCTCTAAATGATTTTCGTGTTCTTCAATACTTTTGGAATAAATAAGGATGTCATCAATGAAAACAACCACACACTGATCCAAATATTTCCCAAACACCCTATTCATCATATCCATAAAAGCGGTTGGTGCATTAGTTAGTCCAAATGGCATTACAAGAAATTCATAGTGACCATATCTAGTACGAAAAGCTGATTTTGAAATATCATCATCCTTAATCTTCAATTGATGATAGCCTGGCCTAAGGTCAATCTTAGAGAATACTTGTGAACCTTCTAGTTGATCAAACAAGTCATCTATACGAGGTAAGGGGTATTTATTCTTAATGGTTACCTTATTCAGTTCACGATAATCTATACATAGTCTCATTGTCCCATCCTTCTTTTTCACAAATAACACTGGAGCACCCCAAGGCGATATACTTGGTCTGATAAAACCCTTGTATAAAAGGTCTTCTAATTGAACTTTTAACTCTATTAATTCTAAAGGTGCCATACGATATGGTGGTTTTGAGATTGGTATAGTTCTAGGAACAAGGTCAATCGTAAATTATATTTCTCTATTAGGAGGTAGGCCTGGTAAATCATCTGAAAAACATCCGTAAATTTCTTAGCGATAGGAATATCTTCTAAGCTAGGCCCTATTGTCTGCAAACTTGTAACAGTTGCAAGAAATCCTTGACATCCCTTCTTAAGAAAACTATAGGCTTGCATTGCAGAAATAATACACATCGGAGATATGATGCCAGTTCCTTCAAAACTAAATTTTTGGTTGGTGAGGAATTTGGAAAGTAACACTCTTCTCAAAACAGTCTACCTTAGCATGATGTGATGCTAACCAATCCATCCCCAAAATGACTTCAAAATCTTTAATGTCTAAAACTATCAAATCAACAAATAGTTTATGACTATCAATATCTATGGGGCAAGCCTTGTATACTAATTTACCCATCAACAACTCACCCGAAGGAGTAGAAACATGTAAGTTATGATTCAAGGGTTCAGGAAATTTATGAAAGCGATTTAGTAAATGTATAGATATGAACGAATGGGTAGAACTAGGATCTATCAAAGCTTTAAAAGGATGTGCACATATAGAAAGTGTACCTGACACTACCGCATTAGAAGCTTGGGTATCAGAAAGTCCGAAAACTCTACCCTGTCTGTCTTGATCCTTCTTTGCACTTGAAGGTTTTATCGAAACCCTTGTTGGGTTTGGGTAGTCTTTTATCTGAGGTCCTTTCGGTCCACATCTAAAACAAGCTCCTAAATCCTTATAACAAGGTCGTCCTCCATGCATCTTTCCACATTGCTTATATGTCTAGTTATTATACTGTTTGTTATCACTAGATCCCCCAACATTGGATGTGTTCCTAAAGAAATTTCTATTATTCGGGTTCTTTCCTTTTTGTTCCCCAAACTTCCTCTTGCCATCTCTAATTCGATTGCACTCCTCACCATCCCTCTCAGCTATTGTAGCCCTAGTCATGACATCAATATATGATGTTAATTTCAGGATGGAACTTCGACTACGAATATTCAACCTTAACCCACGCTCAAACTTCTTCACTCTTAAAACATCAGTTGCTACAACATGACGTGCAAAACGGGATAACTCAGTAAACTTTGCCTCATATTGACTAACCGTCATATTCCCTTGCACTAGACTCATGAAGTCAGCTGCCATTTCGTCTTTCACTGTTTCCGGAAAATATTTCTCATTAAAGATTACTAAGAAATCAATCCAACCTATGCAAGTATTCCTTTCCCCGTGTATTATCTTAGTCATTCTCCACCAATGTTCAGCCTCCCCTTCTAACAAAAATGTTGCAAATGACACCCTTTCTTCGTCGATACACTTGAGAACATCGAGTATCTTTTCCATCTGCATCACCCAACTTTCTACCTCGGTGGGGTTAGGAGTACCTTTAAAAGATGGAGGATTCAACATCTTGAACTGTTCAATAGTACATCTACTTAGTTCAAGTTTCTTTGGTACTCCATTGTTCACCTGCTGCTCCACAATCTTTGCCAGACTTTCAATTGCCTTGTATGCA
Source organism: Sambucus nigra (assembly GCA_949130495.1). NCBI lineage: Eukaryota > Viridiplantae > Streptophyta > Magnoliopsida > Dipsacales > Adoxaceae > Sambucus > Sambucus nigra. The sequence goes on along the minus strand of OX422215.1, from coordinate 165,506,084 downwards.
CCTTCCGGTCCTTCTATAATCAAATCACTAGTTCCCATTGATGATCTTCTATTGGTCATTTTCTGCAGTCATGGCCAAACGTAAGATCTACGATACTATATCAATATTGAAAACTAAAAGACCAACTATAAATAATATAACACATAGGGAGGGTTATCACATAAATTAGATTTTTAATACTATCTCCTAAGGATGGAAACATAAAATCTATAACATTCGAAACCTATGCTCAGTAGTCTACGGGTTCATAACCTATGCTCTGATACCACCTCTGTCACAACCCCGACCCGAAAATAGTAGGGAATGGGTGTCTTGACATGCCACCAAGGCATCCAATATTCTGGCCTTAAAATTTTTGTTTTAAAATATATGTAGCGGAAGTATAATCACATGGTTATGAATCGTAAAATACTGAAAGTGAAGGAATTACATCATCAGAGCTTTCTAAAGGGAACTTCATTTGTATTAAAATATCAAAGAGTTACAACTTGGCACAAAGAGCTAAACATGCTCTATCTAATTAAACAAACTTCTACTTAAGGTTACAAAAAGAGCTTTAAAAGCTAAATCTTCAACATAGTCCTTTTTCGTTCTATCCGAACTTAATTATTTCCTGAAAAAATGGTTATTTATACAACGTCAGCTAAAAGCCGAATGAGATTCAATCTCCAAATATTCCAAGGTTTTCAGAAAATAGATACCTATTCAATTTAGAACAGAAGGTATATACATAGAGATAGGAATTTCAAGTAATATATATAAAGTAAATGAAAATATATATATTCAGAATAAATAGTTTAGAACATAACAGATAAAACAATTGAGCATGTGTCAATTATTCAGTTTTAGTGGCCATGTACACTCTAATACCCAGACAGATAGTGTTATCAAATGTTTCCACCCGATAACATCACAGACAAATAATCATGATTTCTAGAACAACGCCTTGTTTAGGGCACACCAGCGATAAACCAGCTGGGAAGGTACCACCGAAATATTTCCACCCGGTAGTCAAGGCTAACATAGTAAGAGAGTTTCCATAAGACGAATCAATAATTTTAGAATTCAAATCAGATGTTTATATGGATAGATATAAACATATAACAAACGATGGAATCATCGGTATCGGATGCATTTTGAGAATAAAAGCATTTCATAAAATATTCATAGTTTGCATAATATAATATAATCAAAATGCGCAAGAAATTGCATAGAGTACTCACCTAAAATAGAGGTCGAAATTATAGATAACGAGTCTTCGATCGCACGTTAATCTAACAAATACGATAAAGGTTTAAGTATATGTTCTAAACAAGGTCCAGTCTATATATTGTATTTTAATAGTAACTTGTTTCAAAGGATTACTAAAAAACCATTTTCTTAATTTTTAAAACTTATTGATCGTAATTAAAGGATTCAATTCACAGTTCTTCCTAATCAGTCGGTTCCCAGTAGAGATGGAGGGTCACAGGGGCACCGCTTAAATACCATCTCCTCTAGACAGGACATTTTCGGATTCATTCCCAGTAGAGATGGAGGGTCACAGGGGCACCACTTAAATACCATCTCGTCTAGACAGAATTTCACCAGGCCTGACTTTGGAATTACTTAAATGGGATATCATAATAACGAGCAATTACTTTTAAAAAAATCATTTTTAAAAGCGTATATACAATTTCAAACAAGTTTACATGAAAATAAAATCAACTTGGATTTATTCTAAACTTTAAGTTTTGATTAGTGAAGTCCTTAGTGTATTTTACCAGCATAACTACTAAGTAAAGCTATAAAACACAAAATTAAAAATATAAAAATATAGTATAACATTTAAATAAAATCATACCTACGAAATGAATTATTTCTTCGAAATTATATAACTCCTTCTTAAGATATTTCCCAAGCTTTCTATCACTCTTTGTTACTATAATTCTCAAGGAATTGGTGTGAGTTTCAAATGAACCCTAGGGCCCAATTTATAGGTTTCCAAATGTATTACGGTGTTGACACGTGTCAAATGACTAAGCTTTTTGGATTGGTGATTCAACACCGAGGTCTCGCGATTCGGAGTGGTCTTGCAGTGTTAATATCACCAAATGATGACAAGTGTTTTATCTCTCTCTCTATAGATGACATGTGGAAGGTGGAAGTGACCAGCACGTGGTGGAAAGGTGATAAGGGTATAAGGGTCATTTCACACATGAAGGGTATTTTGGTAATTTAACACTATATATTTTGAATATTTCTTAGAGGTCCTTGAAAATATTTTATTTATAAAATGGCCCATTTTATATTTTTATTTTAGTCCTTAAGGTTTCATAAAATTATATTTTCTACCCCAAAACTTATTATTTGCCTTAAGATATGTCATAAGACTTCGATTTGATCCAATTTACAGTTGATTCTTCGTAATTAAAAATGGGGTTTGTTATATTGTTAGCCAATAATACCACATATCTAATAATACAACATTTATAATATAATAAGTAACACAAGAGTGTAAAAACAAACTATATATAAAAGTGGGGTCATTACATAGTTGGTCATATCATTCTGGTGATTGTAAGTCAATTTATTCTAGTTGTATAACTCTACCATAGTAATTTTTTGTTATGTCAGCCAAAGGATTTTTCCCGTTATGGGTTTTTCCTCGCAAGCCTTCGTGTTATGCTACATTGTTTACTTATTTCTCACTTAGATTAAGTCACATATTCATGAAGATAAAATTTGGTGTAATAAGTTTGGTAAATAATTTGTCACATAAACCTTAGAGACTGTATTTGATATCCTAACTTGAACTTGTAAAGAAAATTTTGTCACATTTTGACAAGAGATTTTAATTAGGTATCTTTTGAACATCGCGGTTTTAAGAACATGCACTTACAACTCCTATTAGAGATAGACCTCACTTTTATAGGGTTAATCACCTTGTGGTTGATTAAGTGCGTGTAAAGATGGATCTTATCTTGTTCAGTAGTATTCACAATTCAATTGGTTAACGTTATTGCTAGGCCTTTGTCGGACTTGTAATCTCATCCGATGTTTTGGATCACTCTACTTCTAATAATGAAGTTATATATGTTTATAGTGATAGTGATAGTGATAGTGAAGACGATGATATCCAATTCCTTACGATGCAATTTCTATATCGCAATAGATTATTAAAAAATGTGATCTATCTTCTAAGCGAAAAAGACTTAATGAAGAAAAAGTTTTTTAGAAGAATGAAGATCTTTCATGTTCCCGATTGGTCATTGAAATGCATAGTTTATTAAAAAGATCAGAACCCATGAAAATGAGAAAAGAAAATTTCTTTTAAGCTAGAACTTGGGAAAAATGGAAATGAATTTTTATGTGCATCGAAAGATCAATGACTCATCCCCTATGAAAAGATTAATGTTATTAATGTATCTTTTATAGATGGTTTGGAATTTCTTAATGAACTAGAAGATAACATCATTATTTCAAATGAATAGGATGGGAGTGTTGCTAAACGTCTAGAGGAAAGAAAATATTTTGTATTATCTTTTAAAAAGGCTAAAAGGGGAATTCTTTCGTGTGAATAGTCCAAATTTCCTTTGAATAAGAAAAATTAATTTCTTCAAAGCGATTTTATCTCGGCCAAAAATTTGAAAGTAAATCTAGAGGCGTGATCACAAATGCTTAGAGGTAATACTTCGATACCAACCTGCAAAGGAAGTAATAAAAGGGAGTTAGGTTTTAACATTTTTGATGTCTCAACTTTCGTAAGGGAGAACATGTTTGTGAAAAATTCTTCTCAAAACAAGACAAGGAACATTAAAAAAGAACCCTTATCATTTCAAAATAAAGGGAGAAATGTTGCCCATCATTTTCAAAAGAATAAAGTCCTTGTGAACTCCAAGTTTAATAACAAAAACCACTTGCTTAATCATAAAATATCTAAAAAGTAATTTTTTTGTTCCTATTATCACAAAATGTGTCATCATACGTATTTTTGTTTTATGTTGAAAAATGTTCAACATTGTAGTAAGATTCATCCTAAGACATCTCTGCATGTGCCTCATCCTCATGTTTATAAATTTGATCATTTTAATAGGAAATGACAATTGATTTTTTTTTTATTTTCTTAAATCAGACATGCACTTTCGTAATGCTAGGAAGAATTATTGATTTGTTAAAAATAAAACCTTTGGGAAAGCAACATGAACATCGTAGGCAAGGTCATAAGAAAAGGGGCAAAATAACTACAAATATGCCAAAGATTCAACATACTTCCAAAGCAAGTAATGTTAGAAAAATTTTGATTAGGAAGGATCATTTGAATTTTTTAGATTTAGAAACTAGACCGAATCACTTGTTGATCTCGTTAACTTCTACTTGTTAGAAGGTTTCACAATAAGATTAGGAATTGTTAGAATGATTATCGTGTTCCTTATCTCAATCTACTATTTTGATGGTTTTTTTGCATAACTTATCGCTATATATTCTTGTGATTTTGTGGTCATAGGTCACCTTTATAAAATGCTCAGATTAATCTATTTTGACTTGTTTTCATATGATGTTTATATCTTGGTTGTGTTTAAGACTATGAATTCTACAATTAGAATTTAAAAGCTTCGAAGAATCTACTTTTTGTTGAGCTTGATTTATATAAAGTATATGTCATAACTTGTCTGACATACACCACACTAAATTTTGAGAATTATCTTAAGGACTACAGACAAAAATACCTTTGAGTAATTTTTATTCAATTTAGAAAATGTATATGAATTGAAAAAGGGTCTCATTTTTGCCTTTGTATATGTGGGACGTGTATCTTAATGGCTGGATTTTGAAATGATAAATATTTTAAAATCATGAGAGATGATGTGGTTGGGTATACAATATTAATTGGACAATACTACCTTTCAAAATTGGAAATAATATTATATCATAGTAATGAATCCGTGAAATCCACCACATGCAAAAAAAATTAAAGGCGATGTTTTAAAGATTTATAACCATCCAAATATTGAATTATGCCAACAATGTGAAATAACAGTTTTAACCATAAATAACTAATTTGAGGAAGAGAAAAGTGTTAGCTGGAGATTTTACTTGTTAAGAAAATTGAGACTTCTTCCAATAAAAATAATTTGAAGTTGAAATTCCAATGTAGAACTTATCTTTTGATTCCATCAAACAAATGTTCGTGTTTGCACACTTTTTTTTATCTCTTAAACATTATTTCCTATGTGCTCTTATAAATTGAATTGAAAACATGCAACAATTTTACAATTAGATAGTTTACTCTATTAGAGTACCTGAATAACCAATTTTACCTTGACTATGATAATTCCTAACGCAAATATATCGAATCATATTTGTCTACGTCATTTTAGATGTGGATCATCTATAGTGATCACTCAATATTATTTATGAGTTGTTCCTTATGTTGAATACTCAATTTTAGGAATTGCGATTTTTCTAGTCATTCGCATGACTAGCGAAGGGTTCTCATCGAAATGACAAATGCCATTGCTCCAGAAAGTGCACGAACTATGATACATCTCGCTACAACGACATATCAAGTTTAAAAGCAACCAAACATTCCTTTTATGCCATTTTACCAATATTTTTCCATGTCTTTTAAGTACAAATCGACCCTACCCCATTTTTGGATGTTTTCAAAGCTTTGTGGACTATTCCTCCTCCAGAAAACTTTTTGGTAAGATTAATATATTTTCTTTCTAGATATGAAAATTTTCTTGCATTATAGATGGGGTTAAGAATGTTTTGATCTTTGTCTCATTGGAAATATTATTTGACTCTCAAATATACACTCTACATATAATAGGTATATTTAAGTTGGATTCATCGATCTGGCTCGTATTTTCATGTATATTATTTTCCTTTTGATATTGACTATAGGATAGTCTTATACTAGAGATAATTTTACTCATCTATCTTAGATTTACTTGGATATTTTTTTTTATTTCAGATGCTATAAAAAACTTTTTATGTGTGTCTAGAAGATCTCTCACGTGTAAAAGTTCTTTTGTCCCGAGAATCCCATCTCCACCTAGAATTCAATCCCCATATGAACGAGTCAAATTTGAGAACTTCGATCTCTGTGTTGTCCACTATCTATACATAATAAATGGAACTATCTTAGAAATAATATTACGACATGGATTATAGCTTTTGAGGAATGATAGCGGTTGAACATTGGCAAATAAGGAATAGACAAGGAGTAGGTGTTTCAGACCTTATCGAAGAGTTTTACAACAATGCCATTCTAGGCATGGGTTGATTTACCACAACCGTTCATGAAACATCTGTAAGTATTTCTCAGAGTTTTATTACAAAAATTTGTGGATTGTCTCCCATACATTACCCAGTTCAACTATACAATGTAACATCTACTCCTAATACGTATGAGATTGTGATCTAGCTTACTGATGGAGAAATCACTGAGGGGCCATAAGTTGCACTACCTCATGGGTATCTTACTGATTACTATTATCTCACGCACATCTTGCCTTCAAAAAACATTTCACAAAACTCAAATCATTATTCCATTTCACTCGCCCCATGTGTGTTATTACATTACATTAGGATAGGAGTACTATGTACATTGGGGAGGTTATGTATTTTTTGATGACTGAGAACATCAAAACACAAGGAAGAGGTAATGTACCCGCTATTTACTTTAGATGACTCATTCAATATTTAATACTTGATAGGAACGTCTAGATTTCATCGAGCGAGGAAAAAACCCTGGAAGTAAAAATGATCACCTAACATACTGTCACACCCTACTTTTTAGTATGAATGAACAAGAAGTACACATAAAGCAATGAATTAATGTTAAGGCAGAATAAAATAACTTTATTCATTATTAAAGTAGTTTACATAGGGTAGTATCATTGCCGGTGTGAGTTACATTATTTTAGTACAAATTATAATGTAGAAAATCAAAAAGCCCCACTACTTGCTCCCATCCAATTTATTCTCTACCCAGATAGTCAAGTAAGCAAACATGTGATTGATATTTATTTATAAAATGGAAGAGATATTGCCCTCTTTATCTGGGTTAATCTGGAGGAAAAAGAAATTAGAACAAATATGCTAAGAAGGTTCTACTAGTTCTATAACAATATATGTTTAGATGAGAGTTAGAGTGTGTATACAAACAGTTTTTATCAATGCTAAAGAAATAAAGTTGATAATCCCATGCTTATCATTTTATAAAGAAAAGAACATTAAGGTTCTTAAACTAGTAATCCCGTACTTACCAGTTAACTGAGAAAATAAGGTTCATTGACCTACTTACTAATTCATTAAGGATCATGTAAACAACATAAAAGATCTTTGAATTAATAATCCCATACTAAGTAGTTCACTATGGGGTACAGAGATAATTAAGCCATTAGTAAAACAAAAATAATAATAATCAACCCAAAACCTTTGGGGAAAAGAAACCGACTAGGGACACATTTAAAGTGTCACTCATACGTATGTAGCAATAAATCCAGGCTTTGAATCATATGAAACCATTTGGCAAAATAGAAAGTTCCGTTACATAACAAGTTAATCTACTTCCTAGTTAATATTGATGTTTATAATATAAATATTTGTACAAAAGTGCATGTGTAAACCAAATCAATAAGGAACATGATACCGGGTATTAGGTGAGAAGGGTTAAATTGATCCATAGTCAAATTCAAATACCGATGATATTTAATAAAATATGTAGTATGACAGTATTGCAACATGCACATACTAAGAGTAAATAGGATCTATCACGTAGTGATATCAATAGAATTATGCCACATACACAAAATTTACTATTAAGAAGGTAGGAAAAACCTACTTGCTCAGTATATCCTTTGTCTTTATATATCACAAGAGTATATCAGGAGAAGATGACACTTGATTCTCTGTATACAATGTTTGGGTACGTAAGTCTATGCGAATAGGTTAGTCAGTTTATCAAAAAACTATATCTTTTAAAGTTTTAGGGGGTTAATTTTAAATATTTTTGGACTTTAAAATACTGGACCTAAATCACTTTTGAACTTTGGTGGAAGAGACTTTTTGGCTTAAAATATTTTAAAGTATTCATAGACAAAGTTTGTGGATCAAATTCATAAGTTGAAAAAGTCACGAGGGGTCAAAATGCAATTTAGGAAAAAAAAATCTAGGTTAAAAGCTCATTTGTCCATAACTCAAGCGAAGTTAAACTAAACATGGCCTTATCTTATATTATTTTAATGAGAAAGATAAAATAAATATGTTGGAAAAAAATATTAAAAAATTTGATTGGCCACGCGCCCTCACGCACAAGGTCAAGGTTTCTAGTATCAAAGTTCATCTTCTTCCCCTCGACAGTTGACTTTAGGGTTTTTGAGTTTTGACCTTGTACAAACCCTTCATTTCTGAACCATTTGAGATGATTTCTTAACAAACTCAACCTAATTTTTTCACAAGGAATCCAAATATATAAGTTTTGTGGGTTGAGATGTAGCATATCTTAAGTTCCACAACTGTGTGTTTTTCTGAAAGTTGGAGTTGCCATTCGTGGATTTTAAGCATATGGAGGGATTCTTATGAACATGGTTTATTTTCTGCTACGTGTAGGAGTAAATTGGTTTTCATTTCAAAGGTTGAGATGGATTATACAGGGAGAATTTGAGATTTTCAATTTTCTAGTTGAAAATACACTTTCAATTGATTTGAGCTTATTAGGCACATTCATATCATTTGATCATTAGAGTCAAATTCCCTAGGTTCTAATAAAGACATTCAAATCTTTAAAAATGGGTTTTAATTGATATTTGGAAGTTCACCATTGAAGTTGAAGCTTTACTGGCGGGAACTTCATAGTTTCACCTATAGCCTATTTTCGACATAAAATTTCTTACTATTTTGAGCTATTCTAACATTATAACGACGCAAAAAATGATTGAAATAAAAATAACCAATATATTACATAAAATCATAGAGTAATTGTTTGGGCTGAAAATTTTGAGTTTTGGAACTTCTGTTTGAGTGAGTTTCTACTGTTGTTTTCATGGGGTGTTTATAGTATATGACGAAGGGAGTTCATTGGTTGAAAACAGAGGTGGATTTTAGGTGATATTGTAGAGTTTTCAAACTTGGGGTTTGTTCCTCACATGTGTTCATGGTTTACACTTGTGATTCTTTACTGTTTGTGCCTAGGTGAGAGCTTATTTGGACTTATTTTTTTTTTAAATAACAAAACTTTAGTGTTTGGTCCTTTGATGGTCTTGTATATGCATATATAGCTTAAAGTGTACTTTTAATAAATTATTGGGTACTTTTCCAATTTTAGAAACTTTCAAGGGCTAAAATTATGATTATATGTTACTTGAAGTATAAAGGATTAATTTGATATAAAGTTAAGGTTTAGGAGTGAAGTATAGGTTAGGTTATGCTGCTTTGAAATTTTTAGGGGCTCTTTTATAATTATTAAAACTTCAGGTGGTGTAGGTCATTTTAGTAAAGTTGCAAGAAATAGATTACAGTTTCTTTTTTCTTAGAAGATTTTTGAATTTTAATACATTATAATGGTTAAAACAGTGACCGTAGGTGTTTATGGTCGGTTTTGAAAATTTTGGTTATTACAGTGAACCTACCTTAAAAAACTTTGTACTCGAATTTACCTTGAAATAAGTTGGGGTATTGATCTTTCATAGGTTGTTCTGGTTACCATGTGGCTTCTTACTGATTTTGATTTTCCCAAAGTAATTTAACTTAGGGAATTTCCTTATTTTTGAGGTACTTCACTTGGCGATCTAGAATTTGAATATGGCATACTTAAACTTCATGGTTTGGTTCAACAATAATGTCTTGCCACGTAATGGTATGAGATTGATTGGAAATATACTGGCATAACTGAAACACATGAAATACATTGTGAATTTGGGATAATTCCATAAGTAATTCAAATGGATAGGCTACGGAGACAATTCATTTAGAAATTGTTAAACGTCCAATATATCGAGAGGCTAATTTTCCTTTATTTCCAAAGTTTAAAATTCCTTTTCAAGGAGAAACTTTCAGAAATACTTGGTCATTAACTTGAAAGTCTAAGGGTTTCTGATGTTGGTATGCAAAACTATTATGTCGATCGTAGGCTTCCTTTAATCTTTATCGATTTTTTTTTATTCTCTCAGTGGTTTCCTGGATGATTTCATGACCAATTTTTTTATTATTTCTGAATTCTATCCATATATAGGTGATCTACTTAGTCTGATATATAAAGCTTCAAAGAAAGAAGCTCTAATACTGGTCTGATAATTATTGTTATATGAAAATTCGACAAGGGATAAATGTACATTCCAGTTGTCAGACATATCTGATGTACAAGCACGTAGCATATCCTCTATTGTTTGGATTGTACGTTCTTATGATCCATCCATCTGTGGGTGGAATGCGATATTAAAATAAGGTTTAGTACCAATTGCGATTTTCAATGCCTATAAAAACTTTCCTACAAAACGGGAATCTCTGTTTGATACGAGGGATAAAGAAATTCCATGTAATCGAATACTTTCTCGAATTTAGATCTTGCTAAGCTTCAGTAATGAGTCAATGGTCTTTAGAGGTAGAAAATAAACAAATTTGGTGAGTCAATCTACGATTATCCAAATTGAATTATATCCTTGGAACGTACGAGGTAGTCCACTGACAAAACCCACGGTAATAAGATCCCATTTCCACTCGAGAATTGGTAAGGGTTGGAGGATTCCACTAGGATGTTGGTTTTCAATCTTTACTTACTGACAAGTTAGACATCTCCTTGCAAAATTCTCGATATCATTTATCATATTTGGCCGCTAGTTTTGCTTCTTCAAAGTGCAACACATTTTTTAACTTCCAGGGTGAATCATCAATTTTGAATGATGGGCTTCCTGTAATATTTCTTCTCGAAGAGATGCATCATTAGGTAGATACAATCTATTTCTAAATATTAAACAAGTTTCATTGTCGTATGAAAAGCCATGAGTTTTGTTTTGGAAGGTTTGTATAAAAGAATCTTGGGTAGTAGCAATATTGTAGAAAATTAAAATGTGGAGTATTCTTAATGGATTTAGACTTAAAAAGTTGGCTATTTTATTTCCTCTGCCTTGATGGTAATAAAATTAAATCGGTAATCTTTTAAAAATTTCATGTAGCGTCGTCATCTTAAATTCAAGTCCTTTTGGGTAAAAATATATTTCAAAGTTTTGTTATAAACAAGACTTGGAAATTTACACCATAAAGGTAAGAACACCAAATTTTTAACGCGAAAACTACAACGACTAATTCAAGATCATAGATAGGGTAATTACGTTCGTGAGTATTGAGTTGTCATGTCTTTCTCATTCTGCATTAATATGCATTCTAACCCTTGTAAATATGTGTTGGTATACACATCATAGCTTACATTACTAGAAGGAATAGTGATGATAGATGCCGTGGGGTTTATTTATCGTTCAACACTTCGAATGATTAATTACATTTACATGTCCATACATATGGACATTCCTTCCTAGTTATCTTTAAAAGGGGAAGAACAATGCGAGAAAATACTTATATAAAACAGCAGTAATATCCAACTAATCCTTGAAAACTTTTTATTTCAGTACTATTGGTAGGAATTTTTTGTAATACCCCGTACTTTTATGGGTATTTAAATTACATGTGTGGGTGTAATTTAATACTTGGAGAAATGATTTGGCAATTTAAAGTGAAAGACAATTTGAAGTGTGGGTATAATATTAATTAGCGAGTATCAGATTAATATTAATGTGTGTTATATTTACTTACGTGAATAAGCAAATGAGTTGGATTATTTTTATATCATGTCAGAGTTGGGCAAACAGACAAGTAATTATATTTTATTTGGAAAACACGTGCAGAGTTATGCTGGATTTAAAAAGGTAAATTTTTGATGAGTGACTCGGATGGGGATTTCGAGTGCAAGGTTGGTCTCGGATGGGCCGATATAGGCAAAATAGAGTACCCGGGGGGTAGTTTTTGGGTTCTGGGGACTTTTTTACCAGTAAGGACTCGCAATTGAGTATACGAGTCAATTTTGGGTTTAATAAGTTGAGAATCCTTATTTCTCTCTTATAAGGACAAGAGAGAAAGAGAAATGATGGAAAGAAAGAAAAGAAAAGAAGATAGAAAGGGCGAAGAAAAGGAGAACTCCATCCAAGCTCCGACGGATCCCAGTATGAGGTCGTCGGATTTATCCAGTGAGGCAAGTGTTTAACTTTCCTTAATTATTTATGTGTGTTTATAATTCATATCATAGTTGATGAAAACTATATCGATTTTGGGATAGGATTTTTGAACGAAACTGGCTTTTCCGTAAATATTTCATATAAATTGAGGTGATAACAACTCCATATGAAATCTAAGTTTAAATCCATGTTTATGGTGTAATTTGTGGTGAGAAATTGGAATAGTTGAACAAAATTGAGGTTTAATAAGATAGGGTTTAAATCTTAGTTAAATTGACAAATCCCATGAATAAATTATTGTGTTGGTTAAAAATAAGTGTGTAGATGTTTACAGTGATGGTTGGTGATGTTAGAAACCATAAATTTTAGGTTGGAGAAGATGACGAACTCCCAAAGTGATCATGTCCTATCGGTAAATTGCGGTTCGGTTTGGTCACCGGACTAGTTCATTTAATCGGCCATTGGTTCAGTTCGTTTATTTGAGTACCAGACCGATTCGTTTATTTGATCATCATTTCGGTTCATTTGTTTGAGAACTGGATCGGTTCGTTTATGGAGTCATCGGTTCGGTTCACATATAACAATTCAATATGAGAAATTTTCTTGGACTTAAAGGATAGAAGAATAATTATTTTCGGTGATAAATATTAGGGGATCCTAAATATAATGTGACGGCCTCTAAAAGATTAAATGAGTGATATAAAAATCTTGAGTTAGAGGGAATAAGATACATGTTATAGATTTTAGGAGTGTTTGGGGCGAATGACACTCGAGTAAATTAATTTGGCGGGTACACACACACACACACACACACACAGATATATATATATATATATATATATATATATATATATATATATGACTTAATCCGAAGGCATTAGTAGGAAGGAGTTAGAATACTGGCTAGTTATGATAAGCTCATATTCGGGAAATTATTAATGTGATAATTATATCATAAGTGAGTGTATACTTATGTGTAAATACGAATTGTTATATTCGGGATTAAGATGTATAAGTATGGATATACTTAATGTGTATAGTATATTGTATATATATATATATATATGAAGATGTGAAAAGATGTATACACACACACACACACACACACACACACACACACACACACACACACATATATATATATATATATATATATATATATATATATATATATATATATATATATATATATATATATAATTCAGATAGCCAGGGAGTAAGACTGGGTGCAATGGTGCTAGCGAAACACCACAGGGGGAGACCCATTTAAATACTTAGTTTGTGATATATAAGTATCGATATACTTGGGTGTAACAATGCTATCTAAACACCACAGGGGGATACCCATTTAAATAATTCAGATATCTGAATTACTACCGAATGATGATGGATTCAATCAGGTCTATTAATGCCAGCAATGTGTTCCTTAGGGACAGTGGAACCAAGGGAGCAATGAGAGTAACCATCAGGTTTGAGGCTACCAGGGTCCAAGAGAAGGACAACCCTAATACGAACAACATAGCCGGAGATAAGAGGATTATATAGACAGATATTTTTATGTGGAGATTAGGACCACATGCATTGATTTTGCCCGAAGAGTAAAGGGACAAGAGTATGGTGCCTAGGAGGGGCAATAATTAAGATAGTTTTTGGTTTAGTTCGAACAATCGTTTTATGTTCGGGAACCATTTGAGCATCGAGGACGATTGGCAAGGTACAAATATGCGTCTTAAATCTAGGGTGAATGAGTTACGCTTTATGTGATACGAGCGAGTCACGATATTTTGATTAGCACTAGATTTGCGTGTGAGACGAGTTTAGTGGTTATATCGGTAATATTATTATGTTTATATATTTTTTGCGGTATAGTGAGGTTATCTTTGGTTTCATCCATGGGAAGCAGGTGTAGTCATAGTGGTATAATTTTTTTTGAATTACTCATTATAGTGACGTGTTATACGCGTATGATATTATCCTGGATATGGTCTGGATCAAATGGTTAGAACGATAGTGGGTTATTATTGCAAGGTTATCTTATTCGTTGTTACAGGGCAAGATGTGTTGTTTTGGCAATGTCTCACCTGAAAGAGGGTCGAGCACGCATTTATATTATATTATGATGGAGACTTTGGAGAGTATAGTTGCCTCTAGATATTTGATCCTGGTGTGTAGGGACTTCACTGATATGATTTAGGGTACATTGGATTTATTATTGAGCGGGGAGATTTAACTTTTTATTATGCTTAGCACTCGACACTTGGTGATAGGGAGAGTGCATTGTTATATCACTCCTTTAAAGATGTGGGAGTTGAGATTTATATTTATATGTCTGAGAACAGGATTTTTGAGAGTCCCGATTATGTGTCTAAAGTTTATGGAATTTTATTACCGCCAATGCTAAGTGATAGTGCATTGAGGAAAGTTACTTATTATAATGTTATTGTGGGATGAGATACGCATGAACCTTTGTGAACATCATGAGTAAAGAGATATTGATGGATGCTAGGGCATCGGTTTTAAATGATAATCAATGAATGTGTGGAATATATGCCTGAGGGCAATTACAAACAAAACTAAAATGGCATGATGGATTGAATGTCGTGTGAGAAATATGATAATCCAAGTATATACGTGCAATGAGAGCGATCACACCCGAGATGGAATGGAAGGCTTTGGGAAGCCATTTAAAAGGATATCTCTTGAGAAGAGGAAATCTAACTATTTTGGGAAAGTAGAACGGAGCATTACTCAGTCGAATGTTGAGTGTGTCTTACGCATAAATATAATGTTGGTGTTTATAAGGTAAAAGGTCCCAGAAGTGCACATTGTGGCGAAAAGTACATGAGCCGAGACTTTTGGTATACCCCGTGGGAAGAAGGGGAGTATAAAGTACCACTTATTGTGAGATATTATAAGTAGGAATTGGTGATTTGTGAGGCATGGTGAGATTTATCCAGGTGCACCACTCATAGATGGAAATAAGTCGGTTCAAGATGATCAACCAGAAATTTGGTATCAAGCCGATGATCTAGTGACAAAATGGGCAGACAGACTAGTAAATTTCATTAATGGGCTGCAAACATTAGGATAAGGTCACGACTTCCTTTGAATGTGTGGAATGGTTTGACCAAGGTGAAGTAATTGTTATTCTTTTGGGGTGAATTACACTATTAGATTGTGTGCCCAATCTTTTCTTTGAAAAGAATGATTTCACTGGTATAGGGTGTTATACAATATTATTGTGAGTGTGGATCAGATTCTTGAATCCCACTTCTGATGAGGATTATCAGGAAGCGATGGGGATGAAGTTTTGTTTGGGCATGTTGTGTCACCCATAACCGATGAGTATATCGGAGGTGATTTACAATAGATAATGCGAGTGGTGAGCATTATGAACTGAAATGTAAATGGGAAGGGAAATTACCATTGATAAAGGTGTGCATAATAACTCGCATCAATTTGTCAAATACAAGGTGCCTTTTTGAAGTTTTGCATCGTAATACTTGTCATTGTCCCTCTAGTTGTTTAGAGGTGAGAGAATAATTAGACTATTGGATTAGAGGAGAGTTAGAGTCCATTGACAAAAGTGGAGTAACCACAAATTGTTTTGGGTGGCTTTTGACTGTCGTAAGAGTTACGTTGCCATGAACCGAGATTTAAAGGACTCGTCAATTATTATTGTGGTTTCTCTCTGGATGGGACTTTTATTTTGGGATGGATACGGGAAGCTGGCACTTAGTGATGTGTGACCTTCCAATAGTATTGAGGAGATATAGCCATTGATGTATAGGCTGTTAATTTGAGATTCATTTTGAGTACTAGAGGATGTTGTGTTGTTAAAGATCTTGAGTCTTAGTACCGGTTGTGTTTGAATTTTGAGGACAAAATTCGCTTGTAAGGGGGTGAGTAGGTAATACCCCGCACTTTTATGGGTATCTAAATTACATGAGTGGGTGTAATTTAATAATCGGGGAAATGATTTGAGAATTTAAAGTTAAAAAGAATTTGAAATGGGGGTCAAATTTTAATTCGAGAGGATCAGATTAATATTGGTGTGTGTTATATTTACTTACGGGAATAAGTAAATGAGTTGGATTATTTTTATATCATGTCGCAGTTGGGAAAAACAACAAGTAATAATATTTTATTCGAAAAATACATGTAGAGTTGTGTTGGATTTAAAAATGTAAATTTTTGAAAAGTGACTTGGATGGGGATTTCGAGTAGACGGTTGGTTTCGAATGGGCCGAAATAGTCACAATAGAGTACCCGGGGATAGTGTTTGGGTTCTGAGGATTTTTGAACTAGAAGTGACTCACATTTGTGTATACGAGTCAATTTTGGGTTTAATAAGTGAAGAACCCTTATTTCTCTCTAACAAGGACACGGGAGAAAGAGAAAAGAAGGAAAGAAAGAATGAAAATAAAGGAAAAGATAAAGGGAGAAGAAAAGGAGAACTCCATCTAAGCTCTGGCAGATCCCGACATGAGGTCATCGAATTTATACAACGAGGCTTGTTTTTAACTTGATTTAATTATTTATCTGTGTTTATAATTCATATTATGGTTGGTGAAAACTATATGGATTTTGGATTAGGATTTTTGAACCAAAATGGTTTTTTCGAAAATGATTTCATATAAATTGAGGTGATAAAAACTCCATAGGAAATCTAAGTTTAAATCCATGTTTTCGGTGTAATTTTTGGTGAGAATTTGAAAGAGTTGAACAAGATTGAGGTTTAATTATTATAGGGTTTAAATCTTAGTTAAATTGATGAATCTGAGGAAGAAATTCTTGTGTTGGTTAAAACTAAGTGTATAGATGTTTTTAGTGATGGATGGTGATGTTAGAAACCATAAATTTTGGGGTTTGAAAAGATGATGAACTACCCAACCGGTGGTACCCAAGATGATGTGTGTGTATTCCCTGGAAGATGATAGCATTGTAGAGACTACATCCATTGGGTTATAGCTTTGAGGGATGGTTATTATACTTATATAGTGTGTGATATATAAGTACGGATATACTTCATGTGTATAGTTTATTGTATATATATATATATATATATATGAAGATGTGAAAAGATATATTTATACACGGACAAAATAAAGAATGAGATGTGAAATGATTTTTGGTTCATTCGGGAAAATAAAATCAAGAATAAAATATGGTATACGTATATAAAGATGATAAATGACATATGTGATTAATGACACTAAAATGTGAATACTGTATTATAACTAGTGAAAGTTATTTTTAATGAATGGATAAATTATAAGTGAGAATTTATAATGCATAAGCTCGTGTGAAAGCTTAGACTAATATATTCGCGGGGTACGAGATAGCGTATGGTTACTTAGAAGTTTTGAGAGATGCTACTTAGGCCGGGTAGCGTAAGTAGGATGTTTAAATATGGATAATATCATGTAAGCGCGACACCAGTTAAAATATGTATAATATCATATTTTAAATGTTAAAGTATTTTAAGCACTTGCTAAATATTTTCAAAATGCTTTGGGATCTGACCTACTTGCAGATATTTTTAAAAACCCTTGAGGTTTCCAGACACAGGGACGCGTGGATGATATTATTCCTTCAAGCAGCTGTGGATGCTAGCAGTGATTGTTCAGGGCATGTTGCCCGACTGCTGTCGTTAAGTTTACGTCACACCTCACCTATTTTAATCACGATTGATCAATCCTTTATCAAAATAAAACAAGATTCTCGTATGGATCATTCTCATCATCACTGTTGAAAACCAATTAATTACTAATGACCTATTAGGCCCGATGTCAAATTTTTAACTGTCTCAAAGGGTCTCAACTTTTAAGTTAAACGAATAATAAATCCCTCCACAAAATTTATATACACATATACTGAATTAAATAAAAGAATAACAATTAACTTTCGATAAAATATTAATACAACCATATCGAATAGGCACAAATGAAAATGCAACAAACAATGTAAATGACAACAATTGGGCAACATGCCCAAATATTTTAATAGTATCCCCTATCTATATCACAAGCATCGAAGAGACTAAACAATCCCTCCTAGCATCCACATTTGCTGCATCATTGTCTGAATTAAAAGAATAATATCATCTACGTGTCCCTGTGTATGGACACCTAAAAGGTTTTAAAAAAAAATTCAAGCGAGTCAGAGAACAAAGAATTTTGAAAATATTCCGCAAGTGTTTAAAATACTTTAACATTAAAAATATGATATTCTCCATATTTAAACTGGTATCACACTCAAATGAGAAACCCCTCACCTCTCATCTAACCGTGCACACCTAACACATGTATTTTGAACACCCTAGTTATGCTAACCAGCCTAACTACCATCTCTCACAACATTTAAGTAACCAAAATCTAACTCATTCCCTGCACATATAATATTCTATCCTTTTGCACGAGCTTATGAATTATACTTTCTCACTTATAATTTAACTAATCAATAACTTTCACTAGTTATTATACACTATTCAAGTTTTAGTGTTATTAGTCTTGTATATAATATTCCCATCTCTATATATGTATATCACATTTTATTTCGGATTTTATTCTCCAAGATGAACACTTAAATCATTTCGCATCTCATTCTTTATTTTTTCCGTATATATATATATATATATGTCTTTTCACATATTCATATATACAATATCCTATACACATGAAGTATATCCATACTTATACATCACACATTATATATGTATAATAACAATCCCTCATAGGTATAACTCAACGGATGCAGTCTCTATAGTGCTATCATCTTCCCAGGAATACACACACATCATCATGGGTACCACCAGTCGGGGTCTCGCACCGACATGATAAAAACATATCACAAACTTAGGGGAGGCGATCATAGTTCCTCACTTGAAAGTGAGACCAAATCATACCCAAGACGTCTCACCCATGAGAAAAAGCCACACTGCTTAAATAGCTAGACGCTGTAACCTAGGGTCTATACTCTCCCTATTCCTCAAGCCAAGGGATTCACCAACATCGCGCAACTTCCCATTATAGCACTAGAGGGGTATGTTTCACATAAATATATCATACACACATAGATATATTTATAATCATATCTTATATATATATATATATATATAATAATAAAGTATAAAAGTTATGTATGTCACAGGTTAAAATCATGATGTCATCGGATGAATTTTTTCTTACATTTCCTCTTTTGCCCTTTCAATTTTGGATTCCAACTCTTTTATTACTTTCTAGACTTACACTTTAATTCAAAAGTGGGGATGCTTTGGTCAAAATCACGATGCTTATCTACTTCTCTCCCGTTAACATCATAAGAAAGACTCATGACAGGGCAAATGAAACTTGAAACATGAAAAACTCCATCTGATGGTACAAAAAACCCACCTCGAGCCTCTCACCCACTCTGCCAAAATAACAAATGCTCACCTCGATTCTTCCAAACTGTGTAATCTCTCACCAACTTCCTTTCACCCACTACCTTCTGCGACTGCACCTCTCTGGCTCCTTATCATCTTGGCAAAGTTTTTGTGTTTTCTATTGTTTGGGTTCTCTGAAACTAGAAGGGAAAACATCTTCGCTGAGCTGAGTTTTTTATGTTTTCTGTTAATTTTCTCATATAGTAACTGATTGATTAGAGAGTTTTAACTACTGCGTGGTATTTTCTTTTTACATCATCGATTTTCTTTTTCTTAATCATTTACAGGTCTATGCAACTCAACTATGGTGATTGACGTAGTGGTTGACGGACGCAAACGATGCGAAAACACCACCCAAATTTTTTCTCGCACATTTCTAACAACCCTCACTCACACAGTGAAATGGGAGTATCTTTAGGTGATTATCTAAACCATTTCTTCATTTTTTTGTGGTAGAGATCACATATTCCAACAGCCATTTCATTTTTGTTTTTTTTACAGCGGAGATGACATGTTTACGGGATTATGCATCAGGGCTTTGTGGCTTGGTTTCTTTATTGCTTTTATTTGTTCGAATTTAGTCATCTCTCCCCATGGATTTATCTTCCAAATTGATTCAAAGGTATTCTATCTCTATCTTCCACTCTCTATTCTCTAAATCTTAACCTCCTTCCTGGTTTTTAGATTTGGGGATTCTGTTTTGTTTATGTTTTAGTTTTTATGATTCATAATTTTAGACTCACTTTGTTTCCACAAGCCAAAGTTTTTTTGGATTTAAAGGTTTTGATTATTTGTTGTTTGCAAAACTGTTTGACTATTTGTCATTATCTTAATTTTTATTCTTGATTCTTTTAATGCTTTCAAGAACTAATATATTGGAATGTTCAAGGTTTCGTTGAAAAATATATTTGATCAGCTATTTACAATTTTTGTTTTGGCTTTTGTAGCTTCTTTACATAGAATCAAAAAATATTTAGTGTAGCTCCAAGGTATATTCTCTTTTATATTCATTTCATTGTATTTTTTTGAAGTTTTTTTGTTCTAATCGATTTTATTGTAGTATATTTTTGTGATTGTATAGTTTTAGTTTTTTTTTCTCCTTATCTGATCTTTGATGTTTTTGAATATGATTAGTGCTATGTAAATATGTATTTTCTTTAATGTTTACCAGTGTTTTGGGTAACGGTCTACTGTTATGGTTGGTGTTATAGGTTATGGTCTCTTGAGGTGGTTTTTAGTTTATATTTATGTTTTTGTTTAAATAAATGTGCCAATGCCCTGTTTTTCTTCATGAGATACAATTTGCTCATGTTTTTTAGGTTTAGTTGCGATACAAGATGTTCATTTTACCATTATGTTATCTTAGTGATCTAACTAAACCTCTTTTCCTTTGTTTTCTCATTAATTACTTATGTTATTTTCTTTATCATTGCAGGAAAGGCTCTTCAATTTTGTCTACCACCCCGACTTCCTAATTTTACAGTATTGTTTAACAAACTTTATGATATCCTATTAGTCTAGCTTTAGAGAGACAAATTCATCGGTTGCAACTAAGGCCTAAGGAAAACGTCCCGTAAATTTTTATAATTTGACGAACTCACTCCAATATAGTCAGTAGCAGCACAACACCCCTGATATTTTTTCGGTTAAAGGTATATCACGAAAGATTCAATAATCAAAATTGACGCCTTGGAAGAGCTTCATCAATGCTTACTCAAATTTGCCTACCATAAAGATCAACGCCATTCAATGAATCAATTGCGCGGTTGACCTCATCGGCTGAGCTGTAAGTACAGATCTGAACTGCCGTGATCGACTAGTGTCCGTGTTGAACACAACCTTGGCTTCCATGACCTTTCCTTGCTCGCTAAATAAGGTTTCGAGGGCCAGATTATCGACGCTCCATGAAAGGTTTCCAACGTAAAGCCTGTTGGTTTTGTCGAAACTTTTCCCACCACCATATCTAGGTCCTCTGAATTGAGAATCTCTTCTGAAAGAGTATCCTCCTTTGGTGGAGGTGGACCGAAATTCACCCTCAATGATCCTCTCAAGTTCATAGCCATTGAATTGTTGAGCAGCTTTTTCTACTTCGTCAGCCGATGACATTGTCATAAAGCCAAATCCTTAGCTTCTTCCGGTGACTATCAGAACCTCAATCATTTCAACAATTCTCAGATTTCTCAAACAAGCCAGCCAGAGTAGCATTATCCATATTGAAAGGCAAGTTCCCCACAAATAATTTAAGGTCAGTTGAGCAACATTGATATTCATTAGTATTAATCACGCTCCTCGAAATTAAGAGTCCATTTTGCATCTGCCACTGTCACTGTTCTCCTTGTCATTACCTTTATTATGGCTATCATTTTCAGGTTGGAGAGAGTGAAACTAAAGAAAATACATAGACCCATTGTGATGACTTTATACAAAGGCCCCATTGTTGATATATTAGGGGGTCATGGGACTAATGTCCACCATCAAGAAGACAGTGATGCAGGTCGGCATTGGGTTAAGGGAACAATAATGCTCATTACATGTACATTTTTGCTTATGCTTTATTTTATTTTTTTATATCTTATTTTACGTAGTTTAGTTGAATTGCTCTAGGAATCTATTAAATGTCAATTCAGGTGTACAGGTTATCCACGTACCTGCGGTTCTTTTTCCCAAGTAGAATAGGCTAAAAACTTACCCATCTAATCATATTTGTTTTTTGTTATTGAATTTAAACTGAACTAAAATATTTTATTTACCTTTGATTATAATTGATCCTGGTTCTGTTAGATCTGAGAGTTGAATGAAAGATGATTCTGTTAGATCTGTGATTTTTTTCCTCATATGTAGTAATGTATTTTGTTGTTCATATATCAGGCATGAATCTTTGATCAGTTTGGAGTCCTTCGTGATGGGAAACAACCTTATTCGAGAGCAATTTTGACATCCCTGAATAGGAGAGATGATGCTTGGTTGCAAGATTAGGAAGGTCCTGCATTCACATGATCTAGAATGAGACTCAGTTATGGCCAGTGTTGGTGTTGATGCTTGAGATTGTATTGTTGTGGGTGACTTTCCACCCTGATGTAAAGGGTGAAAATGTAGTCGGGATCCAATCAGAATTTATCACTTGTGGACTCGCTAAATTTAGAGAAGTTGCGTATCAATCTTCTTTTGTTAATGCTTCAGATTTTATTGTTGTGGGAGACTCTCCACCCTGACGTAAAGAGTGCAAATGTAGCTGGGATCCAATTAGCATTTATCACGTATGGACTCACTAAATTTGGAGAAGTTGAGGATCAATCTTCTTTACATGCTCTTGCATTGGACTCTGGTGCTTATCCATTATACGCATTGCTATTGGTTCTCCATTGAAGAAATTACCTTACAAAAAAAAAATATTTTCTCAAATCAGCTTTTTCCATCTAACTTAGGGGAACATCGGACGACATCGACAATGGTTAATATTGTTGATGATTCGAAAAATGAGAAACTTTGAGCATCTAATACTTGAAATATGGAAATCCAACATTGACACCTTTATTTGGTTTCGTATTATGTGATTTGATGTGTGCTTAATGTAAAAAATAGATTAATATATTCTCCTATTCTTTCATTACCAGGTACTCTTTGAAGCACATGAAGGAAGGGAGTTCCATAATCAATACCACATCAGTGAAGGAATACAAAGGAAACTCCAAACTACTGGACTATACCTCCACAAAAGGTGCAATTATGGAATTCATAAGAGGTATTGCCTTTCAGCTGGTCAATAAAAGGATACATGTCAACGGGGTGGCACTTGGACCCATATGGACACCACTAATCCCGACCTCTTTCAATGAAGAAGAGTGTGAGAAGTTTGGTTCAGAAGTGCCCATGGGTAGAGCAGGTTATCCCATTAAGGTTGTTCCTTCCTATGTTTTTCTACCCTCTGATGCTTATTCCTCTTACATTTCTGGCCAGGTTCTCTTCACCCCAATGGTGGGACAGTAATCAATGGTTAATGCAAATCTCATAAATCTAATTTGTAAATCTACTATACTAATTTGTCTTCTGAAGAAATATTGTCATAATTATTTAAGGATTCTTATCTACTGTTTCTTTTTTTGTAGGAACTTACAACTTTGGACTTAAAGATATGCATCTATTTCTTCTAGAAATAAAAAATAATAATGACATCTAGATATTATTAATAAAGAGGTATGGATTCTCTATATTGTGATGATCAGGTATGCACATGTTTAGTAATAGTCAGGTATGCACCTGTTTTGTGATGCTCTAAATTATTACCTGTAGAGTGAAGAAAACGAAAGGAAATTAAGCCGAGATTCAATTATGTTTTGTGTAGATCCAATTATCTGTTTTGTGAAATGGAAATTAAGGAAATTACTAGATGTAGATTCAATTAAGCGTAGATTCAGCATAGATTCAATTATGTGCATACCTGATTATCACAAAACAGGTGCATATGGTATGCACCTATTTTCACAAAGGAAATTAAATGTAGATTCAAATATATTTGGGTACTTTTGGCTTTGGTTCATATGAAGGTATGGGAGTGAAACTTACTTAAATGGGGATATGTTGTTATAGGGATATGGAGGTCTTAATCATTTATTTATCAGTGGGCCAGTTAATTCAGAAGTTAAGAATTTCTTTGGAGGTTTAATAGGCATTAAATTGTATTTGAGATCTTTTAATTCCATGAAGATTGATTGTTGGTTGAGAACCTCTAATTTTGGCGTGTACCAATCAACTAATTAGTATACATAAATATGTTATGCAATTTTCACCTTCCTTTAAGTTTCTTTGTAGATATATAAATATGTTATGATATTATAAATTTGTTTTCATCAAGCATCTATACCTACCGTTTTTTGGCCCAATTTTTTAAAAATGTCTACACATTGGTGTTGTAAGAAACAATTTTCAATTTAAATTAGTATTTTAGAGCTATGATGTCATTTATGCGAGGTCCAATACAAACTATTTGCATTGTGAATAGTCCTATAAACAATGGAAGTCATGCTCAATTCATTTATTGACAATTTATCATACTATTGTGAAATATTATTTTATTTACATACAACTACTGCCAAATATTTTTTTATTTGCATAGAACTTTTATCTTCTTTTATAATATTTATTGATTGTGTGATAATGCAAGAAGTGTTGTAGGCATGCGAGTTGGAATCATGATGCGCACGACTTTGGAAATTATGACCATTTATTTAAAATTACACTATGTTTTGTTGGGGAAATAAATTTTTACCGTTTTACGATTGCCTACTTTCAAAATTTTTGTCGTTTCGCGATTAGGTACTTGGAAATTTTTCAGCGTGCCTTCAGGCACGGGCATACCCTAGTATATATATATATATATATATATTATCAAATTTGGCTATTCATGCCTACCTCACGTGGCATTAGCCTATAATCCCGTATATACCAATTCAAATTTATTCATAAGTATACACGCACTTATTTTAATCCCATAAGTAGTCTCTCACTTATGATACAATTATAACATTAATTAATTCCCGAATATTATCATATCACAACTAGCTAGTATTCTGATTCCATCGTCCTCAAATATTCGGGTTTACTCTTATACAGTCGACATATATATATATATATATATATAATTGCCAAAATAATTTCCCCAAGTGTCGTTCATTCTAAACGCTCCTAAAATTTATGACCCAGATCTTATTCCCGCTAAATCTCGGTATATATATCACTCGTTTAATCTTTTAGAGGCCCTCACACTCTATTGAGGACCCCAAATATTTATCTCTAAAAATACTTCTTCTCCAACCCTTTAAGTCCAAGAAAATTTCTCAAATCTGAACTATTGTATGCGAACCAAACCGATGGTTCTATTAATGAACCGATCCGGTTATCAAATAAACGAATCGAAATAATGACCAAATAATTGATTCAGTCTGGTGCTCAAATAAACGAACCGATCCGGTCCCGAATCGATTCGCCCAATTCCGAATCAATTCGAAATGGTTCAGTGAGCTACTTATTCCGATTTATCTTCTTCTTCTCCAAATTTCCAAAAAATTCTCATCCAACCCAATTTCTATGGTTTATAACATAACCAACCATTAATATGACATCCACACACTTAATTATACCCAAAAAATAATTAAATTCAAGGAATTCATCAATTTAATTAAGAATTCAACCCTATCTCAATTAAACCTAAATATAATCGAACTCTTCCAATTTCTCACCAAAAATTACACCATTAACATGGATTCATGCTTATATTTCATATGGATTTATTATGACATCAATTTATATGAAATCAATTCCGAAAAACCAATTTTGATTCAAGAATCCCAAACCCAAAATTCATATTATTTTCACAAAATTTAATATGAATTATAAACACATGTAAAAAATTAAAGCAAGTTAAACACTTGCCTCGTTGGATAAATTTGACGACCTTGTGCCGGGATCCGCTAGAGCTAAGCCGGAAATCTCTTCCTTCTTCTCCCTTTGTTCATCCTTTCCCAATTTTCTTTTTTTGTTTTCTTTGTTCTCTCTCTCTCTCTCTCTCTCTCTCTCTCTCATGGTTTATAACGAGATAAATAAGGGTTCTCCTCTTTTTAAACCCAAAATTTACTCGTATACTCAATTGCCAGTCCCTATTAGTTCAAAAATTCCCTGGAACCCAAACACTAGCCTTGGGTACTTCATTTTGACTATCTCGATCCATTCGGGATCAACCGTGCACTCGAAATCCCCATTA
Source organism: Sambucus nigra (assembly GCA_949130495.1). NCBI lineage: Eukaryota > Viridiplantae > Streptophyta > Magnoliopsida > Dipsacales > Adoxaceae > Sambucus > Sambucus nigra. The sequence goes on along the minus strand of OX422215.1, from coordinate 165,479,686 downwards.
GAGTCAATTATCAAAGATTCTCCTTTTTAAATCCAATACAGCTCCGCATGTGTTTTCTGAATAAATAATTATTACTTGTCACTTTGCCCAACTGCGACATGATATAAAAATAATCCAACTCATTTACTTATTCCCGTAAGTAAATATAACGCACATAAATATTACTCTGATACTCACCAATTTATATTTATCCATTCACTTAATTTATCAAATCATTTCTTCGAGTATTAAATTACACACACTCATGTAATTTAAACAGTGTTCTAAAAAACGCGCCTAGGCGGCGCCAAGGCGCGCCTAGGCGCGAGGCTTTTTAGATACGCCAAGTTTTGGCCCTAGGCGTGTATCAAGGCGTGGTCAACGATGGTCAACGTTTTTTGGGGCAAGGCGTGAAAAAATGCGCGTTTTTGTGGTAAGGCGTGAAAAAACGCAAGTTTTTTAGAAGTAAGGCGTGAAAAGAGGCAATTTTTTTTTTTTTTTTTTGTATTTTAAAAAATAGTATTTTAATTTACAAATATTTAGACATATTTTAAGGTATGTACCAATTTTGTATTTTAAATAGCCTTGTCATAGTCAAAAAATATTAAAATATATTAAAAAAATGCCTAAACGCCTTTTCACGCCTTTTTACGCCAAGGCCCGCCTAGGCTTCTAAGGCTTAAGGCTTGGCCTCCACGCCTTGGTCACGCCTCGCGTTTTTTAGAACCTTGAATTTAAATACCCATAAAAGTACGGGGTATTACATACCCCCCCCCCCTACAGAGGAATTTTTGTCCTCAAAATTCGGATACAACTGGTATTAAGACTCAGGATCTTTAACACACAACATCCTCTAGTACTCAAAATCAACTCAAAATAACATAAGGGTTGCTCTATTATACACCCGCTACTGGTACCCACCTATTGAAAGGCTAAATCACTATAGTCCCAACTTCACAAAAAGCTTGTTCAATTCTCTTCATACTGATATACTCCTTTAGTCATAAGCTCTCACCTCAATAACGACACATCACACATTGTGCTTTTAGCAACGACATCCGAATAAGACAATCCTATACATCACTGACTCTATCTCCTTAATACTATAGGAAGGAAGCACATCACTAAGTCCTAACTTCCCGTATCCATCCCAACACAAAACACCCATCCAGAGAGAAACCACAATAACACCTGACCATTCCTGTCAATCCTTCAAATCTCAGTTCTTGGTGACGTAACTCTTACGACGCTCAAAAGTCATCGCAAAATAGTTTGTGTTTATTGCTCCTCCCGACAACGGAATCTAAATGCCGTCTGATCCAAAAGCCTAGTTATTCGCTCACCTCTAAACAATCAGAGGGGGAATGACAGGGATTTCCAGGCAAAACCTCAAATAGAACCTTTCCCATTACAATTCGGTACTAGTTATTATACACAACTCTACCAATCAGAAATTTCCCTTCCCAATTACCTTACCCTGCTCTACTTTAATTACATTCTCGATCAGTTACGAAAGTAAAATAACCACAGTTCCTCCAGAATCTCATTCATATAGCTTTACTAATCGTTAATCACCTCTCGTCTACTCATTGGGCTATAGGTGACACGACTTGGCAAAAAAAATGTCATCCCCACTGGTTCCTGAAAATCCCTATCGAAGGTGGGGTTCAAGGATCTCATTCTCACAGAAAATAATATTTGGTGGCATCTTGCACCGGTGCAATCCTTCTTTTCAAAGAAAGGTTTGTTCACACCTTCTAATAGTGTGAGTCACCCCAAAAATAATAATTACTTCATCTCGGTCAATTTGTTCCACACATTCGAAGGAATTTGTGACCTTATCCTAATGTTGGAAATCCATAATGAAATTTACCAGTATGTCTGATCATTCCGTCCCTGGAATCATCAACTTGGTACAAAATTTATCGTTGATCATCTCGAACCAACCTATTTCCATCTATGAGTGGTTCACCTAGAGACAAATTCACTATGTCCCTCTCAACACCAACTTCAACTTATAACGTCTCACATTAAGTGGTAATTTATACTCCCTTTCTTCCCCGGGGTATAGAAAAAGTCTCGGCCCATGCACTTTTCATCACAATAAGCATTTCTTGGCCCTTTTAACCTAATATACAGCAACATTATATTTACACGCAAGCCACCCTCAACATTCGACTGAGTAAGGTTCCTCTCTACTTTCCCAGAATAGTTGGATTTCCTCTTCTCAATAGGTATCCATTAAATGGCTGCCCACATCCTTTCAACCTATCTCGGGTGTGCTAGCTCTCGTTGCACATATATACTTTGATTATCGTCTTTCTCACACGACGTTCAATCCATCATGTCATTCCATCTTTGTTTATAACTGTCCCACAAGCATATATTCCACACATTCATTGGTTATCATTCAAAACTTATGCCCTATCATCCATTAATGTCTCTCTACTCACGATGTTTATCAAGGTTCAGCGTATCTCATCTCACAATAACATTCAAACAAGGAACTTTCCCCAATGCACCATCACTCAGCATTGGCGGTAATAAAATCCCATAAACTTCAAATACATAATCGGGACTCTCAAAAGTCATGTCCCCAAACATAGAAATATAAATATCAAATCCCATATCTCTAAATGAGTGATATAACAATGCGCTCTCCCTATCACCAAGTCTTGAGTGCTAAACATAATAATGAGCTAAATATCTCCGCTCAATAGTAAACCCAATGTACTCTGAATCATATCAGTAAAGTCCCTACAAATCGGGATCAAATATCTCGAGACAACTATACTCTTCGAAGTCTCTATCATAATATAATATAAATGCGAGATCGACCCTATCTTACCCTGGGATAGCGAACATGATAGCCTTCCAATAATATCCCACTATATATTTCCATGGTCTACACCAGCTCCCCTGTGGATAAAACCAAAGATAACCCCACTACACAACGGAAAATTTCTTAATATAATAATGTTATCGAGAAAACAATTAAACTCGTCTCACACGCGAATCTAGTGCTAATCAAAATACCGCGACTCGCTCGTCTCACATAAATCATACCTCACTCACCCAAGGATAAAACTCATATTTCTACCTTGCCAATCGCCCTGGCTGCTAAAATGGTTCCCAGTTATGACACGCTTATTCGAACCAACCCAAAACTATCTTAATTATTGCCCTTGCTATGCACCATACTCTTTTCCCTTTACTCCATTCGAGAAAAATCAATGCACGTGCTCCTACTCTCCATATTAAAATATCTCTGTATATAATCCACTTATCTCCGACCACGCTGGCTGTATTAGGGATGTCCTTTTCTCGGACCTTGGTAGCGTCGACCGTGATGGATACCCCCATTGTTCCCTTAGCTCCTCTGGCCCTGAGGAACACACTAATGGATTTTTCTCGACTAAATCCACTGTCAATCAATTGGAATTCAACTATCTGAAAACTTTAAATGGGTCCCCTGTTGGGTCTCCCCCTACGGTGTTTCACTAGAACCGTTTCGTCCAGTCTTAATCTCTGACTAAATTCTCCAATTTTTTTAGCTCCCCTCATAAAGTATTGTTAAAATCATCACTATTAAAAGCACGAGATTATCTCCATCTACATCGATCGTCCAATAAGAATTTCCATTACGTGATGGTGACTCCTCTCATGAATCCATCACCAACTTAAGGACTCTTTTCATCCATTGTTCAAACCTTATCAGGTACAAAGTTCACTAGACAAATAAATTCTTTTTCACGATTGGGCCTCTGTCCGACCCTCCTATGATAAGTTCAGAATTTCATTCACATCTCTTCCTGAACAATAGATAAAGGAACTTATGGTCCTACCATACCTAAGATCCTTCCATTGGCATAATAGTTCACTTTTCAAATGTGGTGACTAACTCCCACCATTACAACACTACTCCCATGGGCTAAAAAAGAATATACCCCAATTTTCACTTTTGGGTATACTACACTGTGCTATATTCCAAAGCCTCTAAATATCTTACATCCATTGGGTAACACACATAATTCCCGCATTTTCTAAAATTCTAACGAATGGTCCTCTTAAAAGAACCGTCTGACTTTCTCCCATTCTTACCAAACCGAGTGAGTTTAATTTGGCACCACTTTCTACTATAGATGTACTTGAAAAATATATGTTGAACCCTAGCAGTTATTGCAGTATCAACTTCCCATGTAATAATAGGGGTGGCCTCGACTATGGTCATTGTCCTAGAAATACTCTATATCTCCATCTGAGCCCCACCTCCTACTATTCTCCCAGCAGTCCTCACTAGTCATGCTTCATTGTTCGGCATAGGAAGCACACCCGAACACATATAAGATTCACTATAATTATACATTATAGCAAGAGAATGAAATATCCTCGTAGGAATCAACAATCCTAAGCATAGGGATCTATATCAAATAGAAAGTAATGCTGGAAACATAGTACGTCTACACAGATTCCCAAGGATACTAGAACCTGATTCTCTGATACCATCTGTGACACCCCACCTATTTTAATCACGATTGATCAATCCTTTATCAAAATAAAACATGATTCTCATATGTATCATTCTCAACATCATTTTTGAAAACCAATCAATTAATAATAACCTATTAGGCCCAGTGTCAAATTTTAAACTTTATCATCTTTTAGCTTAAACGCACAATAAATCCATCCACATGATTTATAAACACATAAATTGAATTAAATAAAAAATTAATCGATAATTCTTGGTAAAATATTATTACAACCATATCGAATAGGCGCAAACGAAAATGCGGTAAACAAAATAAATGACAACTGTTGGTCAACATGCCTAAATATTTTAACAGTATCTCCTATCTAGATCACAAGGATTGAAGGATCTAAGAATTCCCCGCTAGCATCCACATCTGCTGCAACATCGTCTGACTCGAAGGAATAATATCATTTCGGTGTCCCTATGTCTGGACACTTCAAATTATTTTAAAATATTTGCAAGCCGGTCAAAGCCCGAAGCATTTTGAAAATATTTAACAAGTGTTTAAAATACTTTAACATTTCAAATATGATATTCTCCATATTTAAACTGGTGTCGCACTCACATGATGTACCGCTCACCTCTCATCTAACAGTGCACACCTAATACATGAATTTTAAACACCATAGTTATGCTACCCATCCTAAATAGCATCTCTCACAACTTCTAAGTAACCATACACTAACTCATACCCCGTGTATATAATATTCTAAGCTTTCTCACAATCTTATGCACTATAAATTCGCACTTATAATTTAACCGTTCATTATTAATAACTTTGACTAGTTAGTATACATTATTCATGTTTTAGTGTTTTTAGTCTTGTATATAGTATTATCATCTTTATATATGTATATCACATATTATTCCAGATTTTATTCTCCCGGATGAACCATAAATCATTTGACATATCATTCTTTATTTTTTTCCGTATATATATATAATATAATATAGACATCAAGTATATCCATACTTAAATATCACACATTATATGTGACAACCCGAATATAATTACGATTAATTATGCTTAAATCATGCTTAGATTATGTGATATGATTAGTGTGTTATTAATATATATGATGTTAATTTATTATGTTTAGTCTAATCCTACCTTCAAAAACCATGAAATGTCGGATTAGTTACAAATACAAAATTTTGAAGGTTTCGGTAGGAATGCTCATGTTTAAGGCTAGTTTTGACCTTTATGTCATACCAATTGACTTGAGGTGAAAAATACATAGTTGTAGACAAGTGAGTTATGGTTGTAACACAACAAACGGTGTGTGAAACGGAGGTTCGAGTGAGAAGTTATACCAAAATTACGAAACAAGGGCAAAGTAGTCCATCCGTTAAGTAGTATTTTGTCTTATTATGGCAACAAATGTTTTATTCTCATTGGTTGGGAAGGGTGGTGGCTTTGGCCGACCTTAAACCCTTAGAATTACCTCTTCATTCATCCAAAATGCAGCCATGAGAGATTTTAAGCTTAAGGAAAGAGAAGTAGGAAGTTAGGAAGAAAAAGTGAGGAGAAAATTGAAGAAAATTCATAGAAAATTACGAAAAAGCCCCGAAGGTAATTCTAACTGCAAATCTTATTGTTTTTCTTATATTTATGTTTTATATGATATAAATCATCATTTGTTTACTAAACTTTCAGCCCTTGATATATATGTGTGGTTAGATGAAAGTTTAAGTTAAGTTTAATGTATAAAATCCTAAAATTGCTTTGTTTAGAAACTTTGTTTATTCAAACTTCCATATATTTTCGTGTACTTACTGGAATTGATTGATTCCAATTGGAGATTAACCTGTACTCATATAGGTATGACATATCCGAAAATAATGATAAAATACCAATAAATGAGTCCTTGGTGAGAGTTTGAAGTTCGGGTATGAAATCTGCCCTAGGGGTGAAAATATGCCCGCCATGTGTTCGATGTTTTGCTTAACATAGAAAACGAACCTTAAAAATTATGAAACTTTAATTTTATATTTTTCAATGTATTTCCTGATGTTGGGTTAAATATCATGGAAATTTATGATGTAGAAAAATCATGAAAATTCCTGGAAGTTGAATGAACGATAAAAGAGCCTATAGGGCAGATTTGCTATGTAGTGAAGAAATAGGCTTATTTTGCTCTAGGAAACTCGGAATGATGTGCCGTCTTTTGTTTTGGAAACATGATATAATAAGGATTGGATTACCAAGAATAATTAAAAAGGGTTTGGGCTGTAATTTGAATATGTTAGATATCAGAACCTGAGTCTAGATGGGACTTCATTTTAATGAATGATTTGAATTGAATAATATGATGCTTATGAATTGAGTTATGATTGAAGTTATTCTTTGGACTATTAATATTATTATGATGATACTAATATTGTGAGAATGATAGGAAGGGAAGAAGAGATGATTGAACAAGTACCGGATAAAGGCAAGGGAAAAGCCAGTTAAACTGTCAAGGTGAGTGTACTTATGATTTGTTTCATATATAAATATGAATATAGCTCTAAGAGCGGATTTGTTTGAATACTTCGGTATTCAGGATTTGTTTGGATATTAAAATATCCAGGATTTGTTTGGGTCCTATGATCCAGGATTGGTTTGAATACTTCGGTATTCAGGATTTGTTTGGATATTCAAATATCCAGGATTTGTTATTGCCAACGGGCAGAATTATTTGGATCTTATGATCCATGATTTGTTATTGCCAATGGGCAGGATTGTTCGGATTTTATATCTACATATTTGATATAGAATTGTTATTCTATTGCAGGGAAGGAGTACCTCACTAAGCTTAATGCTTACGGTTTATATTTTAACAATTTCAGGTTTGTACGCTGCCAGCTAGGATAATATATGACCGGTAACTTGAGAGTTGCACCGTTAGAAGAGCTGGGGTTTAAGTATGGAGATTTTATCATTGTCACACTGAAGATTTTGATATACTCATACATTGTATATATTGATTTAGTATGGATTGAGTTTATCATAGTTAATCGTAGTATTGTATAATCTCTAATTATGACTATGATGTTGATTTCGTTATGGCACAAGAATAATATTATGTTGATTATGCACATTATGCACTAAAATATGGATAGATGAATTATATTTCCAATGGGATCAAGATTATGATTTAATTATTCTAATAATGAATGATTAGTATGGATATTGGGTTTGGGGTGTGACAATTAGTGGTATCAGAGCGAGGTTATTAATTCTGGACGTGTGTGACGATTAGATGGCAGTTATTGATTGATTTGATATTATTGAATTGTTTATATACTAACAAATAGTTTAGTACTGCAAACTGTTTATATTGGTTGTTAGAATTTTATTGTATTACAGATAATTCCAGATGGAACCTGGGAATGGACAACCTAGAGAAGAGGGAGTCGCTTCTCGTACAGAGAATACTGAAGTGGAGCAAAGTGTTGCTGGAAGGGCTAGAGAGCAAGAACAGTCTACAGAGATGCAAATAATGGCACAAGCAATGATGAGGATGGCAGAGCAACAAGAAAGAAATATGGCGCAAATGGCAGAACAGCAGGCTAGATATCTAGAATCAAAGATTGTGGCCAGGATTGATAAAGAGGCAAGGAAGGAAATGAAGGATTCCATGCATGAGAAGTTTTTGAAGTTGAATCCTCCAGAATATTCAGGGTCAGTTGAACCTACAGAAGCTGAGATGTGGGTCAGGGATCTTGAAACTATATTTGCAGTTATGAAGATTCCAGATAACCAGAAAGTGAATCTAGCCGTGTTTAAGCTGAAAGGAGAGGCGAAGTATTGGTGGGAAGCTAGCAACCATTTGGTGCCAAGGATGGAAGGTACTGATGTCATTACTTGGGCTGAATTTATTAAAGCTTTGTATGTTAAGTATTTCCCTAAGGTCTATAGGAGGGAGAAGCTGAGGGAGTTTATAAATTTAACCCAAGGGAACATGTCTGTGAGGGAGTATGATGCTAAATTTACTGCTTTGTCTAGATTTGCTACTAAGTATGTGCAGGAGGAAGAAGATAAATGCAGTAAATTTCAAGATGGACTGATTTGGCCTATTCAAAATAGAGTGGCCACTTATGAGTTAGAAGATTATGCTTCTCTGGTAAACAAAGCCACGATAGCAGAAAGGCAAATGAACCAAGGGGTGGCAAGTAGAGAGAGTTTTAAAAAGAGTAGATTCGACGCATCTCACTTTAAGGGAGGTGAGGGTGGAAGTGTTAAGATGGAGCCTCATAAATTTCAGAGAGGTGGTGGAGATAGTGGTAGAGGTCTGGGGAGATTGGGCAGAGATACTAGGGGTGGAGGATCTTCTAGTCTGGTTAGGAGGTCAGGAAAGGGTGAGGCACCGACAAGAGTTGTTACATGTTTCTTTTGTAAAGAGGAAGGGCATTATAAATCTGAGTGTCCTAAGCTTAAGGAATTGGAATGCTACCATTGTCATCAAGTGGGGCATATTAAGAAGAATTGTCCGCAATTGGCAGAGACTCCAGCAGCACATAGTGAAGTAGCAAGCAGAATGTTATCTCCGGGCAGTGCAGTGAAAAGTATGGGCAGAGGACAAGCTAGTAGTTCCAGGCCAGGTGGACGAGTTTTTACAATGAAAGAAGCTCAGATTACGCCAGATGTGGTGACAGGTACACTTTCTGTTAGTGATAGAAGTGCTTATGTTTTGGTTGATCCTGGTTCCACACATTCTTTTGTGTCCTATGCTTTTGCCATATACCTGAATAGACCATGTACTCGTTTAGATGTGGGGTTGGGTATTTATATGCCTATGGGGGATATGGTTGTAACTGAATATGTTTTTCATGATTGTGTTTTGACTGTGGGGTCTAGAGATACAGTTATAGATCTACTTCCATTGGATATTTCTGATTTTGATATAATTCTGGGAATGGATTGGTTATCTAAATATCATGCATCTATGGATTGTTTCTGTAAGGAAGTTGTTTTTAATATGCCTGGTGAGCCTGAATTTAAATTTGTGGGGGAAAGGAAAATTGTTCCCAGTTGCATCATTTCTGCTATTCAGATGAGGAAATTATTGAGTAAGGGTTGTGAGGGTTTTATTGAATATGTTCTTGACACTAGGAAGGGGGCTTTACAATTAGTCGATGTTCCTATTGTACGGGATTTTCCTGAAGTGTTTCCTGGTGAGTTGCCAGGGTTACCTCCAGAAAGAGAAGTTGAATTTAGTATTGAATTAGCACCAGGGACAACCCCTATTTCTATGGAACCGTATAGAATGGCACCTGCTGAGTTGAAAGAACTTAAGATCCAGTTGCAAGATTTACTTGATAGGGGGTTCATACAGCCTAGTGTATCTCCATGGGGTGCGCCAGTTTTATTTGTGAAAAAGAAAGATGGTACCATGCATTTGTGTATTGATTATAGGCAACTGAATAAAGCTACAATTAAGAACAAGTATCCTTTACCTCGTATAGATGATTTGTTTGATCAGTTACACGGTGCTAAAGGGTTTTCAAAGATAGACTTGCGATCGGGTTATCATCAGGTGAGGGTGAAGGAAAGTGATATTTCTAAAACCGCTTTCCGTACTCGGTATGGTCATTTTGAATTTCTTGTGATGCCTTTTGGGGTGACTAATGCTCCATCTGTATTTATGGATCTTATGAACCGGGTACTGCATCCTTTTGTTGATTCATTTGTGATAGTTTTTATTGATGATATTCTGATTTATTCACATGATATGGTTGAACATGAAAAGCATCTCACAACTATTTTGAATCTGTTGAAAGATAAGAAGTTGTATGCCAAGTTTAGCAAGTGTGAATTTTGGCTATCACAAGTTGCATTTTTAGGCCATGTTATTTCTGGAGATGGTATATGTGTTGATCCTAAAAAGGTAGAGGCTATTGTGAAATGGGAGAGACCCGATAATGTGACTGAGGTGAGGAGTTTTCTGGGTTTAGCTGGGTATTATAGAAGGTTTATTAAGGGATTTTCTTCGATTGCCTTACCAATGACTAAACTGACTCGGAAAGATGTTAAGTTTGAATGGAATTCTGATTGCGAAAATAGTTTTGATGAATTGAAAAAGAGGTTGGTAACTGCACCTGTTCTTACTATTCCGCATGGTGGAGATGGTTTTGTTGTTTATACCGATGCTTCACATCAGGGGTTGGGTTGTGTTTTTATGCAGCATGGTAAAGTTATTGCCTATGCTTCTAGGCAGTTGCGTACACATGAACGTAATTATCCTACACATGATTTGGAACTTGCTGCTATTGTGTTTGCTTTGAAATTATGGCGTCATTATCTATATGGTGAGGTATGTGAAATTTTTACTGACCATCAAAGCCTTAAGTATTTGTTTACTCAGAAGGAGTTGAATTTGAGGCAGAGGCGGTGGATGGAGTTAATTAAAGATTATGATTGTACAATTCACTACCACCCAGGAAAGGCAAATGTAGTTGCAGATGCTTTGAGTAGAAAGGCTTCAGGCAGGTTATCTTGTATTCGATGTGCTAGAGTTGCTCATATTATGGAGTTGAGATTGATGGGAGTGGAATTGCAGCTAGCAGATGGGGACAGATTCTTTGCTCATGTAAGTGTGAGGCCTTTGTTAGCTACCCGTATTCATGATTTGCAAAGTCAAGATCCTTTCCTTGAGAAGAAACGACAAGATGTCCAAGATGGTAAGTCTGAAGATTTTTGTATTGTGAATGATGGCACTTTATTGTTTAAACAGCGGTTGTGTGTGCCTAATGTGTGTGGATTGAAAGAGGAAATTTTAGATGAGGCTCATAATTCCATTTATACTATGCATCCTGGTAGCACTAAAATGTATAGGGATTTAAAGGAGCATTATTGGTGGAATAATATGAAGAAGGAAATAGTTGATTTTGTTGCGAGGTGCCTTATATGTCAGCAAGTGAAAGTGGAGCATCAGAAACCTACTGGTCTGCTTCAGCCATTGCCAATACCCGAATGGAAATGGGATCATGTAACGATGGATTTTGTAGTTGGGCTTCCTCGATCTCAGAAGGGGTCAGATTCGATTTGGGTAGTGGTGGACAGATTGACCAAATCCGCTCATTTTCTAGCAGTCAAGACAACGTATACAGTTGATAGGTATGCTAGATTGTATGTTAATGAAATTATTCGATTGCATGGGGCGCCTGTTTCTATTGTTTCAGATAGGGACCCTACTTTTACATCCAGATTTTGGGATAGTTTGCAGTATGCTATGGGTACCAACTTAAAGTTTAGTACGGCTTTTCATCCCCAGACAGATGGGCAGTCTGAAAGGATAATACAGATTTTGGAAGATATGCTTAGAGCTTGTGTGCTTGATTTCAAAGGTAATTGGGATGAATATTTGCCTTTGATAGAATTTGCATATAACAATAGTTTTCAGTCTACTATTGGTATGGATACATATGAAGCATTGTACGGTAGACGATGTCGTACACCGATATGTTGGGGTGAAGTTGGTGAAAGGAAGATAGAGGGTCCAGAATTGATTGAAATCACCACTGAAAAAGTGAAGATTATTCAAGATAGAATGAGAACAGCTCAAAGCAGACAGAAAAGTTATGCGGATAAACGACGAAAAGATTTGGAATTCCAGAAAGGGGATTATGTGTTTCTTCGAATATCGCCATGGAAAGGAGTTATGAGGTTTGGAAAGAAAGGGAAATTAAGTCCACGCTACATTGGACCTTATGAAATCCTTGAGAAAGTCGGGATGGTTGCCTACAAGTTAGCGTTACCACCAGAATTATCTCGGTTACATGATGTTTTCCATGTTTCTATGTTAAGAAAGTATGTAGCAGACCCTTCACATGTATTGGTGGAACAACCTATTGAGTTGAAGGAAGATTTGAACTACGTGGAAGAACCGCTTGCTATCGTCGATTAGAAAGAACAAATATTGAGGTCAAAGGTGATCCCACTTGTGAAAGTTGTGTGGAGAAGGCATTCCATGGAAGAAGCTACATGGGAGAGTGAGGATAGCATGAAAATGCGTTATCCATATTTGTTTGATTCGGACAACCAAGGTATGTCAATTTCGAGGACGAAATTTCCTAACAGGGGGAGAATTGTGACAACCCGAATATAATTACGATTAATTATGCTTAAATCATGCTTAGATTATGTGATATGATTAGTGTGTTATTAATATATATGATGTTAATTTATTATGTTTAGTCTAATCCTACCTTCAAAAACCATGAAATGTCGGATTAGTTACAAATACAAAATTTTGAAGGTTTCGGTAGGAATGCTCATGTTTAAGGCTAGTTTTGACCTTTATGTCATACCAATTGACTTGAGGTGAAAAATACATAGTTGTAGACAAGTGAGTTATGGTTGTAACACAACAAACGGTGTGTGAAACGGAGGTTCGAGTGAGAAGTTATACTAAAATTACGAAACAAGGGCAAAGTAGTCCATCCGTTAAGTAGTATTTTGTCTTATTATGGCAACAAATGTTTTATTCTCATTGGTTGGGAAGGGTGGTGGCTTTGGCCGACCTTAAACCCTTAGAATTACCTCTTCATTCATCCAAAATGCAGCCATGAGAGATTTTAAGCTTAAGGAAAGAGAAGTAGGAAGTTAGGAAGAAAAAGTGAGGAGAAAATTGAAGAAAATTCATAGAAAATTACGAAAAAGCCCCGAAGGTAATTCTAACTGCAAATCTTATTGTTTTTCTTATATTTATGTTTTATATGATAGAAATCATCATTTGTTTACTAAACTTTCAGCCCTTGATATATATGTGTGGTTAGATGAAAGTTTAAGTTAAGTTTAATGTATAAAATCCTAAAATTGCTTTGTTTAGAAACTTTGTTTATTCAAACTTCCATATATTTTCGTGTACTTACTGTAATTGATTGATTCCAATTGGAGATTAACCTGTACTCATATAGGTATGACATATCCGAAAATCATGATAAAATACCAATAAATGAGTCCTTGGTGAGAGTTTGAAGTTCGGGTATGAAATCTGCCCTAGGGGTGAAAATATGCCCGCCATGTGTTCGATGTTTTGGTTAACATAGAAAACGAACCTTAAAAATTATGAAACTTTAATTTTATATTTTTCAATGTGTTTACTGATGTTGGGTTAAATATCATGGAAATTTATGATGTAGAAAAATCATGAAAATTCCTGGAAGTTGAATGAACGATAAAAGAGCCTATAGGGCAGATTTGCTATGTAGTGAAGAAATAGGCTTATTTTTCTCTAGGAAACTCGGAATGATGTGCCGTCTTTTGTTTTGGAAACATGATATAATAAGGATTGGATTACCAAGAATAATTAAAAAGGGTTTGGGCTGTAATTTGAATATGTTAGATATCAGAACCTGAGTCTAGATGGGACTTCATTTTAATGAATGATTTGAATTGAATAATATGATGCTTATGAATTGAGTTATGATTGAAGTTATTCTTTGGACTATTAATATTCTTATGATGATACTAATATTGTGAGAATGATAGGAAGGGAAGAAGATATGATTGAACAAGTACCAGATAAAGGCAAGGGAAAAGCCAGTTAAACTGTCAAGGTGAGTGTACTTATGATTTGTTTCATATATAAATATGAATATAGCTCTAAGAGCGGATTTGTTTGAATACTTCGGTATTCAGGATTTGTTTGGATATTAAAATATCCAGGATTTGTTTGGGTCCTATGATCCAGGATTGGTTTGAATACTTCGGTATTCAGGATTTGTTTGGATATTCAAATATCCAGGATTTGTTATTGCCAACGGGCAGAATTATTTGGATCTTATGATCCATGATTTGTTATTGCCAATGGGCAGGATTGTTCGGATTTTATATCTACATATTCGATATAGAATTGTTATTCTATTGCAGAGAAGGAGTACCTCACTAAGCTTAATGCTTACGGTTTATATTTTAACAATTTCAGGTTTGTACGCTGCCAGCTAGGATAATATATGACCGGTAACTTGAGAGTTGCACCGTTAGAAGAGCTGGGGTTTAAGTATGGAGATTTTATCGTTGTCACACTGAAGATTTTGATATACTCATACATTGTATATATTGATTTAGTATGGATTGAGTTTATCATAGTTAATCGTAGTATTGTATAATCTCTAATTATGACTATGATGTTGATTTCGTTATGGAACAAGAATAATATTATGTTGATTATGCACATTATGCACTAAAATATGGATAGATGAATTATATTTCCAATGGGCTCAAGATTATGATTTAATTATTCTAATAATGAATGATTAGTATGGATATTGGGTTTGGGGTGTGACATTATATAAGTATAATAACCATCCATCGGAGATATAAATCAATGGATGCAGTCTCTACAATGCTATCATCTTCCACGGAGTACATACACATCATCCTCTGTACCATCTATTGGAGTCTCACATCGACATGATAAACACATATCACAAACGTAGGGTAAGCGGTCAGAGTTTCTCACCTGAAAGTGAGACCGAATCATACCCAAGACGTCTCACCCATGATAAAGAGCCACACTGCATATATAACTGGACGCTATGACCTGGGGACTATAGTCATCCTGCTCCTCCATCTAGGGGATTCACCCACGTCATGCAACTTCCCATGATGCCACTAGAGGGGTATGTTTCACATAAATATATCATACACAGTTAGATATATATATATAATCATATTGTGGCCATCTCGGCCGACACGACGTTCGTTCCGCGGGGAGAAGGAGGATCCCTCAAGGAAGAACTACATCGTGATCTCGCACCTTTCTCGTCGAAAAGGTGCTTCGGCCGTCGTCGGTGTGGGATGAATGTAAATAAATCGATTCGCCAGCCTATTTCGCACAAAACAGGAAAAATAACATGTTGCCACTTTGAGAGAGAAGCATCAAGGACAAACTGATGCATACGAAACCAATAGATTGGAGGTCCAAGGGATAAGTTATAGAATAGGAAGGTGTTAGTCACCCATACCACCCTTTCAGTATCTCATGGGAAAATGTTAATATTTTCCTTTATCCTCCTGAAGTGTGTGTATGTGTTTATATAGTGGGGATTACAATCGTTTGACCCATACCATGGAAAATATAAGGTGAGGTCATCCAGTGAAATATTCCCAAAATAATAATAAATGTAGAAGATGGGATATGATCGTTCATCACGATATTGATTGTTATTGGGACACGATAATATATGTGGGATGAGACAGGAACAAGCATGTCATATGTATATTAAAAATGAGAGATTTTGAGAAATTTGGAAAATAAGAGAAATTGGAAAATCGAAATCGAGTCTCAGATTTTAATTCGAGACACGTACGTAGCATATAAAGGCATCAAAGTCCACGTAGTTGGAATGTAGAATAGGGGTGCGGTTTATCCCATAGACTCGAACGGAATTTTCTTAGGTGTGTGCATGTTGAAAATGTGTTTTCTGTTTTTAAAAAAGTGTGGTGGATAATTATGTTCGAAATTTATGGTTGTAACCCTCTTTTATTTGTTTTTATGTTTTTTATACAAAAAATAAAGTATGTGCAATATACTAATAAAAGTGTAGATGTTAATATGTATGAACTAATATGAAACTATATTATGAATATAAAGTAACTTATGCTAAAACAAGAGATTTAAAAGAGAAGGGGAAGGAATTGGACCTTCCTTGGAGATTGAGCTTTGATCTTGGATGAAATCCATTGAATGTTAATGGATGTTGATGAGAGATAAGGATATTTTCCAAATTGGGTGCGAAAAGGATGGGGTATTTGGGCATGAATGGAACTTTTCCTATGGAACTTTGTTGATTTCGAGAGAATGTTGTTGAGATCACTAATGCTGATAGATTTGCTTCCCTGTTTTGGGAATGAGGTCATGGACCTTATTTATAGGGTCAAGGGGTTCCGATAAGCGTACCCCAGGGGGTGCCTATCGAAAAGTTACCCTTGACACTGTGCCGATAGGTAGGGTTCATGATCTGCCAATTGGAAGTCTCATGCAAACTTTTATGGAAAAATGAATGTAACGCACAAATTCTTAATCCAAATTATGCATGGGGAATATCATTAGAAATATATTTCAGTGGCCTTAGAGAGTCCTTTGGACCGCTCCTAGGTTCGGTAGTTGAGTTTGGGTCAAATGTGGCTCAGAAGCGCACGTAGGTCCTTTGGGTGGGAGATCACCAAACGCAAACAGATTGTTCATCCGTATGATAAGTCTGAATCATGCATAGGGTGGAAATTTGGAATGGTTTGGAGATTTACTTTGACATTCCACAGAGTTTCGGTTGGTTCGGGAAATTAAGCTTAGTCAAATGGGGCTCGAAATCACGCGGTGACCTATCGGAGTAAAACAAATCGTTCGTTCGTACCGTAGGTGAGAATCGTACATGGGGTGGACCGTTAGAAAGTTTAATTAGTGGCCTTCAGAGATTAATTCAGTCTCATTCGAGCTGAAGAGTTGACTTTGCTCAAACAGAGTATGGGAGCACCCGGTGGCCTTCGAATCGATTTTTGGGGGAAAAGTGAACGTTCATCTGAACGCTTATTCTTTTAAATGGTCGGGGTGGACCGTTGTAAAGGGGTTTCAGTTCCCTTCAAAGATTCTTGTGACACCCTGCCTAATTAAATACCGGGCGATCACTCCTTTATTAAATTAAAATCAAGGTGAATAGTTGGTTCATTGTTAGCATCACTGTCGCAAAAATAACTTTTCGAATTAAACACCCTAAATAATTAAGCTAAGTGTCAAAACCATTGAAAACCTTATTTCCATTTTATTAAATCCAATTATAAAACCTTTAACCATTAACATTTTAAGAGTCACACGTTAAGTATATAACAAAATTGAACATTCAAGAGTTTAACCATCAATAATAAATTCCAACATTAAAATACTAAAGGAAAACATCTTGACAGAAAAAAATCCCGAAATAAAGATAATAAAATTAAAAGAATTACAATCTCTGACAATACCAAATAAATAATTGATAAGGGCGACACATGCCCCACCCGAGTAAAACTGAACTAGAAGTGGATTCAACAATGAAGTCGTCTAAGCCAGGGCCTGCAACTCCCACAAAAGCTACAACACGTTCCATTTCAAGAATCCTAAGCATGATGCCCCTGTGGTTAGGCAACTGTAGTACATATATATGTACACGCAAGAGAAAAGAAATAACAACAAATGGGTCAGAGCCCGAATATAAAACAGTTTTAAAAAATAGTTTTGCAAGTATTTAAAATGCTTATCGGCTAATGCAACAGTCATATTAGTATGTGACACTCTCTTGAGAATTCTCACCTCTCATCTAGTGTGCACGTCTACCGTACTAAAGAATCCCATATATCTTTCTAACTTATTCTCTATAAGTCTTACCACGTGAAATTAAGGTTATGATATTCACTTTAGAAAAATATCTCTCTTCAAGATTTCTTACGTAATTTAGAATAATTTCGTATCATTATTATGTTTCCGAATACTTATAGTGAAGCTGAAAAATTTATACATTACTTAACTACTATTTCACTCAGTAGAAAGTTGTCATATAGATATACGTATATATATTAGTTACACTTATAATATATATACAAACGGCACCCCACATAAAATCTACGGTGAAAAGTTTCCATAAATAAGTATATATATACCAATCACTTATATAGTACATATATACTAACGGCACCCCACATAAAAACAATGGTGCTGGCATACTCTGCTATCAAGTCCCTATATCACACATATTTAGGGAAATGCTAGTTCGGAATCACTCTCGAACTGCATTAACACAAACACATACAAATGGAGGCGAAGCATAGTTTCAGGTCCTAAGAGGTCATCACATACCCACGCGTCTCTTTGGACCGTCTAAACTATCAATCAGATATCCTGTACCTAGGAATCTTATGCTCTCGGGTACAAGTCAATATCCCCCATAAAGGTCCCATAAAGATAAGACTATCCCAGCGCGGAAACCTCCGTGATAACAAGTATCCCAGGTACGATTTTTTTACAGAAATAATATATGCACAATCACAGCGTCATATATATAATATATGTATTCACATCCACATTATGAAATCAGGCGTGCTCATGACCCATAATTATAATTATCCGTTATTACCCATTCTACTCGATTATTTCATATAACGGACTCATTCATTTTATTCTCGCAATTAAGCCATTCTAAACTCACCTCTCGTCTCTCGAAGTATTATCTTTAATTAAGTACAATTTCAGTAAGCCCGCACTTACCTTCTACTCAAACTTCCTAGATGTTTCGATTATTAAATCAACGCACGTATGATTTTCAAAGTATAAATATCTCCCCTCTTACCCTTTATATCCCTTCACCTTAAAGTCCCCCTTAACGGGGTATATCTTGACCCTACTGGTCCTTCTTATGTCTCATTATGTTCTAGCAACCCTAACCAAAGTTTACTACTTATCAAATCGGATTAAGCTAAAATGATCAAAAATGAAATTTTCCAGGAGGGGTCCATCGATCGATGAAAGGGGGTCCATCGATCGAACCGTGGATCGATCGTTTCTCTGGGCTCGATCGATCGATCAAACAGGTATGGCAAAATCTGTAGAATACCAGTTACGGGTTATATCATCCAAACTCATCAAATTCCAAACTTTTAACTCCCAAACTCCTAGAAATTGATACCACAAACATAATAAACCCAAGTGAGTAATAATCTATGTAAGGCATACGAGTTTTCATCAAGAATCATGGGTTCAAAGGGCCAAACTCTATATAATTCTCACGAACCCTAATATTTTACTTATCTTAGTTTCTTTCATTCTTTTTCCAGATTTTCTATCACTAATACCATGGAAATTCGTGGTTCAACCTCTACATGTGAAATGGATTTCTAGAAATATGATCTCTAGCACTATAACATGCAATTTGTGTCTCCAATTAACGTTTTCCTTAAAGAACACTAATACTAATCAACCTTAGACTAATATAAAAGGATGCATTAACTTGATTAAAGCAAGATAGATACTTTCATGGAAACTTAATCTCTTACTTGTGGAAGAAAAAAGGTGCGGTTGTGATCCCCTTCGCGCTATCTACGATTTGGCGGCGACGGCGGTGCAACCGGAGGTGTTCTTGGCCTAGAACTCTTGGAGAGCTTCTCCTCTTCCTCTCCAATGGCCGTCATTAATTTTTTTTGTTATGTTAACCCTAGAAGATAACACTTTCCATCTGATATAACCCTATAAAATTCGTGGGTTTAATTACCCATAATTACGAAATGTCCAAAACGCCCTCCCGGGGTACTAAATAGGCCTAAAAACACCCCGAGACCCAAACTAACCCCCGGGTATAATTTTCTGACTATCTTGACCCTTTCGGACACTTTGGCGCCCTCATTTATTCACTTTTATTAATCAACATTTAGTCCCGACACGACACGGGCGCGTCCCGACTTAAATTTAATTGCCATTTTATTCACACGTGACAATTTGATAAAATAAATCTCATATATTACCATACTCATCCAGTAACATTCAACAAATAACAAATTTCCAATAATTACTAACTCTCATCACGCTAGTAAATATTTAAAACAACATTCCGGATTAAAATTAAATTAATTTATCTCAATTAAATTTAATAAATCCCTAAATATAAAAGCCATAAAAATATGGGGTATTACATACTTCCCCCCTAGTAACGAAATTTTGTCCCGAAATTCGGAAAATAAGGCCTACCTGGTAGCACAATTCTGGATATCTTTTCTGTACGCAAACTATCTACATAGTAAGGCACTTAATCACTATAGCCCCTTTTCTTACAGCAAGCTTGTTTAACATTCTCATTGGAGACACTTCACATGGTGCTCCTAACCGACAACATTCGCATAGGTAACGCCTATACATTATAAATTTCCATTATCTCACTATCATTGGGAGGCTGCACCTCACTACATGACAACTACTCGGATTCATTTATATACAAAACTCCCATTCTGAGAAAAACCATACGAATATTTGACCACTCTTGTTCGCCTAAGACAGTCGTTGAATTCCACCATACGAACATTACATCAGCGGCGGTAGCGACGATGTCAGGGGCTCCTTTTGTACGGTTGCACTCTCATAGTTACAACCTTCGGTGAGCTGATGGGGGGTCGGTGCGTCTGCAGCATCGTCCTCATGCGATGGACCCGGAGAAGTTGGGTCTGACAGAGGAGGTCCTTCATCCTGCGGTATGTCTTTTTTGACTTTCTTGATTTCCTTTTTCTCATGCTGGACTAAATTGATCTTTTCTATTCTTCCTCATAGCATATCAGTGTTTTGACCACTTGGCTGCAAGACAAAAGGGACTGGATATCTTCGACGAATGCTCATATTTGTTAGGTGGTTCTGATTCCTTCTTTTTTGGTGCCGTTTGCCTCATCCGAGGAAGGGTTTGGCTCTAGAAGTGGGGGCACATCGTCTCGTCGTAGGGGGAAGAGGGAACACTGTAGGGATGGGGGATCTTAGAGAGAAAGGGAGAAGAGAGAAGAAAGAGAGAGAGAGAGAGAGAGAGAGAGAGAGAGAGAGAGAGAGAGAGAGAGAGAGATAAAGAAATTAGGTTCGGGCTAAGTCTCGTTGTTTTTTGTCTTTTCCTGCAAAATATCAATGTATTACAACAAAATATATGCAAATGAAGAGTGAAATTTATGTTAATTTTCTTGTTTAGTGATTAATGCACATGCTCTTTTTACTTTGTTGCTGAGACAGTAAAATGAATTTTGAACATTGATTTGAGAAGGACTTTATTTAAAATGAGATTAGTAACAACATAAGTATAAAATTATGTTCGGAATTTCCTTAAAATATTAAAAAAAATTATTGAGTTTTTTTCATTTTGACAAAAAAGAAAAAAAGGATTTTCCCAAAATAGAGGGTTATCGATCGGTATGACCCATGTCCCGCCTATCGACATATTAGTCCTGTCCAATCAATCCAAGTCTTTGATTTCACTTTCTTCAATTACTTGGTACTTGATGGGGTAAGTCTTACTTCGATTTATGTAGGGTTCCTTACTTTGCTTGGGAGTTTCCAAGTAAAAAATGGGGTGTAGTTGGGGATTTCCTCCTCACACTTTTCATTTTCTTTCTTTTTCATATTCTTACTTGCTTATTATATCTTGGTCTTACAAGATGTCTCTCCCTGGTAGCATTGACTTCTCAAACTACCTCGAAGCCTAGGAAGAAATGTGTTCTTACAATGTTGATTATGACGCCTTTCACGTGTGGTAAATCTCTATATGGAATAATCGACCCATTTAGTGGAACATGTTGATGGCGGCTGTCCTGTTTTGGTATCCTAAGGATCATGTCTTCTGCAACGGGTTAGATGAGATTTTTCCTACCTACGAGGAAATTTCAACCATGCTGGGTATAAATCCCTGAGTCGCTGTGGCTCTGCTTGAGTTTTACTATTCTCCTAGGGAATTGCTGGCTGGACTTCTTCATAGTTTGCCTTTGGCGTCTAGGCCATTGGTTACGGGGGGAATGATTTCCCTTCCGACGATTTTGCATTTCGTACATTCGCAGGATGTGGGTGATGTTAGATATGCCAGGGCCATCATCTTAGGCATTGTTTCAAAAGTCCTATTGGTGACCGGGGAGATGCTGGTGGACCCCTAACTGGCTACTCTCATTTTTTGGATGTCGTACCATCGTAATTCTGTGGCGGTGACACTCACGGAGACTTTGAATGGACTGGATGCCTAGAGGGACAGTCTTTCTGACTTTTTGAGGGTTAGCCCTGTAATGTTATTTATGTGGATATCATAGAGGTTTCTTTTGGTGGTCCCATCAGAGTATCCTTTGTAAACAGTGCTAAATTTCTTCTCATGCTATTTCATTAGCATAGGCCTTGACATTGAGAGATGAGGGAACTGGTTAGTAGAGCATAGGGATTGAGGCTTACGTTGGTTTGTGCCTTGGTGGGGGAGATATTGCCCATTCTGGAGCTCAAGGAGTACCAATATGTCCGATTAGTAGGCCTCAAGAAGACCTCTTTTTACATTCCCTAGCGGATGCTGCGCCAATTTAGTTCGAAGAAAATCGTGCCACCATGGACACTGAACTTCTTTCCTGTGGAGGACCTAATAGAGCGTATGTGAATGCGGTTTGGTTCTCTGTGAGAGAATTGTCATCTGTTGACCCGTTTTTCTCAGTCTACCGGGAGAGTCAGACATGTCTTCGGGGACTACATGAATTAGTTATGGACGAACGTAGTGGCTAGGATACTGGCTGTGGAGGCTGGTCAAAGGTGTTTTTCCATAATTGACACCATGGAGGGAGGCACTGTGGTCTACCCCATGCTAGTTCAGGCTTATCGCTATATGGAGCATCTGCAATAATCCATTCAGGCAGGGGAGGTTTGTGGTGCCCAGGATGCAGGTGATGATGGTGTTGGTTCTTCTTGCAGCTACGGGAAGGGCTTTGAGAAGAAATTTTGTAATAGGTATGGTTTTGTGGTTTGTGGGAATATTTGGGGGTGATTTTCAGGAGTAGTGGGTCTTGTTATTGTAATACCCCGAATTTTTTATTGATATTTATTAAAGGGATTAATTAAATTAAATGTGAATTAATTGAAAATTAATCCGGATATAAATACTAATGAGATGTGAGTTGGTATTTGATTATATATGGCAATATATGAATATCGAAAATATTAAAAGTTGTCGCGAGACGGAAATACGACAATTTGGAAAATTTAGTCGGGACGCGCATGTTTGTCGCGTCAGAAATGAAATTATTTGAATTAAAGTGAATTTTATTTTTATCAACCGAATGGTCATTTTGAGTGTGCCAACGAGTCCGTAAGGGTCCAAATAGTCAGAAAATACTAGTCGGGGGTTTAGTTTGGGTCCTGGGGCATTTTTGGGCCATACCGGCAATAAAAAAGGGTATTTTAGTAATTTTGAAATTTTAAGAATTAAAACCTACGAATTTTAAGAGTTAATTATACATTATTAGTAATCCACTAAGCCCATTACCAGCATTTGACAAGTTAGAGGGCTACGGGAGTATTAGAAAGAGTTGGAAGAGGTTCCCAAGAGAAAACCCATAACCACCATCTTCAACCTTGGGAGAAATCTATAGAGAGGGGAGAGAACAACCTTCAACCTTCAACATCAAATTCTGAAGAGCAATATAAGGAAAGTGATTTAGTATTTTTAATGCATTGAATACGTCTTCCATGCTTAGTGTAGGAATTATCTCATATTGACCTTTGTGAAGAAAACCCATGAAATTTGTTGGAGAAACTTTGACCTTGGGTTAGGATTTGCATGTAGTATGTTAATGGACTGAGTTAATACTTAAATAGTTTTATATGATGAATTAAAAATGGATTTTTGATGAGTAATTAGGCATAAGAAAATTTGGAGTTCATGTTCATAGGGTTTTGAAAGAATAATTGAAGATTCATGTAATCCCACGATAATTTGTATGATTTTACCCTTAAATGTGTTGAGGAATGATCTAGGATGATTATAAATGGTTTATATACATTAAAGGACAATTTGGATGGACTTAGGGTGGATTTATAGGAGAGTAGAATTGAGAAAAATGGAATTGGGATTTTCTGGGTTAAAACTGCCATCTGGTTAGAAGACCTGCCCAGGTCGTTCGAACGACCTCGTTCGAACGAACTTCTAATGAGATGACAGTATGACTTCTAAAGAGTTGGTATTTCGTTCAAAACCCTTCGTTCAAACGACCTCGTTCGAACGAGACTTCTAACGAGTTGAGAGAATGGCCTTTTTGGCCTGATTTGATTTCTAGTACCCCGTAGTCTTATTCAAATGGTGAGATAACTTTCCCTTATTAAGTAGTAAAGTATAGTTGGGAGATTTGGGGTATATTGAGGAGTAAAATTTAGAATAATGACTTGAACCGGATGACACTTTTGGATTAGGATGCGAGTGACTAAACACGAAGTGAGGATAATTGATGACGTAAATACATATAAACCGGGGACTTGTGATTTGTATATTACTAAGAGTTGGTATAAGAATGAGAAGTCTACCAAAAATAATTACTAGAATATCTAAGATGTGAGAATATTTAGTATATGTAGTTATCTGTGTATGACATACCTACCGTACTTGCTATCATGGGAGGTTGGCGTTCGTTTAGGGCCATTTAATCTTTGTGTGCCTACGAGGGGATTTAGATTGGTACCTCGAGGACATAGGTTAGAGAAAGACTTATTGAGAAGTTACTAAGTCTGCTGATCATGGGAGCGTAGGTATGTGCGTGACCCATGTAATGTGAACTATGTTCGCCTCCATTGTTTGTGGTTGTTGTTAATGAAACGTATCTTGAGAGATTCGGAATACGTAGTCCTCATGTACGTGATGTACCGTGATTTGATAGTAGAGTATGTGTGCACCGCAGCTTAGTCTCGAGGTGCTAGTAGTTGTATATTTTTGGTGAGAATAATATAATGTTAATTGAAATGAATTATCGCGAATAATTGTGAGTGGGAATAATAGCAACTGTCGTAAAGTGAAAATGTCAGATTTCTAATAAATTGTATTGTTAAAGTGGGAAAACTGTTTAATAAGGTACAATACTCTATTAAAAAGAAGATGTTGGAGTTTGAATTGGTTATCATATGAAAATGTTACATTTAGCATTGAACTGGTAGATATGGGAGCAACTAGAAATGGGTACGGGTACGATAGGACTGGACAATTATTTGAGAGGCGAGGAACTCATGTGAGTGCACACACTATCATGTACTTTATATTCATTGTTTAATGATATTAAACACTTGTATATTTTTAAATTATTTTCACATTTGGGCTCTGACCCGTTTTCTTTCAAATCTATTTTTGTAAAAACCTTTTTAGGTGCCCAGCCACAAGGACACCATGCATAGGAATTCAATTCAGGTGACGTGTTGTAGCTGTTGTGGAAGTTACAGGACCCTAACACTAGACGCCTCCATTTCTGATCTTGACTCCATTTTCAGTTTTTATCATCTGTTGGGCATGTCGCCCTTTCCTTTTAGAGATATTTTACCTATTCAGTTACTTTAAACTTTGGGTTGTAATTAATTTTAGTGATGCAGAATTTGTATTTATTTATTTTGGAACTTGGTTTGTTGTGAGGAGTTTTCCTCCAGACTCATTAGTATTGGATGGTTAATCTATTGCGACTATATAATGTGTTGGTTGTGTTAATTTCTCTTAATTCATTTTTGCATGATTAATCGGGTTTAATTAAAATAGACAACTCACTCTTTTAAATACTAGGTGGTTAGTAAATATTAAAAAGTTTTCGACAGTGATGCTATGAACTGAACCAACTTGGCATTTTGTATTAATTTAATAAAGGAGTAGCTACCCGGTATTTAATTAGTCGGGGTGTCACAGGTGGTATCAGATCATAAGGTTCTAGTGTCGTTAGAATCTGTATGGCTTGTTATGTTTCCGCTGAGCTTTCTTTGATATAGAGCCCTATATTTTAGGACTGTTGTATTGTTTTGTGTATGTTTCGCTCTTCAGCTATTTTGAGTTAATAACTGCGAACTTATAAGGCTTTACTCTCATTTCAGATGCCTACATGATGTGCGCAGCGAGTTCCTAGGGATGCACCGCCAGAGCCACAGCCTGCACCAGTTCAGGGCACCATGAATGCCGCCGAGGTTGCAGCTATTGTAGCCCAAGCGGTAAATGCCGCCCCAGCCGTTGTACAGCAGGCTCCACCCCAGGCGCCGATAGTTGGGTCAGTTCAGGCTCAGGCATTCCCGTCTGCTTGGGAATGCGTTCGTGATGCTTTTCAGAAAGCACACCCTCCGGAGTTTGCAGGTAGCTCCGATGTTATGGTATCCAGTCAGTGGAGGAAGGATATTCAGAGGCACTTAAAGATGTACGAGTGCACGAATGTTCAGAAGCAGATATTGGCTACTTTCAAGCAAGTAGGATCTGCATTGCAGTGGTGGGAGTCCATTACCACCGCGGAGGAGAGGGACACCCTCACTATATAGAAGTTCTGGGTGCGGTTCGACCGAAAATATTTTCCGTCAGCTGTTCACACGGAGATGAGGAGGAAATTGATGAACCTCAAGCAGGAGGGAAAGACCGTAGCCGAGTATGAGGCTGAGTTTACCAATCTTTTGAACATTGTTCCGAATGAAATACCGACTGAGGAGAAGAAGAATCAGAAGTTCACGGATGGATTGACTTGGAGAATCCGTCAACACTTTTTCGGGAATCTCTCGTTGGCCACATATTCTGATGTGGTTAACGCTGCATTACTTTACTGCCAGGATCATCGCTTCCACATGTCTGAGAGCAAGAGATCAGGGGAGTCCAGCGAACAGGGTGTGACTTGGGGAAATGGTGCCAACGGGGCACAATCTGCTCAGGGACAGTACATGCAGGGTGACCAGGGTTCCCAACAGGGGGATTCTAAGCGATTTAGATCTGGGGGTTTCAGAAGTGGACAGGGAGGTTTCAGACAGGGCCATCGGGGCCAGAATGGTCAGCAGAAGCAACTTCACCAGGGCCAGCATGGCCAGGGGAGGAATGGTAATGGCCACCAGGGCTGAGGGCAGCCAGGACAGCGAGGAGGAAACTTTTTGGGGAAGTGTTTTGTTTGTGGCAAGACTGGCCACAAATGTCAGGATTGTCCTGATAGGGGCAGGGCCCCACAGCAGCTGCAGCAGGGTGCTCGACATGAGCCACAGTGGCCTATGTTTCCCGCTGCCCTCCCAGTACCACAACAGATGGCAGCACTACCACCCATTCCAGCGATCCCAGCCCAGCAGGGACAACTCCGGTATGGGAGAGTGTATCAGCTCCAGCATGCAGCAGCCCCATAGGACCCACCAACCATTGAGGGTATGTTCTCTATTCAGGGGACTATAGGGAGTATTTTATTTGATACGGGGGCCACACATTGTTTCATTGCCATAAGATTTGCACGCACTATTGGGTTGTTAGGCACCGCCGAGAGCACGCTTACATGTGTAGATTCATCGTTGAGTAGGGGTTCCATGATTTCCCTTATTTGTAGAGGTGTCGGTATAGAGATCGGGAGGTTTACTTTACCGGCAGATATGTTAGTGTTAGAGATGACTGAGTATAATGCCATTATTGGTATTGATTGGCTAGTTGCATACCGAGCCATGATTGACTATTTCAGTAGGAGTATTATTTTTGCTATTCCGGGACAAGAGATGTTTATAGTGGCGATGCCTCTCCCTGAGGGAGGATCGTCCACTCACTTGTACTATATAGAGGAGGAGACCTCTAAGGAAGTGGTGATACCACTCGATGCGATTCCAGTTATTAGGGAGTTTGCCAACGTATTTCAGGATATACCTAGACTACCTCCGAGTAGGGAGATAGACTTTGTGATCGATTTGACATCGGGCACTCGACCTATTGCCCGCGCACCTTACCGTATGGCTCCAGTAGAGATGAGAGAGTTACGGGATCAGATTGAGCAGTTGTTGGGTCAGGGGTTTATCCGAAGGAGTACTTCGCTGTGGGGTGCCCCTGTGTTATTCGTAAAGAAGAGGGATGGATCATTGAGGTTGTGTGTAGATTATCGAGAGTTAAATAAGGTTACGATACGAAATAAGTACCCGTTGCCCCGAATCGATGACTTATTCGACCAGCTGAGAGGAGTTTCTTTCTTCTCAAAGATTGATTTCCGTTCAGGATACCATCAATTGCGTATCAGGGAACAGGACGTCTTGAAGACTGCTTTCTTAACGAGATATGGTTCCTACGAGTTTCGGGTTATGCCTTTTGCCTTGACCAACGCTCCATCCGTGTTTATGGACTTGATGAATAGGGTGTTCAGAGAGTTCCTAGACCAGTTTGTCATTGTCTTTATTGATGACTTCTAGTTTACTCCCAGATAGAAGAGGAACACGCCGAGCATTTGAGACAGGTTTTGCAGACGCTACGTCAGAACGAGCTGTATGCAAAGTATGAAAAGTGTGGGTTTTGGCTGAAGGAGGTTCAATTTTTGGGACATATCATTTCAGACTGGGGGATATCTGTAGATCCGGGGAAGGTATCCGCGGTGAGGGAGTGGGGACAGCCCACGACACAGACTGAGATTCGTAGTTTCTTGGGCCTAGCAGGATACTACAGGAGGTTTATTCTGGGATTCTCAAAGATAGCGGGTCCTTTGACACATCTGACTCGCAAAGGTGTGCCGTTTATCTGGAGTGATGCCTGTCAGTTGGCATTCGATGAGTTGAAGGACAAGTTGACCCCAGCACCTGTATTAGCGTTGCCCAGACCAGGAGTTGAGTATTTAGTTTACACCGATGCATCCTTACAAGGACTCGGAGATGTTCTGCAGTAGGAGAGTCAGGCCATAGCTTATGCTTCCCGTAAGCTAAGGCCCCATGAGAGGAATTACACCACACATGACTTGGAGGTAGCGGAATTTGTATTTGACCTTCGGATTTGGAGACATTACCTCCTATGGGAGAAGTTTCGATTGTTCATGGACCACAAGTCCCTACAGTACCTCTTCATGCAGAAGGAGTTGAATATGCGTCAAAGACAGTGGCTTGAGTTTATGAAGGATTATCAGTTTGATATCCAATATCACCCGGGGAAGGCTAACATGGTAGCAGACGGATTTGAGCCGTAGGCTAGTAAATGAGGTGGCTGCGGTGTGGAAAGAAAAGTGGAAGGAGTTGGGACAACAGGATGCAGTGGCCCGATCGTTCATGTCTGTGATGACTGTTACACCGCAAATTGTTACGAGAGTGGTCAAGGCCCAGGCAAATGACTCGTTCTGTCAGGAGCAGATAGTTCGATTACTAGCAGAGGGAGACGAGTCCTATTCCGTTAGCTCAGATGGGGGATTACGCTTCAATGGGAGACTAGTTGTTCCGGAGGGGGAAGACTTGCGACACGAGGTTATGGCGGAGTCGCACAGCTCACGGTTCGCGGTACACCTGGTGGGGACAAAATGTACCAAGACATTAGACGTCAGTATTGGTGGAGCGGGATGAAGAGAGATATTGCCATGTTTGTTTCTAAATGCGCCACTTGTCAGTTGGTCAAAGTGGATCATCAGAGACCAACAGGACTTCTACAGCCGTTTGAGATTTCGGCATGGATATGGGAGAGCATATCCAAGGATTTTATCATGGGGTTACCTACGTCACAGAGGGGTCACGAATCCATTTGGGTAATTGTGGACCGATTGATCGAAGTTGCTCATTTCCTACCTGTGAGGACAAACTACACTACGAGACAGTATGCCCAGATTTTCATTGTGGAAATAGTGAGACTTCATGGTGTGCCCCTAAATATCGTGTCTGACCGAGACAAGATATTTGTTTCACGATTTTGGGAGAGTTTCCAGGAGGCCATGGGCACTGAATTACGGTTGAATACGACTTATCACCCGCAGACCGATGGGCAGACCGAGCGTACAAATCAGATGTTGGAGGACATGTTGCGTATGTGCATAATAGACTTTGGGGGCGGATGGGAGCAGTACCTTCCACTGGTGGAGTTTGCTTATAATAACTCCTACCAGTTCACCATTGGCATGGCTCCATTTGAGGCATTGTATGGTAGACCTTGTCGTTCCCCAGCATGTTGGTTAGAAGTGGGGGACAACAAATTACTTGGGACGGGGGTGATACAGGATACTTCGGCAAGGATATAATTGATACGGAGTCGCATTCGGGTAGCTCAGGATCGGCAGAAGAACTACGCTGATGCGAAGACGTTCTTCAGAGAATTCAAAGTGGGGGACCAGGTTTTACTCAGAGTATCTCCTATGAAGGGGATCATGCATTTTGGGAAGAAGGGGAAACTGGCACCAAGATATGTGGGGCCATTTCCTATCATCGAGAGGATTAGGACAGTTGCATATAGACTTGGATTAACGGAGCACTTGCATAAGATTCAT
The DNA here is from genome assembly GCA_949130495.1 of Sambucus nigra. Classification (NCBI taxonomy): domain Eukaryota; kingdom Viridiplantae; phylum Streptophyta; class Magnoliopsida; order Dipsacales; family Adoxaceae; genus Sambucus; species Sambucus nigra. Next base: position 165,449,276 of record OX422215.1, on the reverse strand, counting down.
GATGTGTTCCATATTTTCTCACTAAGTAAATATCTTAGGGATGATTTGGCACATACTCACATTGCTTTGGATGACATCGACCTTTAGCCCGATAGTTCCTACGAGGAGGGGCCGATTGCTATTTTGGATCGAAGCGAACGGAAACTGCGGTAAAAAATAGTATCGTTGATACGTGTTTAGTGGCGGCATCATAATGCTGAGGAGTCCACACGGGATCACGAGGATGAGATGCGCGAACGTTATCCAGATTTGTTTTCATCAGGTACTTTTTAGTTCCGAATTTCGGGACGAAATTCGGTTATTAGGGGGGAAGTATGTAATACCCCGCTTTTTTATTGATTTTGATTAAAGCGATTAATTAAATTAAATGTGAATTAATTGAAAATTAATCTGGATATAAATACTAATGAGATGTGAGTTGGTATTTGATTATATCTGGCAATATATGAATATCGAAAATATTAAAATTGTCGCGAGACGGAAATACGACAATTTGGAAAATTTAGTCGGGACGCGCGTGTCAGTCGCGTCAGAAATGAAATTATTTGAATTAAAGTGAATTTTATTTTTATCAACTGAATGGTCATTTTGAGTGCACCAACGAGTTCGGAAGGGTTGAAATAGTTAGAAAACACTAGCCGGGGGTTTAGTTTGGGTCCCGGGGCATTTTTGGGCCATACCGGCAATAAAAAAGGGTATTTTAGTAATTTTGAAATTTTGAGAATTAAAGCCTACGAATTTTAAGAGTTAAATATACATTATTAGTAATTCACTAAGCCCATTACCGGCATTTGACAAGTTAGAGGGCTACGGGAGTATTACGAAGAGTTGGAAGAGGTTCCCAAGAGAAAACCCATAACCACCATCTTCAACCTTGGGAGAAATCTGTAGAGAGGGGAGAGAACAACCTTCAACCTTCAACATCAAATTCTGAAGAACAATATAAGGCAAGTGATTTGGTATTTGTAATGCACTGAATACGTCTTCCATGCTTAGTGTAGGAATTATCTCATATTGACCTTTGTGAAGAAAACCCATGAAATTTGTTGGAGAAACTTTGACCTTGGGTTAGGATTTGCATGTAGAATGTTAATGGACTGAGTTAATACTTAAATAGTTGTATATGATGAATTAAAAACGGATTTTTGACGAGTAATTAGGCATAAGAAAATTTGGAGTTCATGTTTATAGGGTTTTGAAAGAATAATTGAAGATTCATGTAATCCCATGATAATTTGTATGATTTGACACTTAAATGTGTTGAGGAATGATCTAGGATGATTAGAAATGGTTTATATACATTAAAGGACAGTTTGGATGGACTTAGGGTGGATTTATAGGAGAGTAGAATTGAGAAAAATGGAATTGGGATTTTCTGGGTTGAAATTGCCATCTCATTAGAAGACTTGCCGAGGTCGTTCGAACGACCTCGTTCGAACAGACTTCTAACGAGATGACAGTATGACTTCAAACGAGTTGGTATTTCATTTGAAACCCTTCGTTCGAATGACCTCATTCGAACGAGACTTCTAACGAGTTGACAGAATGGCCTTTTTGGCCTGATTTGATTTCTAGTACGCCGTAGTCTTATTCAAATGGTGAGATAACTTTCCCTTATTAACTAGTAAAGTATAGTTGGAAGATTTGGGGTCTATTGAGGAGTAAAATTTAGAATAGTGACTTGAACCGGATGACACTTGTGGATTAAGATGCGAGTGACTAAACACGAAGTGAGGATAATTGATGATGTAAATACATATAAACTGGGGACTTGTGATTTGTATAATACTAAGAGTTGGTATAAGAACGAGAAGTCTACCACTAATAATTATTGTAATATCTAAGATGTGAGAATGCTTATTATATGTAGTTATCTGTGTATGACATACCTACCGTACTTGCTATCATGGGAGGTTGGCGCTCGTTTAGGGCCATCTAATCTTTGTGTGCCTACGGGGGGATTTAGATTGGTACCTCGAGGACATAGGTCAGAGAAGGACTTATTGAGAAGTTAATAAGTCTGCTGATCATGGGAGCGTAGGTATGTGCGTGACCCATGTGATGTGAACTATGTTCGCCTCCATTATTTGTGGTTTTTGTTAATGAAACGTTTCCTGAGAGATTCGGAATACGTAGTCCTCATGTACGTGATGTACCGTGATTTGATAGCAGAGTATGTGTGCACCGCAGCTTAGTCTCGGGGTGCTAGTAGTTGTATATTTTTTGTGAGAATAATATACTGTTAATTGAAATGAATTATCGCGAATAATTGTGAGTGGGAATAATAGCAACTGTCGTAAAGTGAAAATGTCTGATTTCTAATAAATTGTATTGTTAAAGTGGGAAAACTGTGTAATAAGGTACAATACTCTATTAAAAAGAAAATGTTGGAGTTTGAATTGGTTATCATACGAAAATGTTAGATTTAGCATTTAACTAGGTAGATATGGGAGCAACTAGAAATGGGTACGGGTACGATAGGAGTGCACAATTAGTTGAGAGGTGAGGAACTCATGTGAGTGCACACACTATCATGTACTTTATATTCATTGTTTAATGATATTAAACACTTGCATATTTTTAAATTATTTTCACATTCGGGCTCTGACCCGTTTGCTTTCAAATCTATTTTTGTAAAAACCTTTTCAGGTGCGCAACCACAAGGACACCATGCATAGGAATTCTATTCAAGTGACGTGTTGTAGCTGCTGTGGAAGTTACAGGACCTTGACAATAGACGCCTCCATTTCTGATCTTGACTCCATTTTCAGTTTTTATCATCTGTTGGGCATGTCGCCCATTCCTTTTAGAGACATTTTACCTATTCAGTACTTTAAACTTTGGGCTGTAATTAATTTTAGTGATGCAGAATTTGTATTTATTTATTTTGGAACTTGGTTTGTTGTGAGGAGTTTTCCTCCAGACTCATTAGTATTTGATGGTTAATCTATTGCGACTATATATTGTGTTGGTTGTGTTAATTTCTCTTAATTCATTTTTGCATGATTAATCGGGTTTAATTTAAATGGACAACTCACGCTTTTAAATACTAGGTGGTTAGTAAATATTAAAATGTTTTCGACTGTGATGCTATGAACTGAACCAACTTGGCATTTTGTATTAATTTAATAAAGGAGTATCTACCCGGTATTTAATTCGTCGGGGTGTCACAGTTATTATCTGGGTTTTTTTAATAGGTGTAGTGCTGACAAGGGAAATCGTTTGACTCCTTATGCCGATGTAATCGTACAGAAATTACAGATAATAAAATAAATAAGTTTTTGATCATCAAGTTGTGCTTTATTATGATCATTAAGTTTTTGCATTTTGAATTATCTATACTAATCGCAAAGGCAAATGCAATCCTTCTATTAATGTATATGTTAAAATGAACTGTCGTTCTCGGGGATAAGAAAAGAATCGCATTTTGTGAAAAGAAGTGGGCCCCGCTCATGTGAAGTGAATGAGCTTCCTAAGTGCCTCTCAGGGTTTTGTACAATTTTAAAATTCATTTTTTTGAAAATGTTTTTAGAGGATCAGGCACAGGTAGTTCTGGGTAGGGAGAAAAGAAGAGATTTTTTAAGGGAGATGAGAAGAGTCATAACACGCCGAGATTTCGTACTAGGGGTAGAATTTCTAGAGACGGTCCAGGTTGATTGGACATGCCATTTCTTCTCCGTGGCGGTCGATAAGCATAGCGGCGCCTCACTACATGATCTTCTTCATAATATAGAGGCCTCTCCAATTAGGCTTGAATTTCCTTCTAGGTTCCCAGATGGGATCTACTATTTCTTTGAAGCCTAAGTCCCATTCTGAAACATCGCGGTCGTTAACTCTCGTTTTAAAGGATCGCGCTATACATCGATGGTACCCTTCCATGTGATATAGAGATTTCAATATCCTTTCTTCTAGGAGGGTCATCTCGTCAAGAGGACTTTGGTACCAGTCTTCTTCGCTAGCCTTACTTTAAAACATGACAGGTAGTAAGGGTATTTCTTGCTCCATGGGTAGGAATGCTTCCATGCTGTAGACTAGAGAGTTAGGGGTATCCCTAGTAAAAGTTTGAACTAAAGTACGGTATCCCCAGATGGTGTAAGGGATCCGATCGTACCATTCACAATAACTCTCGATCATCTTACCAAAAATGGATTTAAGATTCTAATTGGCTGCTTCGACTGCTCCATTGGTTTGAGGTCGATTTGGAGAGGATTTATGTCTTTAAATCCCACACTCATCGACCACTTCTATAACCTCGAACTCAAAATATAACCCATTGTCTGATACCATCTCGTGTGGGACCCCATATCGACAGATGATGCTTTTCTTGATGAATTTGGCCACTTTCTTGGCATGCAGAACTGTGTATGACTCGACTTCGACCCATTTGGTGAAGTAGTCAATAGCGACTAGGATGAACTCATGGCCATTGGATACCTTTGGTGTAACTTTCCCTATGATGACGATTCCCCAAGTGGAAAATGATTAGGGAGAAGTCATGTTGTATAGTTATCGCAGACGCAGATGTTGTAGGTTGAAGAACTATTGGCATTTAGGACATTTTCAAACATAGGTTGTGCAGTCCTTAACCATAATAGTCCACTAGTACCCCTGCTGAATGATCTTTTTGGTGAGAATATGTCCGTTCATATGGGGTCTGTTCCCACTATGGATTTTCTATATCATTTCTTTATTATCGACCCCTGCGATGCAGTGTAAATGGTTCCATTGAAGTTTCTCATGAACATTTTTTTATCACAAACAATGTATTGGGCGCCCAATCTGTGGAGAGTTGTTCGATCTTTCTTTTTATCTCCCTGGGGATACCTACTGTGTTTGAGGAGGTTCCAAATATCATATTACCAACATTCGGCTATTTTAGGTTCTTCCTCCGCGTTGAGTTCGATGTGGTAGTAGTGGGTTGGTTTGTCTTGTTTCTGGATAAGAAAAGGGGCCATGGTTATTCGTTTGGGCATGTCAATCATGGAGGATAAGGTGGAAAGGGTGTCATCCTGGTTGTTCTTTTCTCGAGGCAGGTAGGGGAAGGTGATTTCTTGGAATTGGGAAGCTAGTTCTTCAAGGTGGACATGGAAGGCTAAGATTTTCTCATTCTTGACTTTCCATTTCCCGAGTACTTGACCAATAATGAGGGTTGAATCCCCATAGACATTGAGTATCAAATTCCTTTTTAGGGGGAAACTTTGAGGCCTACCAAGCACACCTTGTATTCAGTCATGTTGTTGGTGCAGGGGAAATCCAATTTGATGGGAATGGGAGTGTGGGAGTCATCAGGGAAAATTAGGAGGATTCCAATGCCATATCATTTTTTGTTGTCAATTCCATCAAAGAATATTTTCCATCGAAGATTTTATTGGGAGGTATAAAGGATATTCGCGTCTAGGAATTGGGAAATCTAAACATCGACTTCTTCTATCGGGTTGTCAACAAGGTAGTCAGAGATGGCCCTTCCTTTCCTGGATTTTTGTTTGACGTAGGTTATATCAAAGTCATCTAGAAGCATTAACCAACAGTCCATTCAATAGGATAGGGAGAGCTTCTGGAGTAGACACTTAATGGGATCCATCTGGGATACACGTATGATGGGTAAGGCGAGCATATAGTGTCGTAACTTTTGGTTAACCTAGACAAGAATGACACATAATTTTTCCAAAATGGTGTAGTTATCTTCGTAACTGGACATTGGCATAGTAGATGGCTTTCTCCTTATGGTGTTCTTTAAGGTATTGAGCTAGCAGAGCCCTTATTGAAGTATCAGTCACGGTTAAGTATAGAACTAAGGGAAAACCAGGCTGTAGTGGCATGAAAACCGGAGGTCGGTTTAGTTATTTCTTAATTCATTCAAAGGGGTTCTTATCTAGCTTCATTCTACACATGGGTTGAATCCTTTCGTAGGAGTTTGAAGATGGGTTCGTAGATGGAAGTGAATTGGCTGATGAATCAAGTGATGTACTGTAATTTCCCAAGGAATCCTTGGACTTCTTTCTTCGTTCGAGGAGGTGGAATCTCAAGTATGGATTTCATCTTAGAAAGACCTTCTATCCATTTCTTACTAACCATGAATCCTAAGAGTTTTCCTTTAGTAATGCCGAAGACACATTTATGTGGGTTAAGCCGCATTTGGTACTATCGCAGTAGTTCAAAGAATTTCTGGAGAATGGGAACATGACCTTTTTAAGTTTTGGACTTAATAATCATGTCATCCATATAGACCTCGACTTCCTTATGTATCAGATCATGAATAATGGTTGTGGCGTCCCTTTGGTAAGTAGCCCCTCCATTTTTTAGGCAAAATGGCATAACAGTGTGGCAAAAGGTTCCCTAAGGGGTGACGAATGCGATTTTCTTTTGATGATCAGGGTGTATCTTGATCTGGTTATATTAGGCAAACCCGTTAATGAATGACTTAAGATAAATACTGGTTGTGTTTTTAACAATCATATCGATGTTGGGTAGCGGGTAATAATCCTTCAGAGAGGCCTTGTTCATGTCTCGGTAGTCAACACACATGTGGACCTTCTCTCCTAATTTTGGTATGGGTACGATATTGGATAGCCATGTAGGATTTAATTTCTTGACTACTTGTTCTTTTACTTTGAGTGACCATTCGGTACAGAGCTTTCGCAACTTCTATTTGACTCTTTTACATTCCAAGAGAATTAGAATCTCATGTTGTGTTATCTCAGGGCCGATGTTGGGCGTATCATCATAGGACCATCCAAAGACATCCACGAATTCCTTCATTAGCTCTTCGAGTTGCATGCACTCATGCTCATCGAGGGTAGCCCCTATGCTAATATCGTGTGTTTGTCTACTAGAACTGAGATTAATAACAACATTTTCATCTTCATTAACTTTAATACGGTTATGTTGTTTGTTATTAACCTTATTTAGATCTGTTAAGTATTATTCATTTGCAAAGTCATCATCATTAAGAGTTTGATTAGAATCAAGACAATTAATGTAACGCACAATAAGATACTCAAGATCTTCAATTATTTCATTCATGGGAAAGACACCATTGAGAACCTCATCAAAGGAGGTCTCACTTACATCACAGTGAGAGGAAACAACTAAAGGGGAAAGGGTATAAAAATCAAGGTTAGGTGGAATATAAGCAGGTGGCACAGGTACAACATGCTAGTTGAGAAGAGGTGTATCAATATCTTTAATGAGGTAGGATGGATCAAATGATGTAGTCCTTGAGTGGATCATGCAGAGTGTGAGCCCCAGTATCTACAAGTTGAAAGAATCCTCAGAGTCACTGTGCTCATAATCCATAATATCAGCTATGGTCTTTCTAGTGAGTGGTTGTACAAAGTGCTAGAAACTTTCGACCCCCGGGTAGCTGCCTTGAAAAAATATCTCCATTCTAGGTTTTATCTTCTTGTCTATAGGGTCATACCGAGGGGGAAGTTACGTAAGGGGAAATCTTCCCCCTCTCTGATCAATCTTCCATTTAGGGAATCTCCCGAGATAGTTCTTACGCATTCTAACTTTCTCTTTAGTCAAGGCTGATGGCTCAATCAGAATTCTTCTTTTGATGGTTTATATCCCAAGATATAAGGAGGAAAGGCATGCTTCAATGTAATAGGTTTAGTTATCCCATGTTGTCTTTGGCCTAGCCCTATCCGGGCATGAAGTGTGTATGTTCTTGAACATTTGGATTACATTGATGTTTACATGAGGATCATATTATAGACAAACCATGTCTTTGAATTCATCCCCTTCTGGGTGTAGGAGTTGTTCGACTTAGATGCCGGATAGCAACATATCGTTCACCTCGTGTTGTATATCAAGTACCGGATTATTGGTGCCTGTATTCTCGATGTTGTCGCTATCTCCCAAGATGGTGATAACTTATCCCTTGGCAAAGAACTTCAATCTCTGATGAAGGGACGAAGATTCCCCTTTGATGTTGTGGATCCACGGTCGTCCGAGCAGTAGTTTGAAACATGATGGGATGTCAATGACTTAGAATTCAAAAAATGATTTATAGGTTCAGTGGCTATTACGAGTTTGATAGATCCTATTACTTCACAGTGGGGGTTGTCATAGGCACGTAAGAGAGCAGAGGTTGGAGCAAGGTCACTCACTTTTAATCCCATACAACTGTGGGTTCTTAACGGGCAAACATTTAGAGCTGATCCATTATCGAAGTGTGTTAGGGGGGAAAATTTCCCCTATAACTTCAATACATATATTGAGAGCATGATTTTGGTTGGGAGCAATCTTAAGGATTTCCTTTTCAGAGAAGGAGAGAATCCAAGTAGAGGTCAGGGATTCAAATAGGTTCACTTCTTCTTCTGGTGTGGCCGAGGGATGAACTGTGGGTCCTGTGAGTAGCTTGATTAGGGCATTTCGGTGTAGTTAGGAAGACATGAAAAGTCCCCATATAGTGATGTTAGCTTTGTTTTTCTTCAATTGATCAAGGACCTTACTTTCTTTAAGATTCAATTCTGGCATGGGGAGATTTTCAACATCTTTCCCTTTATCTCTTGTTAGTGGTAGTAAGTTTGGTTTCTAGTAGTGTCTCCCTGACCTGGTCATGTGGTTCACGGAAGAGGGGAAAATAGAAACCCTATTTTTTTCATCGATATCTGGTTGATCTACTACCTAGTTGATCTCTCCTAGCATCTCCTCAAATGATATTATTCCTCATTAGTTGGCTATCAGACCAGGCTTTCCTAAATCTTGTTCTTCATCTGAATCCTCAAAATCATCTCCCCATCCGGTGGCAACGATATTGTCTTTCCATACGAAGTCAATACACTCTACAACTTCTATGGCCTCTTCGCATAATTCTTCCCATTCGGCAGGGAAATGCAGGAATGAGGGGCCCAGGTGCCCTTGTAATTTTAAAGTGTCGATCAGCTCGGATATGCTACAAATATCACCAGTTTGTAGAAACAAATCTTCCATGATCTGGACTAGGTCACTACCTAGTTGTCTGACTTTTGGGCCCATTTTCAAGCCTCTAATAATAACCCACTGAATATCTGACAATCGATAGTCATCTAGGAGGGCAATTTGAACCCCAACTCTAGGAGTTGGTTCAGCACTTGGGATAATTTCATATATTTACCTCCAAGACGGGTACAAACAGCAATGCATGCTCTGGTGAGGAGTGATAAGGTTTGATCGGTAAGGTTAGTAGGGTGTAAGATGAAACATGGGCATGTTTCGAGAGGTTTAGGAGAGTATCTGGGTATGAAATGTGATTTATTTGGCATGATTTGGGTTAATGGGTCGAGTTTCGAGTCTTCCTCTAGGAGGATGGTGTTTTCATGATTTGGGTTTGAATTAAGGATAGTGTTTGGTTTAGGATTAGATGGTGGGGTGATGATACCCCAGTCAATCAGGCTTTGGATTATGTTTCGAAGATGGAAAAATTAGTCGATGGTATGGCCAATAGTTCGGTGAAAGTCACAATGGGCATCTGGTTTGAAGTTTTTTGGAAGTGGATTTGGTAACGGACGAGGGTCCAAGGGTTTGATCATTTTTAGTTTAAGAGATCCTGGTAAATTTTATAATGAGGAGCGTGAATCTCGGTATATTCCTTTCGAAATGGGTTTGGGAGACTTTCTGGTGCCTGTGAAGCGACATGTTAAGAGATTTCATTAATAGTAGTGACGGGGATACTAGCACGCTTTTTAAACTTTCTAGGAGAGAACTGTCTAGAGATTTTCTTTGGTTCATCTTCTATCTTGGAAAGACCTTCTTTGATTTCTACTCCTGCTTTTCGGAGGGATTGAAAGTGAAGGCAATAATGTCCTTCCATTATTGCTCGGACATGGGGTAGAAAGTTCTTCTTCATAATACTGACTTGTTCTTCTTTGCAAGGCCAATTGGTCATGGTAGCTATTTTTTCTGTCCATCTTGATATGAAGTTCCTAACTGATTCCCCGGGATTATATTTAAGTAGCTCTAAGTCACGGTGGGTAACCTCTAGCTCCTCGCTGTACTTGTACTGCGATATGAACTCACGGGAAACGTCTTCCCAACTACGAATTATGGATTCTTCAAGGGATAAGAACCAATGGAGGGCGCTATCTTTGAAAGTCTGCTGTAACATATCAGCCATTATTTCTTCGGAATCCCCTAGGAGAGTCATGGCTCAGTGATAGCTACGTAGATGAACGATCAATGGTCCACTGCCTCAAAAATTCTTGATATTGGGCATCTTGAAGTTTTCTGGAAACCTGGCTTTAGGATAAGGAGACATATGGGTGTAGTCCATGCATTTCCCAAAGATTCTAAGATGGTCGAATTTATTGGTTAGCATCATGTGGTCTTCCTTGACCTTATTCAGTTCTTCCTCCTTTGGATCAATAGTTATGGGTAAATTAGCCCCGGTCTGAGTAAGTTTTGGCATAGGAAGTTGGGATACTGGTGGCCTATTAGTAGGAGGAGCCCGTGGAGAATGATGGTATTCTTCAGGAACCCAAATAGGCTGGGTATAGGCCGACCCATAGCACGCGGGAAAATGACCTCAGGATCTTCAGGGATAGGGATTCGATTTCTTTCTACCTCATGAACCTTGTTTTGAAGGTTGTTAATTTTGGCAGTGAGCTGAGATAGAACTGTCAACAAATTCGGCTATACATTCCGCACTTGATCCGTGTTCTCTATAAAATGTGGGTGAGTCTCAGACTCAGAGGAAGTAAGGAGACTGACAGAACTTCGGGGTGGTTTGACTGAAGACCAAAGCTAATAGGGAGCTAGGCTAAGGGAATGTGATCGACCTAAGAAAGAGAAAATTGGAATTTTTTTTGGAAAAGAAAAAAATGGAAACTTGTTATTTTTGGAGAAGGAGGAAAATATTTTTGACATTTTTGGAGAAGATGGGGATTAAAATATTTTTGGTATTTTTGATAAAAGGGGATTTTTTTTTTTTGGAAACATTTGAGAAAAAGAGAGAGGAAAAGACTAGAGATGCGTCTCAGTATGATTATTATGTTTATTAGGTTCTCACATGTATCAAGTTCACCTAAATGCAAAATGAAATGTTGGACGGGAGACGAGCCTGAAAAATTGGGTTTGCAACATATGTAAAGCTATGGTTAGACTTGTAACAAGACCAATGGGAAGGGTTCCATTTTAAAAATTATGAAAAAATTTGGGCCGCTGGCCGACCCAAAATTTTGGCAGATTTTCGGGTCAAAACTGATAATCTAACTTGTGTGTCCTAGCCTTAACACCTATATGTGGGTATGCAGTTGATTCAGTGAATTAGAAAGGGTTCCCCCCTTTGGAGTGACTTCCATAATATACGTCTTGATTTTGAGGGAAATCAGTATGTGTGGACAAGCCATTTCATATACCTGAGTTTACATGAATTGCCTCACTATATACCTGACGAGGATGGTATGTGTGAGAGCAAATTCGATAGACTCGACGTGCGTGAATGAGTTCCTTATGATATACCTCCCAGCATGACTTCGGTCAAGCGGTATGATGTGAGGGAACCATTCGATATACGTCGAAGGTACTTGGCCAATTAGAGATGATAGTCATATCACTTAGGCTAACTGCGAACTACCGAACCAGCACCCATCACGAAGTGACTCTTTAGTTATGGGAAAAAATTGGTCAATAACAATGCTCTTTGGTGATGTCTTGTGAATCATGCATGACTCTTTTATTAGTATCTTATGTGGAGAGTATATTTTCTTGATCATGCCAACCAGGAAGCAAAGTAAAAGTACCAATAGTAAAACTATAACAAGCATGGATAAGTAATGTGTGAGTGATGTGTAGCTATCTATAAGTGAGTGTGATTAATGATCATGGATATACACAAGTGGAGGTGTGTGCTAGTGACACCTAAGCATTGATTTCTAAGTGATGTGTGCAACATATGGATACACGTGATCCTAGATTCATATGGTATGAAGAGTACATGGATAAATTTCTACAAGTGTGTGAAAAGTAGCATAAGCGTGAGGTACATATGAATAATAAAGGGGAACGTGAAAATATGGGAATATAAAAGAAAAATAAAACACCCATATAAACAGAGTCTATCCCTCTTAAAAAATAGTCCCCAGAAGAGTCGCCATTGTGGCCATCCCGGTCAGCGCGGCATTCTTTTTGAGTGGAAGGAGGAGGATCCCTCGAGGAAGAATTGCATCACATTCTCACACCATTCTCTTAGAAAAGATGATTTGCCGTCGTTCGTGTGGGGTGAATGAAAAAAGATAGAGTCGCCAGCCTATTTTTCACAAAACAAGCAAAAGAACAGGTTGCCACTTCGAGAGAGCGACATCAAGGACAAACTGATGCGTACAAAACAAATAGATCGGAGGTTCAGGGGATAAGTTACATAATGGGAAGGTGTTACGCACCCATCCCAACCTTTACGTCCGTCATGGGAAAATGTTAATATTTTCCTTTATCCCCATGAAGTGTGTGTATGTGTTTATATAATGGGGATTGGGATCCTTCGACCCGTACCATAGAAAAGATAGGGTGAGGTCATCCAGTGGAATTTTCCCAAAATAATAATAAATTTAGAAGATTGGATATGAGCATTCAACGCGATATTCATCGTTATTGGAAAAGGATAATATATGTGTGATGAGATGTGAACAAGCATGTTATATGTATATTCGCAATAAAAATAAGAGATTTCGATAAATTTGCAAAATTAGAGAAATTGGAAAATTGGAAAATTGGACTCGAGTCTTGGATTTTTATCCAATGCGCCTACGTAGCCTATAGAGACATCAAAGTCCACGTAGTTCGAATGCAGAATAGGGGTGGGGTTTATCCCATAGTTTCAAACGGAATTTTATTAGGTGCGTATGTGTAGAAAATGTGTTTTTGATTTTGGAAAAAGTGCGGTGGATAATTCCGTCCGGAATTTATGGGTGTAACCCTCTTTTTTTGTGTGTTTTTCATGGAAAATAAAGTATGTGAGATATACTAATAAAATCATAGATGTTAATATGTATGAACTAAAATAAAACTGGATTATGAATATAAAGTAACTTATGGAAAAATAGGAGATTTAAAATAGAAGGGGAAGGAATTGGACCTTCCTTGGAGCTTGAGATTTGATCTTGGATGAACTACCTTAAATGTTGATGGATGTTGATGACAGATAAGGATATTTGACAAATTGGGTGTGAAAAGGATGGGTATTAAGGCTTGAATGACACTTCTCATATGGAACTTCGCTGATCCCGAGAGAATGTTGCTAAGATCACCGATGCTGATGGATTTTCTTCCCTTTTTTGGGAGTGAGGTCATGGCCCTTATTTATGGGGTCAAGAGGGTGATGATCAACGTAACCCAAGGGGTGCCTATCGGTAGGTCACCCTTGACACTGTACTAATAGGCAGGGTTTAGGACTTTCCAATCCGTAGTCTTGTGCAGATTTTTCTGGAAAAATGATTGTAGCTCACAAACCTTTTATCTGAATTGAGCACGGGTCATAGATTTAGAAATATATTTTGGAGGCCTTTAAGAGTCCTTTGGACCGCTCCCGGGTTCGGGAGTTGACCTTGGGCCAAATATGGCTCTGAAGCGCACGTCGGTCCTTGGATGAGAGATTATTGGATGCAAACGGATCATTCGTCCGTATTGTAAGTCAAAATTGCACATGAAACAGACCGTTGGAAAGCTTAGGAGATTTACTTTGACATTCCAAAGAGTTTCACTTGGTTCGAAAAGTTAACCTTGGTCAAACAGAGCTCGAAAGCACCCAGTTTCCTCTCGGAGTAAAATAGATCGCTCGTCCATACCAATGTCCAGAATCACGCACAGGTAGAATTTTAGAAAAGTAATTCAGTGCCCTTTGGAGATTCATCCAGTCTCGTTCGAGCTGAAGAGTTGACTTTTCTCAAATGGAGTCTTGGAGGGCCCGCTGGCCTCCAGATCGATTTTCAGGGTAAAACTGATTATTCATGCGAACGATTATACTTTGTTGCACATGTGGTAGAACGTTGGAAAGGGGTTTCAGTGCCCTTCGAACATTCAAAGATATTTTCTCTAATGGTGGAGTTGATTGGGGTCAATTCGGGGCCCGAGAGCACCCGATGAGTTTTCAGTAGTGAAATAGTCCATTCGTCCGAACCGTTATGCCGATTCGTCCACGGGGCAGACCGTTGGAAAGGTTATTTGGAGCCCTTAAAATATTCAAAGAGCTTTCTCTCTAAAGAAAGAGTTGATCGAAGTCAAATGGGGCTTGGGGGCACCCGATGGCGTCTAGATCGGTACTCAAAGTGTGACCTAGGTTTGCAGTGGAAAAGGGGAGTGCTAGGGGTCTAAGGAGAGACTTGGGGGTACTAGAATATGGTGTCTACACATATCGTATATATACTGTCTCTCTACCCGTATATATATATATATATATATATATATATATATATATATATATATATATATATATATCATCAAATTCGTCTATTCATGCCTATCTCACGTGTCATTGGCCTATAATCCCGAATATACCAATTTTTATTTATTCATAAGTATACATGCACTTATTTTAATCCCATAAGTAGTCTATCAGTTATGATACAATTATAATAATAATTAATTCCCGAATATTTTCGTACCACAACTTGCTAGTATTCTAATTCCATCCTACACAAACATTTAGATTTACTCATATATAATCAACATATATATATATAATAGGGTATGCCCGTGCCTGAAGGCACGCTGATAATCGCAAAACGATGAAAATTTCCAAAGTACAAAATTAAATAATTTCCAAAGTACGATAATTCAAGGGCTTATCTTCCAAGCACAACAACAAAAAAATCCAAAAGATAATGTTAAAATTATATTGCTTAACACCCAAAAACATATCATTATAAATGTTAGTATGTGCGAACATAACAAACATCTCATCTCAAATGTATTTTCTACCTCTAAAATATTCAACTACTTCCACGATGTAAGAGTGAAACTTACTTTTAATTACTTTAAATTACAGTACATGTTAAATGAAACTCGATGTAAGAGCGAAACTTCCATCCTAAGCTTCCTCCCCCTTCTTCTCATACAGTTAGGGGAAGGAAAATTGATTTCAAAACTTGGGTGATTCCCAACAATTTATTCCCGTTTGGCACAAATGAATTTTTAGCCAACTCCATAACTCACTCAAATGGCGCAAAGTTAATAATTATATTTAGTCCAATACCGACTTAAAGTGTTGCACAACTAAATATTATTCACCAAGTTGTGCGGATTACAACTGTTATATCAACCCACTCGTTGGAGAATCTACATTTAAATTCGGTGGTTGATGGAGCTTAGGAAGTTTGTGGATTCGAGAGTGCTAGCAATTTTTCAATTGGACCTAATTGTTGTTGTGAATATAAATTAATCCGGACATCATTATCTTCTCAAGACTATGTGAACGCTTATGGATAGATCATAACAATCCTCTACAAATATCTAAGGAATTATCGAATTTCTGACAATCCGTAACAGATCTTGGACTGCCTTAGGTAGTTGGTCAAGCGTCTACAAAATTTCTGGCTGATCACTCGAAGTAAAATTAGCATAATTAGGCAATTGTGCAAAATCATAGGAAATAGAACATCACTAAATCATTATATAACTTTGGATAAGTTAGACTTATAAATACATATAATTAAATCTTATCTAAGTTTTTAAATAAACAGTTAATGGACAATAATATGGGTTGATGTCAATTAGTCAGTTTTCATAAGTATAAGAAATCAAGTATTTTAAAGTGACTAAATAAATCCCTTTGGACGATCAACAGTTCTAAAAAAAATCATAAACTTTACTAGCTTTATCTGTCGTAATTGGGTAATCAATTGGTCTGTTGTAGATATCAATACACTTTAAAATTTTTGCTAAAGGTTTTGAGCATTATTTTCGAGCCTTGTTTTATCCCCCCTCTGATCCCTTCTCTATATGTAGTTAGATTGGTGAGGGCTTCATTCACAGATTCAGCACTGCTAATGGTAAAACCTAATCCCACCATTTTCTCCTCTCTTTTGGGCTCCTCAATAGAGACCCTTCCCAACATAGAATCGGTCTTCTTGTTAAATGGAGAAGCTCTCATCGTCCTCACTTTCTTCTCATCAAGTGATATCACCGAGTTCTCTATCGGTTGAAACACTACTGAAGATTTAGATCAGGTCATTGAAATCAGTTTCATACCTAAGTCACCAAAAGAACAAAAGGGCATTTTAGAATTATTAAAAAAACATTTGAAACATTAATACTGTTTTTAAGGCAAGACAACCCCATATATTTCTTACCTAAGTGCATCAAAGTTTTGGAAGTACTGACCGCGTTTTTCACCTTTTAGATGAATTTAAACCTTGAAACGCGATCAAAGACATCAGCAGCGGACTCTCCATTAGGGAATCGGTAGAAGAATGTTCCAAACTTCTCTCTGGTGTCATTAATGGCCTTCATTCTGTCGGCAGCCTAAAAAATCCCGAAGTGATGTCGCAATGTTCCTCTCCTAGTGTTTGTTTCCCTTCCCCCGTTGTTGCAACATAATAAATGAGTAAGATAAGTGTAATAAAAAAATATATAAGTAAACATATTAATTTGCACGAAGTAGCAGAACATAAGGAGTTGATGTTCTGCCTGTTTTGTTCTGTTCTACCTTGTTCTTTCTGCCTTGTTGATGGTTTCCAGGATAACTATGAACTTATCAAGATCCAGGATAACTACAAATTTCTGCATCACATTATTTAATGTCAAGTCGAAAAAATGTCACATTATATAATTTCTGCAACTTGAAAAAATGTATGCAACTTAAAATACGTTGAGTCCTAATTAAGGTAAAGAACTAACATGGAAACATGGAAGCAAATAAAACCAATCCTAATTGAGTTTGGCTCCAGCACACTAGGGCCCACCATGCATATCACAAACTTGTGTATGACTTCATTTTTAAGAAGAGATATTGTCTAACAAATAAGGAACAAAAATAATAAATGTACATACGTACATACATCATATATATAAAGGATATTCTCAACAGGAAAGTGATGTGGCAGCAAACATAATGACTTCATTTTTAAGCAGAGATATTGTCTAACAAATAAGGAACATAAATAATATATTTACGTACACACATACATCATATAAAGGAGATTCTCAACAGGAAAGTGATGTGCCAACAAACATACGTGTAGACATGAGATCCCCCCCCCCCCCCCCCCCCCAAAAAAAAAAAACACACACGCACTGCCATCCTCCCCAAAAAAGTAAGAGAAAATCATTGAACATAATGATGCTTGTAAGAAAACTATTCATTAAATATGATATCCTGAGGTGAAATTCTCAGATGCAAGTATATATAAGAATAACTTTGAAATGGGAAGAACTGCATACCTCAACTCCACTAATGAAAAACAGAATGACCAAAACCTCAATGAACCACAATGATATTAACTTGTAAAGCATACTCAAGAAATTGGATACGATCACAAACAAAATTGTTGATGTGGTGTTGATATCCACCACGCCCTTGGAACGATTGGCCTCTATGCTTAAAGATTCATCCAATGCATCCTAAAATAACAACATAAATATACTTTGAGCATCCATGACTGGAACAACATAATTATACTTAAAGATTCAATTGGAGCATCTAAAAAGAACAACATAATTCCGTACAACTTTTAATGAACCAATACATTATGTTACCCAATTTCACTTGTAGCGGTAGAGTTGCGGCTGATAGAGTTTGAATTAAACTGCATTTTGAATTACAAAAATGTTTAATATATAAAATTTGATATATCAAATAAGATTTGATATATCAAACTTTTTTAACTTGCATATGCAATTTAGATTTGATATATCAAAATATTATATAACATATCTGCATATGTTATATGTGCAGTTTGAATGAACATATTAAACCTCCATATGTAATTCAATCCAATTTTCCTCAAAGGGGGTATGTCTTCCTTTGTAATTCAATGCACGTATCAAACTTGCATAGTTTTTTCTTTTTGGAGAAAAATCAACTTATATAAGATTTTTCCATTTCTAGTCTCTTGAGGTGTGCAGGGAAGTTCTTCTAACTAATAAAAAACTAATAACGAAAAAGAAATCTTTCAACCCAAAAATATTTGTTACTATTTAAAGTTCTTGTCATATTTCAACTTAACGTTTCCTCCAAATGAAAAAGAAAAGAAAAAAAAAAAGATCTTCAGGGATCAGAGTAAATAAAAAAATACCTACATGAAAAATTATTTCGTTGAATTTCCAAGCCAATACAATCAGTTTACTCCCCATGAAGAAGGAACTGAACAAATTTAGATCTCATATCTGGTGGGATACAAACAGGGAGATAGCTTTTGTCAAGCCAAACTACTGGAGCTCTTAACTCCAAGACGGGCTCTTGGTTTAGTAGCTTGAAGATGAAGTGTTAAAAGTATAACCATTGGAACTCGGTAGAACTGAACAATGTTTTGCTACAAATATCAATGCAATGAACAATGCACAAGCAACGGACAAAGTATAAGCAATACCCACATCAATGTAAGAAACGAATAGTGGTTGTAGAAAATAATCAATGGAACTCAGCAGAAATTATTAATGTTTTGCCAAAATATCAATGCAAGAAAGGGAAATAAAGATGTAATGTGACAGATTCCTGTAATTTGATTCAGACACATATTGTGAACATAAACGAAAATACGTAAGGGGATTTTTTTTATAAGATAAATGAAATTTATCCTCCCATTCATGAATGAAAATATCACCACAAATTTACATAAACAAAAATAGGTAATTATTTTTTGTTGTTATAAGACAACAAAGAGTTAATTATTATCTCTTGTTAAGAACTCACATTCATTGTTCTGTTTATATAATCATTGAAAAGCTAACATCCATAACATTCGTTATGTTCATTTTTTGGAAGTCCTTCATTCTTGTTCATTGTTTATCAAGAACAATGATGTTAGATTATGCCATATACAATGTATATGTTAATAGCTTATGTTGTTCATTTTGTTTATATAATCAATGAAAAGCTAACAGCATAAGTTCAAAAAACAGAATAATGAACAGAACAAAGGACTTCCCAAAAAATATGTAATGTATATGTAGCGTAATTTCTTACATCGAGTATGGACTTTTTTATAGTGAGAAGCACCATACAGGTCCCTTTCATATCATCTTCAGTTAGCTCATAGAACCGTTTCAACAGGATCAAGCATGTCCGCAATTTGCCTCTTGTAATACTAAAATAATAGATAAAAGTAGTAAGTACAGACATGTAGAATGTAAATGAATAAATTAACTCCAACACTTGTAATAATACAACTGTCAACATTTGAGTTTCACTCTCACATAGATTTGGGCAAAAAAAACAACTCAATAAAATAAAGGACTAATTAACTTTCACTCCCACACTTAATAGAATATCGGGATCAACTTTCAATAGAATAGACGTCTTAGATTATATTAATTAAATAAAGGGTAAAATAATCAATGTCTTAGAGTATGATGGTTTTAACGTCAGGATCAACTTTCATAATCAGTTAAATACAAACCATTAAACAAAGCATTGTATTTTCTAAACATAATAGTAGATGTCTAAGAAATTGTGACACCCCGCCTAATTAAATATCGGGTGATCAGTCCTTTATTAAATTATAATCAAGGTGAACGGTCGGTTCATTCTTAGCATCACTGTCGTAAAATAACTTTTCCAATTTAAACACCCTAAATAATCAAGCTAAGTGTCAAAACCATTTTAGACATTACTTTCCAAATTTTATTTAAAACCAATAATTTAAAACTTTACATAATTCATAATTTCAGAATCAACCAACAAACATACTGGAACAAACAATCCAATTAATTAAACATCTAGCTAAGTAATTCAAACATTAAAACTTAAAGGAAAACATCATGACAGTAATAAATCCAAAAGTATAAATACTGGAAATGAGCAAATCACAAATCCGATAAGCAACTGAATAATGGAAAAGGGCGACACATGTCTAACTGAATAAATAGTGCTAGAAGTGGAATCAACAAATGAGGTCGTCTAATTAAGAGGCCTGCAACTCCCACCTAAGTTGCAGCGCATTCCTTCCAAAGGATCCTATGCAAGATGCCCCTATGGCTGGGCACCTGTAATATATACATATATATACAAGAGAGAAAAGAAAATGAAAATGGGTCAGAGCCCGATTGTAAAAACGATTTAAAATTTGTTTAGCAAGTATTTAAAATGTTTACTGGCCAATGCAACAACATATTAGTGCGGCACTCCCTTGAGAAATTCTCACCTCTCTCCTAATGTGCACGCCTATCGCACTAACCTTCCCAACGGTTTAACTTATCTTATCTTAAGTTGCTCGTAAGATTTAAACTGACAAATTCAATTATTTAAGAGGTTAATTTCATTTAACAACAAAGTTCTCATTTAAACCTTATTTACTAATATAGTGTCTCAGTAACATATTATACTTTTCAAACACTTATTCCCAAATTGAAATAGTTATTCCATTCTTACTTACCATAGACACAGCAGGTAATTCCGAAATTCCAGATTTAAATATATATATATATATATATATATATATATATATATATATTAAATAAGCATATAATATATATATTATAACAACACCCCACATAATAATTATGGTGCGGGCATACTCTGCTATCCAGTCCCCATATCACTCGTACTAAGGGAAATACAAGTTCGGAATCACTCTCGAACTGTATTGAAACAAAACACAAACAATATTGAGGCGAAACATAGTTCCAAGTCTCTAAAAGGTCAGCACATGCCCTCACATCTCTTAGGACCGTCTGACTATCGATCCGATAGCATGTACCAAAGGATTTCTATCTTTCAGGGTACGAGTCGATATCCCCCATAAAGGTCCCATCGAGATAAGACTTTCCCAGCGCGGTAACCTCAGGGATACCAAGTAGCGCGGGCATGACTTTTACACATATATAGTATATGCATAAACACAGTCATATAAATATACTACTACTACCACATCAACTTTAGGTACATACTCATGACCCATAATTATGATATTTGTCCTTATTACTCATTATTTAGTTATCAAGTATAACGTTTGCCTCTTATCTTAATTTGTGGGATTATCCCAACTTATCAAGTGACACTCGTGGATTTCTATCCTCCCAAGTGTAATTTCAGTAGGTACTCATTTCTTTTCCAATGTAACTACCTTACGCATTCACCCCCTTTAACACATAGTTCCATCGTCCCTTATATGTAAACATCCCCGTAAAATGTAAATCTCATCTTACATTAAGGTTTCATATTTTTAATAAGTCCTACTGGTCTTCTTTATCTCCCAATATATTTTAATAAGGATATCCAAGGATTATTACTCATTTAAATTGAATTCAACAATTTAGAAGGGGAAAAATGAGTATGCCAGGAGGGGTCGATCGATCGATGGCAGTAGCTCGATCGATCGATGCGTCGATCGATCGATACTCCTAGTCCGATCGATCGATCAAATAGGTATGGCGAATCTGCAGAATACCAGTTACGGGTTCTATCATCCAACATCATCAAAATCCAAATTTTTTACTCCCAAACTTCCAAAAATTTATACCACAAACATTATAAACCCAAATTAGCAATATTCTACGTAAAGCATGCGAGTTTTCATCAAGATTCATAGATTAAAAGGGCCAAAACTTATATAATTCTCATGAACCCTAGAAATTTCATTAACTTTGTTATTCTTATTATTTTACCATAATTTATACTTATAAACCAATATAAATTCTTGGTTCAACCTCTACATGTCAAAGGGATTTCCAGATTATTCTTTATATCACTACAACATGCGATTTCTAATCACCAACATGGGTTTTCTTTAATAAAAACTCATCCTAATCAACCCTAGACTAATATGAATGAAGCATTAACGAAATTAAGCAAGATAAATACTTGCCTGGGGGATTTTTATTTATGATTTGTGGATGAAATCGGTGTGGTGGTGATCCTCGTTACGGGATCTATCGTTTGGCGACGACGACGGCGCAAACGGAGGAGTTCTTGGCCTAGAACTCTTGGGCAAGCTCTCTCTTTCCTTCTCCAATGGCCATCACTTGTTTTTGGTTGTGCTAACCCTAGAATAAAACCCTAAGAATCTGATATAACTCTAAAATTTTTGTGGGTTTTGAAGCCTAAAAATGTAAAATGTCCAAAACGCCCTCCTGGGGTGTCAATTAGGCCTAAAAATGCCCCGAGACCCAAACTAAACCCCCGGGTACATTATTTTGACTATCTCAACCCTTCCGGACACTTTGACGCACTCTAAATGACCGTACGGGTGACTTATAATTTATTCACTTTTATTAATCAACATTTAGTCCCGACACGACACGGGCGCGTCCCGGCTTAAATGTCCAAAATTGACATTTTATTCACTCGTGACATTTAATAGAACCAATATTATATATTACTTTGCTCATTAGTAATATTTAACAGGTTTCCAATGATTACTAACTCTCGTCACGTTAGTAATTATAAAAATAATTAATTTTTAGATTTATATTAAATTAATATCTCACATTAAATTTAATAAATCCCCTAATTTAGAAAGCATAAAAGTACGGTGTATTACATACTTCCCCCCTAATAACGGAATTTCTTCCCAAAATTCAGAAAATAAGGCATACCTGGTAAGAATAATTCCGGGTATCTCTCGCGCATATTCGCCTCACGCTCCGTGGTGGATTCCTCCACATTATGATGTTCCCACTGGACCCATACAAGTGGGACTACCGTCGATCACAATCTCCTTTCGCTATGGTCTAGGATAGCCACTGGTCTCTCCTCGTAAGAGCTGTAAGGCTGTAACTCCATCTCTTATATCGCGATGTGGGTGTGGGCCATATCATCCCAAAGGTATCGTCTCAACGGCGAGATGTGGAATACATTGTGGATGCCTTGTAAATGCTTTGGCAGCCCTAATTTGTATGCTACTGGCCCAATCCTCTTGATAATGGGGAATGGTCCAACGTATCTCGGGGCCAATTTCCCTTTCTTCCCGAACCTCATCGCTCCATTCATAGGAGATACACGTAGTAATACTTGGTCCCCCACATTAAACTCCCAGAAGAACCGTTTTGCATTGACGTAGCTTTTCTGCCTGTCCTGGGCGACTCGAATGCGACTCATGATCATCTCAATCCTAGCGGAGGTTTCCTGAATCACCTATTGTGACAACCCGAATAAAATTATGATTAATTATCCTTAAATCATGCCTAGCTTATGTGATATGATTAGTGTGTTATTAATATATGTGATGTTAATTTATTATGTTTAGTCTAATCCTACCTTCAAAATGCATGAAATGTCGAATTAGTTACAAATACAAAATTTTGAAGGTTTCGGTAGGAATGTTCATGTTTAAGGCTAGTTTTGACCTTTATGACATAACAATTGACTTTAGGTGAAAACTATATAGTTGTAGACAAGTGAGTTATGGTTGTAACACAACAAACGGTGTGTGAAACGGAGGTTCGAGTGAGAAGTTATACCAAAATTACGAAACAAGGGCAAAATAGTCCATCCGTTAAGTAGTATTTTGTCTTATTATGGCAACAAATGTTTGATTCTCATTGGTTGGGAAGGGTGGTGGCTTTGGCCGACCTTAAACCCTTAGAATTACCTATTTATTCATCCAAAATGCAGCCATGAGAGATTTTAAGCTTAAGGAAAGAGAAGTAGGAAGTTAGGAAGAAAAAGTGAGGAGAAAATTGAAGAAAATTCATAGAAAATTACGTAAAAGCCCCGAAGGTAATTCTAACTGCAAATCTTATTGTTTTTTTTATATTTATGTTTTAGATGATAGAAACCATCATTTTTTTACTAAACTTTCAGCCCTTGATATATATGTTTGGTTAGATGAAAGTTTAAGTTAAGTTTAATGTATAAAACCCTAAAATTGCTTTGTTTAGAAACTTTGTTTATTCAAACTTCCATATATTTTTGTATACATACTATAATTGATTGATTCCAATTGGAGATGAACTTGGACTCATATATGTATGACATATCCGAAAATCATGTGAAAATACCAAGAAATGAGTCTTTGGTGATAGTTTGAAATTCGGGTATGAAATCTGCCCTAAGGGTGAAAATATGCCCGCCATGTGTTCGGTGTTTTGCTTGACATAGCAAACGAACCTTAAAAATTATGAAACTTTAATTTTATATTTTTTTAATATGTTTAATGATGTTGGGTGAAATATCATATAAATTTATGATGTAGAAAAATTATGGAAATTCGTGGAAGTTGAATGAACGATAAGAGGGCCTATAGGGCAGATTTGCCATGTGGTAAAGAAATGAGCATATCTTGCTCTACGAGGCCTAAAATGATGTATTGTCTTTTATATTGGAATACTAATATGACAAGGATTGAATTTCCAAGAATAAATGAATTTATATTTGGTCTATGATTTGGATATGTTAAATATACTAGCATGAATTTGGATGGGACTTCGCTTGTGATAAATGATTTGAATAGAATCATGTGATGCTTATGGATTGGATTATGTTTAAATCATTCTTTGGATTATTGATATAATTATGATGATACTAATATTTTAATAATGATAGGAAGGGAAGAAGAGTTGATTGAACAAGTACTAGATAAAGGCAAGGGCAAAGCCAGTTAAACTGCCAAGGTGAGTGTACTTATGATTTGTTTCATATATAAATATGAATATAGCTCTAAGAGAGGATTTATTTGAATACTTCGATATTCAGAATTTGTTTGGATATTAAAATATCCAAGATTTGTTTGGGTCTCATGATCCAGGATTTGTTTGAATACTTCGGTATTCAGGATTTGTTTGGATATTAAAATATCCAGGATTTGTTTGGGTCTTATGATCCAGGATTGGTTTGAATACTTCGGTATTCAGGATTTGTTTGGATATTCAAATATCCAGGATTTGTTATTGCCAATGGCCAGAATTATTTGGATCTTATGATCCAGGATTTGTTATTGCCAATGGGCAGGACTATTTGGATCTTATGATCCAGGATTTGTTATTGCCAATGGGCAGGATTGTTCAGATTTTATATTCACATATTCGTTATAGAATTGTTATTCTATTGCAGGGAAGGAGTACCTCACTAAGCTTAATGCTTATAGTTTATATTTTAACAATTTCAGGTTTGTACGCTGCCAGCTAGGATAATATATGACCGATAACTTTGAGAGTTGCACCGTTAGAAGAGCTGGGGTTTAAGTATGGAGATTTTATCGTTGTCACACTGAAGATTTTGATATACTCACACATTGTATATATTGATTTAGTATGGATTGAGTTTATCATAGTTAATCGTAGTATTGTATAATCTCTAATTATGACTATGATGTTGACTTCGTTATGGCATAAGAACAATATTATGTTCATTACGCAAAAAAAAAAAAAAAATTGATAAAGGAATTAAATTTTTAATGGGATCGATATTATGATCCAATTATTCTAATAACAAATGATTAGTATGGATATTGGGTTTGGGGTGTGACAATTAGTGGTATCGGAGCGTGGTTATAAATTTTGGACGTGTGTGACGGTTAGATGGCAGTATTGAGTTGATTTGATATTAATGAATTATTTATGTACTAACCAATAGTTTAGTAGTATAAAATGTTTATACTGGTTGTTAGAACTTTGTTATTTTCCAAATAATTCCAGATGGAACCTGGGGATGGGCAACATCGAGAAGAGGGAGTAGCTTCTCGTATAGACAATACTGAAGAAGAGCAGAGTGTTGCTAGAAGGGCCAGAGAGAATGAACAACCTATAGATATTCAAATGATGGTGCAAGCAATGATGAGGATGGCAGAGAAACAAGAAAGAAATATGGCGCAAATGGCAGAACAACAAGCTAGATATCTAGAATCAAAGACCTTGGCTAGGATTGAGAGAGAGGCAAGGAAGGAAATGAAAGATTCCATGCATGAGAAGTTTTTGAAGTTGAATCCTCCAGAATATTCAGGGTCAGTTGAACCTACAGAAGCTGAGATGTGGGTCAGAGATCTAGAAACTATCTTTGCAGTTATGAAGGTTCCAGATTGCCAGAAAGTGAATCTAGCCGTGTTTAAGCTCAAAGGGGAGGCGAAATATTGGTGGGAAGCCAGCAACCATTTGGTGCCCAGGATGGAAGGTACTGATGTTATTACTTGGGCTGAATTAATTAAATCTTTGTATGTTAAGTATTTCCCTAAGGTTTATAGGAGGGAGAAGCTGAGGGAGTTTATAAATTTGACCCAATGGAAAATGTCTGTAAGGGAGTATGATGCTAAATTTACTGCTTTGTCTAGATTTGCTAATAAGTATGTGCAGGAGGAAGAAGATAAATGCAGTAAGTTTCAAGATGGGCTAATTTGGCCTATTCAAAATAGAGTGGCCACTTCTGAGTTAGAAGATTATGCTTCTCTGGTAAACAAAGCCACGATAGCAGAAAGGCAAATGAACCAAGGGGTGGCGAGTAGAGAGAGTTTTAAGAAGAGTAGATTCGACGCATCTCACTTTAAGGGAGGTGAGGGTGGAAGTGTTAAGATGGAACCTCATAAATTTCAGAGAGGTGGTGGAGATAGTGGTAGAGGTCTGGGGAGATTTGGCAGAGATACTAGGGGTGGAGAACCTTCTAGTCTGGTTTGGAGGTCAGGAAAGGGTGAGGCACCGACAAGAGTTTTTACATGTTTCTTTTGTAAAGAGGAAGGGCATTATAAATCTGAGTGTCCTAAGCTTAAGGGATTCGAATGCTACCATTGTCATCAAGTGGGGCATATTAAGAAGAATTGTCCGCAATTGGCAGAGGCTCCAGCATCACATAGTGAAGTAGCAAGCAGAATGTTATCTCCAAGCAGTGCAGTGAAAAGTATGGGCAGAGGACAAGCTAGTAGTTCCAGACCAGGTGGACGAGTTTTTACAATGAAAGAAGCTCAGATTACTCCATATGTGGTGACAGGTACACTTTCTGTTACTGATAGAAGTGCTTATGTTCTGATTGATCCTGGTTCCACACATTCTTTTGTGTCATATGAATTTCCCATATATCTGAATAGACCATGCACTCATTTAGAGGTGGATTTGGGTATTTCCATGCCTATGGGGGATATGATTGTAGTTGAATATGTTTTTCGTGATTGTGTTTTGACTGTGGGGGCTAGAGATACAGTTATAGATCTACTTCCATTGGATATTTTTGATTTTGATATAATTCTGGGAATGGATTGGTTATCTAAATATCATGCATCTATGGATTGTTTCTGTAAGGAAGTTGTTTTTAATATGCCAGGTGAGCCTGAATTTAAATTTGTGGGGGAAAGGAAAATTGTTCCCAGTTGCATCATTTCTGCTATTTAGAAGAGGAAATTATTGAGTAAGGGTTGGGAGGGTTTTATTGCATATGTTCTTGACACTAGGAAGGGGGCTTTACAATTAGTCGATGTTCCTATTGTACGGGATTTTCCTAAAGTGTTTCCTAGTGAGTTGTCAGGGTTACCTCCAGAAAGAGAAGTTGAATTTAGTATCGAATTAGCACCAGGGACAACCCCTATTTCTATGGCACCGTATAGAATGGCACCTGCTGAGCTGAAAGAACTCAAGATTCAGTTGCAAGATTTACTTGATAGGGGGTTGATACCGCCTAGTGTATCTCCATGGGGTGCGCCAGTTTTATTTGTGAAGAAGAAAGATGGTACCATGCGTTTTTGTATTGATTATAGGAAACTGAATAAAGCTACAATTAAGAACAAATACCCTTTACCTCGTATAGATGATTTGTTTGATCAGTTACAGGGTGCTAAAGTGTTTTCAAAAATAGACTTACGATCGGGTTATCATCAGTTGAGGGCTAAGGAGAGTGATATTTCTAAAACTGCTTTTCATACTCGGTATGGTCATTTTGAATTTCTGGTGATGCCTTTTGGGGTGACTAATGCTCCAGCTGTATTTATGGATCTTATGAACCAGGTACTTCATCCTTTTGTTGATTCATTTGTGATAGTTTTTATTGATGATATTCTTATTTATTCATGTGATATGGTTGAACATGAAAAGCATCTCACAACTATTTTGAATATGTTGAAAGATAAGAAGTTGTATGCCAAGTTTAGCAAGTGTGAATTTTGGCTATCACAAGTTGCATTTTTAGACCATGTTGTTTCGGGAGATGTTATATGTGTTGATCCTAAAAAGGTAGAGGCTATTGTAAAATGGGAGAGTCCCAATAACGTGACTGAGGTGAGGAGTTTTCTTGGTTTAGCTAGGTATTATAGGAGGTTTATAAAGGGATTTTTTTCAATTTCCTTGCCGATGACTAAACTAACCCAGAAAGATGTTAAGTTTGAATGGAATTCTGATTGTGAAAATAGTTTTGATGAATTGAAAAAGAGGTTGGTAACTGCCCCTGTTTTACTATTCCACATGGTGGAGATGGTTTTGTTATTTATACTGATGCCTCACACCAGGGGTTGGGTTGTGTTTTTATGCAGCATGGTAGAGTTATTGCTTCTGCTTCTAGGTAGTTTCATACACATGAACGTAATTATCCTACACATGATTTGGAACTTCATGCTATTGTGTTTGCTTTGAAATTATGGCGTCATTATCTATATGGTGAGGTATGTGAAATTTTTACTGACCATCAAAGCCTTAAGTATTTGTTTACTCAGAAGGAGTTGAATTTGAGGCAGAGGCGGTGGATGGAGTTAATTAAAGATTATGATTGTACAATTCACTACCACCCAGGAAAGGCAAATGTAGTTGCAGATGCTTTGAGTAGAAAGGCTTCAGGCAGGTTATCTTGTATTCGATGTGCTAGAGTTGCTTATATTATGGAGTTGAGATTGATGGGAGTAGAATTGCATCTAGTAGATGGGTATAGATTCTTTGCTCATGTAAGCGTGAGGCCTTTGTTAGCTACCTGTATTCATGATTTGCAAAGTCAAGATCCATTCCTTGAGAAGAAACGACAAGATGTCCAAGATGGTAAGTCTGAAGATTTTTGTATTTTGAATGATGGCACTTTATTGTATAAACAGTGGTTATGTGTGCCTAATGTGGGTGGATTAAAAGAGGAAATTTTAGATGAGGCTCATAATTCCATTTATACTATGCATCCTGGTAGTACTAAAATGTATAGGGATTTAAAGGAGCATTATTGGTGGAATAATATGAAGAAGGAAATAGTTGATTTTGTTGCTAGATGATTTATATGTCAGCAAGTAAAAGTGGAGCATCGAAAACCTCCTGGTTTACTTCAACCATTGCCAATACCAGAATGGAAATGGGATCATGTAATGATGGATTTTGTAGTTGGGCTTCCTCGATCTCAAAAGGGGTCAGATTCGATTTGGGTAGTGGTAGACAGGTTAACCAAGTCAGCTCACTTTCTAGCAGTCAAGACTACGTATACAGTTGATAGGTATGCTAGATTGTATGTTAATGAAATTATTCGATTGCATGGAGCACCTGTTTCTATTGTTTCAGATAGGTACTCTACTTTTACCTCCAGATTCTGGGATAGTTTGCAGTATGCTATGGGTACCAACTTCAAGTTTAGTACGGCTTTTCATCCCCAGACAGATGGGCAGTCTGAAAGGACAATACAGATTTTGGAAGATATGCTTAGATCTTGTGTGCTTGATTTCAAAGGTAATTGGGATGAATATTTGCCTTTGATAGAATTTGCATATAACAATAGTTTTCTGTCTACTATTGGTATGGCTCCATATGAAGCCTTGTACGGTAGACGATGTTGTACACGGATATGTTGGGGTGAAGTTGGTGAAAGGAAGATAGAGGGTCCAGAATTAATTGAAGTCACCACTGAAAAAGTGAAGATTATTCAAAATAGAATGAGAATAGCTCAAAGCAGACAAAAAAGTTATGCGGATAAACGACCAAAAGATTTAGAATTCCAGAAAGGGGATTATGTGTTTCTTCGAATATCGCCATGGGAAGGAGTTATGAGGTTTGGAAAGAAAGGGAAATTAAGTCCACGCTACATTGGACCTTATGAAATCCTTGAGAAAGTCGGGATGATTGCCTACAAGTTAGCATTACCACCAGAGTTATCTCGATTACATGATGTTTTCCATGTTTCTATGTTAAGAAAGTATGTATCGGATCCTTCACATGTGTTGGTATAATAGCCAAATGAGTTAAAGGAAGACTTGAGTTATGTGGAAGAACCACTTGCTATCGTGGATAGGAAGGAACAAGTATTGATATCAAAAGTGATCCCACTTGTGAAAGTTGTGTGGCGAAGGCATTCCATGGAAGAGGATACATGCGAGAGCGAGGATACCATGAATATTAATTATCCGTATTTGTTTGATTCAGACAACCAAGGTATGACAATTTCGGGGACGAAATTTCCTAACAGGGGGAGAATTGTGACAACCCGAATAAAATTATGATTAATTATCCTTAAATCATGCCTATCTTATGTGATATGATTAGTGTGTTATTAAAATATGTGATGTTAATTTATTATGTTTAGTCCAATCCTACCTTCAAAAAGCATGAAATGTCGAATTAGTTACAAATACAAAATTTTGAAGGTTTCGGTAGGAATGTTCATGTTTAAGGTTAGTTTTGACCTTTATGAAATAACAATTGACTTGAGGTGAAAACTATATAATTGTATACAAGTGAGTTATGGTTGTAACACAAGAAACGGTGTGTGAAACGGAGGTTCGAGTGAGAAGTTATACCAAAATTATGAAACAAGGGCAAAATAGTCCATCCGTTAAGTAGTATTTTGTCTTATTATGGCAACAAATGTTTTATTCTCATTGGTTGGGAAGGGTGGTGGATTTGGCCGACCTTAAACCCTTAGAATTACCTCTTTATTCATCCAAAATGCAGCCATAAGAGATTTTAAGCTTAAGGAAAGAGAAGTAGGAAGTTAGGAAGAAAAAGTGAGGAGAAAATTGAAGAAAATTCATAGAAAATTACATAAAAGCCCCGAAGGTAATTCTAACTGCAAATCTTATTGTTTTTCTTATATTTATGTTTTAAATGATAGAAACCATCATTTGTTTACTAAACTTTCAGCCCTTGATATATATGTTTGGTTAGATGAAAGTTTAAGTTAAGTTTAATGTATAAAACCCTAAAATTGCTTTGTTTAGAAACTTTTTTTATTCAAACTTCCATATATTTTCGTATACATACTGGAATTGATTGATTCCAATTGGAGATTAACCTGGACTCATATATGTATGACATATACGAAAATCATGTGAAAATACCAAGAAATGAGTCTTTGGTGAGAGTTTGAAATTCGGGTATGAAATCTTCCCTAAGGGTGAAAATATGCCCGCCATGTGTTTGGTGTTTTGCTTGACATAGCAAACGAACCTTAAAAATTATGAAACTTTAATTTTATATTTTTTTAATATGTTTACTGATGTTGGGTGAAATATCATATAAATTTATGATGTAGAAAAATTATGGAAATTCGTGGAAGTTGAATGAACGATAAGAGGGCCTATAGGGCAGATTTGCCATGTGGTAAAGAAATGAGCATATCTTGCTCTACGAGACCTAAAATGATGTATCGTCTTTTGTATTGGAATACTAATATGACAAGGATTGAATTTCCAAGAATAAATGAATTTATATTTGGTCTATGATTTGGATATGTTAAATATACTAGCATGAATTTGGATGGGACTTCACTTGTGATAAATGATTTGAATAGAATCATGTGATGCTTATGGATTGAATTATGTTTAACTCATTCTTTGGATTATTGATATTATTATGATGATACTAATATTTTAAGAATGATAGGAAGGGAAGAAGAGTTGATTGAACAAGAACTGGATAAAGGCATGGGCAAAGCCAGTTAAACTGCTAAGGTGAGTGTACTAATGATTTGTTTCATATATAAATATGAATATAGCTCTAAGAGCGGATTTATTTGAATAGTTCGATATTCAGGATTTGTTTGGATATTAAATTATCCAGGATTTTTTTGGGTCTCAGGATCCAGGATTTGTTTGAATACTTCGGTATTCAGGATTTGTTTGGATATTAAAATATCCAGGATTTATTTGGGTCTTATGATCCCGGATTGGTTTGAATACTTCGGTATTCAGGATTTATTTGGATATTCAAATATCTAGGATTTGTTATTGCCAATGGGCAGAATTATTTGGATCTTATGATATAGGATTTGTTATTGCCAATGGGCAGGACTATTTGGATCTTATGATCCATGATTTGTTATTGCCAATGGGCAGGATTGTTCAGATTTTATATTCACATATTCGATATAGAATTGTTATTCTATTGCAGGGAAGGAGTACCTCACTAAGCTTAATGCTTATAGTTTATATTTTAACAATTTCAGGTTTGTACGCTGCCAGCTAGGATAATATATGACCGATAACTTTGAGAGTTGCACCGTTAGAAGAGCTGGGGTTTAAGTATGGAGATTTTAGCGTTGTCACACTGAAGATTTTGATATACTCACACATTGTATATATTGATTTAGTATGGATTGAGTTTATCATAGTTAATCGTAGTATTGTATATTCTCTAATTATGACTATGATGTTGACTTTGTTATGGCACAAGAAAAATATTATGTTCATTATGCAAAAAAAATAAATATTGATAAAGGAATTAAATTTTCAATGGGATCGATATTATGATCCAATTATTCTAATAACAAATGATTAGTATGGATATTGGGTTTGGGGTGTGACACCTATGGTCTGAGCAACTTGTTATACCCCACCTCTAGCCAACAAGTTGGGGAACGACAAGGCCTTCCATACCAAGCCTCAAATGGAGCCATGTCAATCGTGAACTGATAAGAGTTATTATAAGCGAACTCCACCAGTGGAAGATGTGTCTCCCAACCTCCTCTAAAATCAAGGACACACATGCGTAGCATATCCTCCAATATCTGATTAGTACCCTCTGTTTGTCCATCTGTTTGTGGGTGATAAGCTGAACTCAACCTCAACTCTGTACCCATAGCCTCCTGAAATCTCTCCCGGAAACGAGACACGAAAATCTTATCTCGATCTGACACAATATTCATGGGCACCCCATGTAATCTGATAATCTCAGCAATGAACAACTGAGCATACAGACCCATTGTATAGTTTGTCCGCACCGACAGAAAATGAGCCACCTTGGTCAAACGGTCAACAATCACCTAAATGGAGTCGTGGCCCCGCTGTGATGTAGGCAACCCAGTAATAAAATCCATAGAAATACTCTCCCACTTCCACGCGGGTATTTTCAATAGCTAAAGCAACCCTTACGGTTTCTGGTGGTCCACCTTTACCAGCTGGCAGGTAGAATATTTGGACACGAACTCAGCAATGTCCTTTTTCATCCCGCTCCACCAGTATTGCGGCCTCATATCCTGGTACATCTTATCTCCCCCAGGATGTATCACAAATCTAGACCCGTGAGACTGGGTCATCACTGCATGACATAAGTCTGCTCCTTCTGGGACCACCAATCTCCCATTAAACCTCAAACCCCCATCAGAACTAACAGAATAGGACTCAGCACCCTCAGCTAAAAGTCGTACAATCTGCTCCTGGAAAAATGGGTCTGCGATATGCGCCTGTATCACCCTCGTAACAATCTCAGGTGTTATTGTCATGACAGATATGAAGGAACGGGCTACTGCGTCCTGGTGACCCGACTCTTTCCACTTTGCTTTCCAGATGTCCGCTACATCGTCAACCGATCTACGGCTCAACGCATCGGCAACTACGTTGGCCTTCCTCAGATGGTACTGTATGTCGAACTAGTAGTCCGTCACAAACTCTAACCACCTGTGTTGATGCATATTCAGCTCTCGCTGAGTGAACAGGTACTGCAGTGACTTGTGATCAGTGAAGAAGCAAAATTTCTCCCCCAATAAACAGTGTCTTCGTATCCTCAATGCAAAAATGACTGCTTCTAACTCTAGGTCGTGTGTGGGGTAATTCTTCTCATGCGTCTTAAGCTTGCGGGACGCAAAGGCTATAGCCTTCTCCTCCTGCTGAAGTACTCCCCCAAGTCCCCGTAAAGAGGCATCGGTGTAAACCAGATACTCCACGCCCGACTTAGGTAAAGCAAGGACCGGTGCTGAAGTAAGCTTGTCTTTCAGCTCGTCGAAAGCCAATTGACAAACATCGTCCTAATCATATGGTACTCCCTTGCGAGTCAGGTTCGTCAATGGACTCGCTATTTTAGAGAAACCCCGAATGAATCTCCTTTAGTATCCGGCTAATCCCAAGAAACTACGTACTTTCGTCGGTGTCGTGGGCTGTCCCCACTCCCTCACTGCTGATACTTTACTCTGGTCAACTGCTATCCCTTGTTCAGAAACAACATGTCCCAAGAACTCCACTTCATGTAACGAAAATCCACACTTCTCGTACTTAGCATACAACTTATGCTCTCGTAGAGTCGGAAGAACCTGCCTCAAGTGCTCGGCATGCTCCTCCTCGGAGTGTGAATATATCAGGATGTCATCTATGAAGATGATGCCAAGAAATCTCTAAACACTTGGTTCATCAAGTCCATGAATACGGCTGGAGCATTCGTGAGTCCAAACGGCATCACTCTGAACTCATAGGACCCATATCTCGTCAAGAAAGTAGTGTTTGAAACATCTGGCTCCCTAATACGTAGCTGATGGTATCCTGACCTCAGATCTATCATCGAAAATAAAGTTTCTCCCCTCAACTGGTCGAACAGATCGTCGATTCGAGGCAACGGGTACTTGTTCCGTATTGTGACCTTGTTCAGCTCCCGGTAGTCCACACATAGCCTCAGTGAACCATCTCTCTTTTTCCCAAATAAAACTAGAGCTCCCCAAGGTGAGGTACTCCTGCGAATGAAGCCCTGACCTAATAGCTGCTCAATCTGATCTCGTAACTCTCGCATCTCTGTCGGAGCCATACAGTATGGAGCGCGTGCTATAGGTCGAGTGTCTGGTAATAAATATATGACAAAATCTATCTCTCGACTGGGGGTACGCCTGGTATCTCTTGAAATACATCGGAATATCACAAACAACTAGGATCGGTTCTAAGGGAATCACAACCTCCTTAGAGGTATCCTCCTCTATGTAATACAAATGAGCAGTCGAGCCTCCCTCTGGGCGAGGCATCGCCACTACAAACATATCTTGCCCCAGAATGGAAAAGACAATACTCCCACCGAAACAATCTATCATGGCTCTGTAAGCTGGGAGCCAATCCATACCGATAATAACGTCATGCTCATTCATATCTAAGACTAACATGTCTGCTGGTAATACCAAGCTACCAATCTCTACTCCCACACCCCGGCATATAAAGAAAATTAGCAATCCATTTCCCAGTGGTGAGTCTACACACGATACAGTGCTCTCTGCTGTGCCTAATAACCCTAAGACCTTCACAAAATGGGTAGCTATAAAATAGTGCGTCGCCCCAGTATCAAATAAAACCCGACCCATAGTACCTTGGATAGGAAACATACCCTCAATTGCGGGCGGTGCCCGTGGAGCTGCTGCCTGGTGGACGTTATAGACACGTCTGTACTGTAACTGCCCCTGCTACACCGAAGCGGTTGGAATGGCTGGTAGGGCTGGTACCTGAGCTGGTGCAAGGAGGGAGGCTGGAAAAAGTGGCCTCTACGGCTCATTACAGGAACCCTACTGCTGTGGGGCCCTATCACCCTCTGGACAATCCTTGCACTTAAGGCCATTCTTGCTGCATACGAAACATCGGCCCCTGAAATTTCCTCCCCTCTGTACCTGCTGATTACGGCCTTCCTGGCCATTACCCCCTAGCCACTGGCCCTGTTGCCCCTGATGAAAACGCTGTTGGCCCTGCTACTGGCGGTGTTGACCTTGCTGGCCCTGCTGATTAGGCTGGCCCTACTGACCCTGCCTAAATCTCCCAAATCCCTACCAGGAATCACCTGATCGTAACCGCTTGGTAGGGTCCCCCTGATGGGAGCTCTACTCATGGTGACGAGTCTTCCCATGAGATGACGGTGCTCCACTAGAGCCACTACCCCCTGTCCTGCCCTGCTAGCTGGACTCTCCTGCCCACTTGCTTCCCTGCAAATGGAAGCGGTGATCCTGGCAGTGTAGCAAAGCAGCGTTGAGTACATCTGTGTAGGTAATCAGAGACAGATTCCCTATAAGGTGCTGACGGATCCTCCAAGCTAACCCGTCCACAAACAACAGTATCTTCTTGCCCTCAGTGGGTGACCCATCTGGCACTATAGTGAGAAGTCTTGTGAACTCCTCTTTATACTCAGCAACAGTAGAATTCTCCTGCTACAAGTTCAGTAACTTTTGCCTCATCTCAGTTTGCACGGCGGATGGAAAATACTTGCGGTCAAACCGCTCCCAGAAAGCCTGAATCGGGATAGTACCCCTCTCCTCCAAGGTGGTGGTGGATTCCCACCACTGCAAAGTGGCCCCCACTAGCTTAAATGAAACCAACAACTATTTCTGAACGTCTGTTCACTCATACATACGCAGATTCCTCTGGATATCTTTCTTCCATTGGCTGACGATGATAATATCTGAACTACTCGAGAACTCAGGGGGATGCGCCTTCAGAAAGGCATCCCTTCCCATGCTGATGGAAGTTGTGCAGATACTGGCGCCACTACCAGAACTTGGGGTGGAGCCTATTGTACTACCGTTAGCGCGACATTCACCGCTTGAGCAACAATAGCGGCTACCTCATTAGCACTCATCGTTCCCTGAGCCGGAGCTACTGGTTGCTCGGCTTGGGCATGCTTATCATTTGGTGCACGTCTCTGAGGCATGTGAAACGTGAAGAAAT
This sequence comes from Sambucus nigra, assembly GCA_949130495.1. Taxonomy (NCBI): domain Eukaryota; kingdom Viridiplantae; phylum Streptophyta; class Magnoliopsida; order Dipsacales; family Adoxaceae; genus Sambucus; species Sambucus nigra. Next base: position 165,412,437 of record OX422215.1, on the reverse strand, counting down.
TTATTAGTCTACAGTTATTATCAAATCTCAAAATAGCTGAAGACGTAATCGTAAAAGCAGGAATACAACAATCCTAAAATAGGGCTCTATAACAAGAATGCTAAGCTGAAAGAGAAATAAGTCGTACAGATCCTAAGGACACTAGAACATGATGCTCTGATACCACCTGTGACACCCCGCCTAATTAAATACCGGGTGATCAGTCCATTATTAAATTATAATCAATGTGAACGGTCGGTTCATTCTTAGCATCACTGTCGTAAAATAACATTTCCAATTTAAACACCCTAAATAATCAAGCTAAGTGTCAAAACCATTTTAGACATTACTTTCCAAATTTTATTTAAAACCAATAATTTAAAACTTTACATAATTCATAATTTAAGAATCAACCAACAAATATGTTGGAACAAACAATCCAATTAATTAAACATCCAACTAAGTAATTCCAACATTAAAACTTAAAGGAAAACATCCTAACAGTAATAAATCCAAAAGTATAAATACTGGAAATGAACAAATCAAAATATCCGATAAGCAACTGAATAATGGAAAAGGGCGACACATGCCCAACTGAATAAATACTGCTAGAAGTGGAATCAACAAATGAGGTCATTTAATCAAGATGCCTGCAACTCCCACCTAAGCTGCAGCGCGTTCCTTCTAAAGGATCCTATGCAAGACGCCCCTGTGGCTGGGCACCTGTAATATATACATATATATACAAGAGAGAAAAGAAAATGGAAACGGGTCAGAGCTTGATTGTAAAAGAATTTAAAATTTGTTTAACAAGTATTTAAAATGTTTACTAGCCAATACAACAACATATTAGTGCGGTACTCCCTTGAGAAATTCTCACCTCTCTCCTAATGGGCACGCCTATCACACTAACCTTCCCAACGGTTTAACTTATCTTATCTTAGGTTGCTCGTAAGATTTAAACTGACAAATTCAATTATTTAATAGGTTAATTTTATTTAACAACAAACTTCTCATTTAAACCTTATTTACTAATAAAGTGTCTCAGTAACATATTATACTTTTCAAACACTTATTCCCAAATTGAAATAGTTATTCCGTTCTTACTTACCATAGACACAGCAAGTAATTCCCAAATTCGAGATTTAAATATTTATATATTAAATACTCATAAAATAAATATATTCTAACAGAACCCCACATAATAATTATGGTGCGGGCATAGTCTGCTATCTAGTCCCCGTATCACTCGTACTAAGGAAAATACAAGTTCGGAATCACTCTCGAACTGTATTGAAAAAAAAACAAAAACAATATTGAGGCGAAGCATAGTTCCAAGTCTTTAAGAGGTCAACATATGCCCTCCTGTCTCTTAGGACCGTCTGACTATCAATCCGATAGCCTGTATAAAAGGATTTATATCTTATTGGGTACGAGTCAATATCCCCCATAAAGGTCCCATCGAGATAAGACTGTCCCAGCGCGGTAACCTCAAGGATACCAAGTAGCGCGGGCATGATTTTTACACGTATATAGTATATGCATAAACACAGTCATATAAATATTCTACTATTAAGTTTAGGTACATAATCATGACCCATAATTATGATATTTGTCCTTATTACTCGTTAAATAGTTATCACGTGTAACGTTTGCCTCTTATCTTAATTTGTGGGATCATCCCAACTTATCAAGTGACACTCGTGGATTTCTATTCTCCTAAGTGTAATTTTAGTAGGTACTCATTTATTTTCCAACATAACTACCTTACGCATCTTCCCCCCTTTAACACATAGTTCCATCGACCCTTATATGTAAACATCCCCGTAAAATGTAAATCTCGTTTTACATTAAGGTTTCGTATTTTTAATAAGTCCTACTGGTCTTCTTTATCTCCCAAGATATTTTGATAAGGATATCCCAGGATTATTACTCATTTAAATTTAATTCAACTATTTAGAAGGGGAAAATGAGTCTGCTAGGAGGGGTCGACCGATCGATGGCAGGAGCTCGATCGATCGATGCGTCGATCGATCAATACTCTTGGTTCGATCGATCGATCAAAAAGGTATAGCGAATCTGCAGAATACCAGTTACGGGTTCTATCATCCAACATCATCAAAATCCAAATTTTTAACTCCCAAACTTCAAGAAATTTATCCCCCAAACATTGTAAACCCAAATTAGCAATATTCTACGTAAAGAATGCGAGTTTTCATCATGATTCATAGATTAAAAGGGCCAAAACTTATATAATTCTCATGAACCCTAGGAATTTCTTTAACTTTGTTCTTCTTATTCTTTTCCCAGAATTTCTACTTCTAAACCAATATAAATTCGTGGTTCAACCTCTACATGTGAAAGGGATTTCAAGATTATTGTTTATATGACTACAACATGCGATTTCTAATCACCAACATGGGTTTTCTTTCATAAAAACTCATCCTAATCAACCCTAGACTAATATTAATGAAGCATTAACGAAATTAAGCAAGATAAATACTTTACTGGGGGATTTGTGGATGAAATAGGTGTGGTTGTGATCCTCGTTACGCGATCTATCGTTTGGCGGCGACGGCAATGCAAACGAAGGAGTTCTAAGCCTAGAACTCTTGGGCAATCTCTCTCTTTCCTTCTCCAATGGCCGTCACTTGTTTTTGGTTGTGTTAACACTAGAAGAAAACCCTAAGCATCTGATATAACTCTAAAATTTTCGTGGGTTTTCAAGCCTAAAAATATAAAATGTCTAAAACGCCCTCCCGGGGTGTTAATTAGGCCAAAAACGCCCCGAGACCCAAACTAAACTCCCGGGTACATTATTTTTACTATCTCGACCCTTTCGGACACTTTGGCGCACTCGAAATGACCATACGGGTGAGTTATAATTTATTCACATTTATTAATCAATATTTAGTCCCGACACAACACGGGCGCGTCCCGACTTTAATTTCCAAAATTGTCATTTATTCACTCGTGACATTTAAATGAACCAATATTATATATTACTTTGCTCATTAGTAATATTCAACAAGTTTCCAATGATTACTAACTCTCCTCACGTTAGTAATTATAAAAATAATTAATTTTCGGATTTATATTAAATTAATATTGCACATTAAATTTAATAAATCACCAAATTTAGAAAGCATAAAAGTACGGGGTATTACAGAAATAAAAGATAGAACAACGTTGCAAATAACATTATTTTGAACCCAACATTATAAAGAGTCAACCTTTTTATCTGGAATACTCTATATGTCCAATCTGCACCAACAACTGCAATACTCAGATAATTAAAATAAACTGGCCCATAACTTATATAAATTGAACATACACTAAAATCTACAAAAATAGTATTAAATCCATTAAAATAAATAAACTAAATATGCTATTAGGATGGAGCAGAGGTATCCCTGCCTAACATGGTTTCAAAGTAAGTATAATCCATGTTAGGGTTTAAAAATCTTGATTTCGTACAACTCAGCGAACCAAACACCAAAGCTTAGAAAAAAAGCCATGTTAGGGTTAAAAAATCTTGATTAGAATGTAGAGTAAGAGAATGAATAAAGCATTACACAATCTTAGACCCCGATATAATGAACAACCCATATCTGCAAAATAAACATATGTTAGGGTTAAAAAATCTTGATTAGAATATAGGGGAAGAGAATGAACGAAGCATTATTGCAAGCCGTATTTCAAAAGGACGCCCAAACTTAGTCAGACATTTGAACAAACATATGGTATAAGATAGTATACCGTGATCTTCATATGATATTTATATATCACATAAAATGATCTTCATTGTAAATTTAAATCTACAAAACAAAACAAAACAAAGATGAAATCATGGAGCGTTGATTCAACACAAATGGAGAGATCATTGTTCGCCAAAAAACAAAACTAACAAAGGCGTATAGCGAAAAAAATTACCTTGGTAGAGGTCGTTCCAGAGATCATTGATGGTGATCGTTGATGCCAGAGATCGTTGCATGGGAGAGAGGGGCGGAGAGGGTAAAGTGAGAAGAAAAAAATATAAAAAGGGACGTTTGGGTAATGAGGTTAAGGGATAGAATCGGTGGTAGTGAAATACTATTGTAACCTTATGTTTGAATTTTAAAGAAAAGGGGGAAACAAATTAGAGTGTATCAAAGAGGGGGAAGCCAAAATTTTTAAGGATAAAATAGGAAGGGCAAAAAAAATTCATCTTGTGATGTCATAGTTGAATCTTATGACATACATAAGTTTTGTAACTTATTTTTTATATATATATATATATATATATATATATATATATATATATATATATATATATATATATATATATATATATATATACAGAGAGAGAGAGAGAGAGAGAGAGAGAGAGAGAGAGAGAGGATCACAAGTGGACCAAAAGAATGGACTTTTTAATGGACTTAAAAAAAAACACTAATAAACCATTAATTTTAATTCCTATCATTTAATGGGTACGCGCGAGCGGCATTCGAGAACCATAACCCCACCTTCACCCCTACCCCCACCCAACCCCCAACCCCAAATCTGGGCAGAACTGCGTACTACCCTCGCCGAACCATGAACCCAATACCACACCACCTGAACTGGCAACCCCCAAACCCATTACCAACACAGAATGAAACCGGAGCCCACACGACCACAACACACTGACAAACCTCCACCCAGTTGATGCCAATGCAGCTACCGACCCCTAAACTCTGGCCAACAGTTAACTTACCTCCGACCACCTCACCCCCAAGCCTGAAACCACTTCACTTACCCCGCAACCCAACTAGACTCCAGCCCAGACCTAGATCGGATCGAACCCAACTATACCTCCATACTCAGCTGTCTAAACCGACCTTACCCGACCACAATACCCATCTAAGCCCATTTATATATCATCTCTGGCAAGAACCCTCCTAACCTGACCCAAGTCTGAATGAAACCCGTAAATCCCACTCAGTTTCTCACCTAAACGAAAATAAATCCAACAGGTATTTGCAAAACCCAACAGTTGTTTGCAATTTGGTGGGTAGGTGGGTGGGGTGGAGGGGGGTAGGCGGGGTTAAGGGCATCTCGGGTCAAACACGTATCCATTGACACTGGCACGGAATAATTACACTATAAGAATTAAAACGAATGGGTTATTAGGTATTTTTTTTCTTAATGTCCATTAAAAAGTCACGTGTTTTGGTCCACTTGTGATCCTCTCCCTATATATATATATACCCACTGAGATAATTTTCCCGAGTTTCGTTCATCCCTAACACTCCTAAAATTTATGACCCGGGTCTTATTCTCGCTAACTCGAGATTTATATATCACTCATTTAATCTTTTAGAGGCGCTCACACTCTACTTAGGATGCCCTAATATTTATATCCAAAATTACTTCTTCTCCAACCCTTTAAGTCCAAGAAAATTTCTAAAATTTGTACTGTTTTATGCGAACCGAACTGATGGTTCCATAAAAGAATCGATCGAACCGATGACCAAATAAAAGAATCGGTCCGGTGCTCAAATAAACCAACTGATCCGGTCCCGAATCGATTCACCCAATTCCAAATCGATTCGGAATGGTTCAGTGTGATACTTATTCCAAGTTTTTCTTCTTCTTCTTCTCCAAATTTCCAACCAACTCTCATCCAACCCAATTTTTATTGTTTATAACATAACCAACCATTAATATGACATCGACACACTTAATTATACCCAAAACAACAATTAATTTCAAGGGATTCATCAATTTAATTAAGAATTCAACCCTACCTCAATTAAACCTTAATATCATCCAAATCTTCTAAATTCTCACCAAAAATGACACCATTAACATGGATTCAAGCTTAGATTTCACATGGAGTTAATATCACATCAATTTATATGAAATAGTCTCCAAAAAACCCATTTTGATTCAACAATCCTAAACCCAAAATTCATATTGTTTTCACCAACTTTAATATGAATTATAAACAAACATAAATAATTAAATCAAGTTAAACACTTGCGAGCTTGGCCAAAAATATCTTCCTTCTTCTCCCTTTGTTATTCTTTTCCCTATTTTCTTTCGTTGTTTTCAATCTTTCCTCTCTCTCTCTCTCTCTGTCTCTCTCTCATGGCTTATAATGAGAGAAATAAGGGTTCTCCCCATATTAAACCCAAAATTGACTCGTATACTCCATTGCGAGTCCCGACAAGTCCAAATAGTCTCCGAAACACAAACACTACCCACAGGTACTTGATTTTGACTATCTCGACCCATTCAGGATCAACTGTGCACTCGAAATCCCCATCTAATTCACGTATCTAAAATTCACCTTTTTAAATACAATACAACTCCGCACGTGTTTTCTGAATAAAATATCATTACTTGTCGATTTGCCCAACTGTGACATAATATAAAAATAATCCAACTCATTTACTTATTCTCCGAAGTAAATATAACACACATCAATATTACTCGGATACTCGCCAATTAATATTTATCCATTCACTTAATTTCCCAAATTATTTCTCCGAGTATTATATTACACCCACTCATGTAATTTAGGTACCCATAAAAGTACGGGGTATTACATTTTATTTATCCATTTTCATTTATGCCTATTCGATATGGTTGTATTAATGTTTTATCAAGAGTTCTCGATTATTGTTCATTTGTTTTAGTTGTTGTGTATATTATTATGTGGATGAATTTATTATTTGGTTTAAAGAAAAGGGATTAGAATGTTTAAAATTTGACACCGGTCCTAATAGTTTATTAGTAATTAATTGATTTTTTATAGTGATGCTAAGAATGAAGGATCATGTTATATTTTTATAAAGGATTGATTAACCGTGATTAAAATAGGCGGGGTGTCAAATTTTTCCATTTTAAAATGGTTGAAATTTTGGCTGGATCGACTTGGATTGCATTTTCAGAAATCACGTCTTAAAACTTTTATTTCCTTTATTGAAAAATCACATTTGCTCTTTTTAGCATATAATCGAAGGTTTCTAAGAGTACTTAAGACCGCGTCTGAATGTTGGGCATGTTCTAATGGATTATAAGAATAAATAAGAATATCGTCAACGAAAATGATAACGAATTGGTCAAGAAAAGGCCTAAAGATTATATGCATTAGATCTATAAAAGCCGCATGTGCAAATGTTAATCCAAATGACATAACGATAAATTTTAAATGTCCATAACATATTCGAAAAGCAGTTTTCAGAATATTTTCTTCTCTAACCGATAATTGATGATAAGTAGATCGTAAATATATTTTAGAAATGACCTTTGCTCCTTGAAGTTGATCAAATAGACGTCTTATTCAAGGTAAATGACTCTTATTCTTAATAGTTACTGAATTCAGTTTACGATAGTCTATGCATAATCTAAAGTCACTCAAATATTAGTAACTATACTTACTCCATTCATAATTTTCACAATCAGACGTATCCATTTATCGACTTCACTGCAATCTGACATTCCAGACAAGACAAAATTCGTTGTCTCAATAATTCTTTAAGAGCATTCAACCTACGAATTTCTTGGGAAATGTCCTCTAGAGTAGAACGTCTTTTTTGTTATTATCGAGCTAAGGAAATAAGTTCTTGAAGACATCGCATAATTCCTTCGATTTAAGTCTATTTGGTTTGAGTTCCATCTGAGGAAATTTGAGTACTAACCATCCTAAAATATAATAGAATAGTTTTAATAATAAGAATCATAAACAAAGATATGTAATAGGCCTACTATATTATATATGATAGGTTATATGATACATCAGAGTTATATATCATAAATTATTACTACATAAATGCAACTACAATAGTTAGTTAATATCATAAGGTTCAGTATGGCACACTATCTACAATAGTTTATTATACTTATCTACATTAGGAAACAACTTTTAACTGGGACTTTTAGGTAGGAACAATTGCTTCGTCCTTAGAACTGGATTCCAGACTGACTAAATAATCTCCCTGATCCAAAGAACTATCAATGGAGTGATTACTAGCACTAGGAGAATAGTCACCATGTACTTAACCTTTTGACATTGCATCGAGGTACTTATGTGGAGTTCGCAGATCATCTGCAATCTCATAATTTATGACTTCTTGAAGGTGTAACACCCCGTATTTTTATGCATTTAAAAATAAATTAATTCGAGAAATTACATGCGTGTCGTAATTTAATGGAATTAATTATAGAAATTATTATGTAAATATTAATTGGGAGAATAAATGGTTAATATTTATGGAAATTAAAATACTAAGTGAATAGTAATAATTATTTACGTCATATGTGTATTAGTGACGTGGGATTTACTTATCTCAGCCGGGAGTCGATTATAGACTAAGTTAGGTGTGAGATAAGAAATTTTGTAAATTAATTCAGATGCTAATTTTGAGTGCACGGTGGAGTCCAGATGGGCCGAGATAGTCAGAAAAGAGTACCCGGGGTAGTAAATGGTCTTGGGGGAATTTTAGACATAGTGGGGCCCACACAGGGGTATTTGGGTCACTCGGGCTTGCCCCATTAGGCTAAAAACGGGATTTGTCTTTAATACCTAATTTAGGAGGAAAGAAAAATGACAAAAAATTCAAGAGAGAACCTAGGGTATTGAGAGGAACCAATAGAGAGTGGTTACACTGCAAATTGGAGTCTTTTGGAGAGAAGACAGGGAACCAATTGGGAGTTCATCATCAACCTTGCAAATCACACCCTCATCTCAGACCCTATGAACATATAAGGCAAGTGGTTAACTTGTTGTGATATTAATTGATGTTAATTAATTCATATTTTGTGATGTGAAATCAGAAATTCGTTTTGGGTATAATTGGGCACAAAACGGGGTTTTTATGAAAGGAAGACTTAAATGAGATTTAATGTGGGAATTAATTGTGTGTCATGGTGCTGTGATGAGATTTGATTTACATCTGAAAAACCCATTAGCAATTATTGACGTATTTGGGGTATGTAGATGAAATTGGAACCTAATGAGTAAAAACCCGAGATTTTTCCCCAAATCAGAAATGTAGAAATTTATGAGATTTAAGTTATGTTTGACGTTCTATGAGAGGCCCTAATCATGTTATTATATAGTTACGATGTTTATTGTTCTTGGGTTAGACCAAGGGAGAGGTTACATTTTCGGAGAAGACGACCACTTGTTCGATCGATCGATCGATGGTTGGGGGTCTATCGATCGACCCTTCAGGTTTTTTGGCAGTTTGGCTTAGGGATTTATATGGGTAAATTTTTTAGTTGAAAATTTCACCTAGCATAATTAAGAGAGAAAAATTAATTGTGAGAGTAAATTATTAACAATTATAAGGGGATGTAATTGGTAGTGGTGGGGTAATTAAGGGCGACACATTTTGAATGAATTTTGAAAAATAAATTCTGAAAGAATAAAATAACGGATTGGAAGAATAAGTTCGGATATGGTTGTAGGGAGACACTACTCCCTTAAACTAATTTTGGGTGAAATGAATTAATTTTGAGTCGGGGATTAGACTAGGGTATTATATAAGTTTAGGATCACGAGAGCGCGTCCGAGTATATTAGTTGGGTGACAGTAAAAAATATTTTAATTATTTAATGTAAAAATTAATTAATAATTAGAGTTGGGCCATAAACTAAGAATTTACATATAGGCTAGTATTACGGACTTGGTACACAGTAAAGTCGAAATATTTTATAATTATATATATACGGTATGCGATAGTATATATATGGTGTGTGCTTATAAATATCAGTGATGGGATATTATTTAAATATATACTCTAGTGCTATTAGGGGAGGTTTCACGTAGTAGGTGAATCCCCTAGCTTGAGGAGTAGGGCGATTATATCCCCAAGTCATAGCGTCCGTTATATAGGTAAGGGGCTTATCTTAGTTTCAGGGAAGGAATATGACTACCTCCTTTATGTTTATATTTTTGGCAAAGATAGTGAGAGCTTCTAACTTAGGGTAACTAGGATATGCGAGTATACCTAGTGGGATAGAAATTAAGAGAATACATCATATAACTTATTACTCGGGAGGATAGCTATTATTCGTATTCATCATATGAGAAAATGTTGCAATATAATTATATGTATTTAATGGGATAAATAATTATATACGGGTAGTTTAATACATGGTGTGAATTGTATTATGCATATAATAGATGTGAAAGTTATACAAATTTAAAAATGGAAATGAGTAATTAAGTTCATTCTAGTAATAAATTATAAATCATACTTAACATACTCATTTAGAGTAGGGGTAGTTGGAAGGGGGTATATCTATTATCTAATATGGAGCTGAAAACTATGGGAGATATAAAATGGCTCTAGGTGTGCACATTAAAGGAGGGGTGAGGATGTTATTAATGGAGTGCGACACTAAGATAAATATGAAGCGCATAGATGCATTTTATATTTCTACAAGCTAATCATTTGCTAAATTTGTTCAAAATGTTTTGGGTTCTAACCCTTGTTATAAATTATGTTTCAAAACCTTTTAGGTCTCCAGCCACAGGGAAGCCAGACTTGATTCATTCCAGGAACTTCGCTGCTGCACCATATGTGGATGTTGCAGGATTTTGATAGGTGCCTCTATCTCTTTTACTCTTAGAATAGGGACTTTATATAAGATACTCGAGCATCTTGCTCACAGTTTTATTTAGTATTCATTTATGATACTATGAGATTCTTTTTATCTGTCTTTACATTTGTATGGTATTTTAGCTGATGGTTTATTCGGCATGGCATTTCATTATTTGTGATAATGGTTATTATTGGCATGGATTGTGTTAATTTGATTTCCGTAGTTACTTTTATCTTGATTAATAAAGATTAAAATTTGACATCAGCTTTGAATACTAGGTGGTTGGTAATTTTTTAAAATTTCGACGGTGATGCTAAGGATAATCCATTTACGATTCCTATTTAATTTGTTATAGGACTGATCACCCAGTATTTATTTGAGAGGGGCGTCACAGAAGGATCACTGAATCATTCACCAAATCATCCACCTTCTTCATAACATTCATATCACCCAGAACTCTATTTGTCAACACTAACCTTTTAACATTACCGATGGCGCTTACCCAGCCCTCCTCTACTGCACGAGTCATCTCTTGTAACTTTTCCAATTCTTCCTCTCGATCTCTAGTTTCCCAGTGATATTTTGTCTCAATGTCTACTTTGAATTAAAACATGTCCCATGTATACATTCTGCAAAATGGAATTACCATATAATAATAGTAATAAAACAAGTTACGAAAAAGATAACATAACTAATAGCTTATTTCTTTTCCCGTATAGAATGCTAACCCAATAATATGTTTAAATTTAAAACATGCTTTGATAGCAACTTGTCACAACCCACTTTTTGGTTTGAATGAACAAGAAGTATACATAAAGCAATGAATTAAAGTTAAGGCGTAATAACATAACTTTATTCATTGTTAAAGTAGTTTACATAGGGTAGTACCACCATAAGGGTGAGTTACATTTTTTAGTATAAACTATAATGCTTAAAATCTAAAAGCTCCACTCCTTGATCCTATCTAGTTCATTCTCTACCCACACAGTCACGTATCTATCTCTAAGAGGGAAGATATTCTATCCTCTTTCTCCTAGTTCATTTGCTTGAAAAAAAATTAACAAATTTTCTAAGTAGGTTCTACCAGTTCTGTAACAAATACATGTATAAATGAGAGTTGGAGTGTGTATAGAATCATTGTTTAGCAACGCTCAAGAAATAAAGGTGATAATACCATACTTATCAGTTTATAACGATCATTAAGGTTCTTGACTTAATGATCCTATACTTACCAGTTCATTAAGAAAATAATGTTCGTCGAACAAAATCAAAGATCTAAGAACAAATAATCCCATACTTACCAGTTCACTAAGGGGTATATAGATAATTAATTCACCAGTAGAACAAAAATAATAATAATCAACCCAAAATCTTTGGGCAAAGTAACCGGCTAGGCACACAATTAAAGGGGCACTCATACGTATGTAGCAATAAATCCAGGCTCTAAATCGTCAACGACCATTAGGCCAAGTGGAAAGTTTCATGGGATAGCACGTTAGTCTTCTTCCTAGTCAATACTAATGCTTATAATATAAATGTTTGCACAAAAGTGCAAAGGTAAACTGAATCAATAAGGAACATGATACAAGCAATTAGGTGAGAAGGGTTAAATTAAGCCATAGTCAAATTCAAATACCGATGATATTGAACAAAATATGTAGTATGGTAGCATTCTAGTATGCACATACTAAGAGTAAATAGGAGCTATCACGTAGTGATATCAATAGTAGTATGCAAAATAAGCAAAATTTATTATTGAAAAGGTAGGAAAAATCTACTTGCTCTGTATATCGTTTGGATTAACATATCACAAGAGGATATCAAGAGGAGATGGTAATTGATTCTCTGTATATAATGTTTGGGTATGTAAGTATTTGGGATTAGGTCAGTCAGCTTATACAAAAATTGTATCTTTCAAAGTTTCAGGGGGTTAATTATAAATATTTTGGGACTTTAAAATTTTGGACCTAAGGTCATTTTTGAACTTTCGTGCAAGAGACTTTTTGTCTTAAAATATTTTAAAGTTTCATAAAAAATGTTTAGGGATCAAATTCATAAGTTAAAAAAGTCAGGAAGGGTCAAAAAGCAATTTAGGAAAATATTTTTAAGTTAAAACCTCGTTTTTCCATAACTCAAGCTAGGTTAATCCAAACATGACCTTACCTTATATCATTTTGACTAGAAAAATATGATATAAATATTTGAATTTTTTTTAGACAATTCTGATTGGCCACACGCCCTCATGCGCTAGATCAATATTTCTAGTCAAAAAGTTCTTTTTTCCCCTAGATAGTTGACTTTAGGGTTTATGAATTTTGAGCTTTTATAACTCCTTCATTTATAAACCATTTGAGTTTTGTGGACTCATTTGTCTGTTTTTTGCTATGTGTAGGACTAATTTTTTTTGGATTTCAAAGGTTGAGATGGATTATACAATGAGAATTCATGATTTTTAGTTTTTTGTTTCAAAATGAACTTTAAATCAATTCAAGATTTTTAGGCACATTCATGACATTTGATCATTACATTGGAGTTCATGCGGTTCTAACGAAAACATTCAAAGCTTTAGACATGAGTTTTTATTGATATATGGAAGTTCACCATTGAAGCTCAAGCTTTAATGGTGGAAACTTCATAAGTTTTACCTATATCTTATTTTCTACATAAAATTTCCTTTTCTTTTGAGCTATTCTAACATTATAACTACAAAAAAAATGATTGAATAAAAAAGAACTAAATATAGTTCATAAAATCATAGAGTACCTCTTTGGAGTGAAAATTTTGGGTTTTAGAACTTATGTTTGAGTGAGTTTCTACTGAGATTTTCTTGGGGTATTTAGAGTATAGGAGCAAGGGAGTTCATTAGTGGAAAATAGAGGTCGATTTCAGTTGATATTATAGAGTTTTCAAACTTGGGTTTTGTTCCTCACATGTGTTCATGGTCAACACATGTGATTCTTGGCCATTTGTTCTTGGGTGGGAGCTTATTTAGACAAGGTTTTTATAAAAAATACAAAACTTTGGTGTTCGGACATTGGTTGGTTTTATATATGCACTTATAGCCTTAAAAGTATGCTTTTAATAAAGTATAGGGATAATTTTGTAATTTTAGAAAGTTTCAAGGGCGATATTGTGATTCCATGTTAGTTGAAGTCTAAAAGATTAATTTTATATAAAGTTGAGGTTTAGGAGTGAAGTATAAGTCAAGTTATGCTATTTTGATGCTTTCAGGTGCTCTTTTATAATTCTTAAAACTTTAAGGGACAATTCACTAAAGTTGTAGAACATCAATTATAGTTTGTTTCTTCTTTAGAAGATTTTTTATTTTGATTACTTTATAATGGTTAAAACAGTGACCATAAGTGTATAGCGTCGGTTTTGAAAATCCTGGTTAATATAGCCATACATGTCAAGAGGGTAAGATAAGAAATCCCAAGAAGCACATGGAGGATTTAGACTATAGTAATGATTGGTAATGGGGAGTAGTGATGAAAAACATGATGATATTGTTATTTACTCGAATGTTGGTACAAATGTGACGTTTATGTGGTGACCATTAAACTCAACACAAAATAAGAAGCAAAGGCAATCACCAGAATAAATAAATAACTTAAAGAATGATAATCATACACCACACAAGATATACATGGTTAGACAAGAAGGCCTACATCCATGGTGCTTCTCTCAGTATTTTATTTCTCTTTACTTCGGGGGATCATTTACAAATTGCATGCACTTTACCCAGGGCTATGGGATTAATATATACATGTTATTTCTCTGAGAGTGGGGGTTTTATAATCATTCACATTAGCCCATAATACCTAAAATATATCCTTGCGATATTTTAGGAATTGAATAGGTCACAACTGAACCAGCTATCGCGTGCGGCCTCTAGACTTGTGGCCGAACTTAATTAGGCTACTCGTCTGGATCGAAATAACTAATCGAGGTACCCACAATTTCCCCTAAAATTTTTGGGTCACAATTTGGGCTCAATAATTTTAAATGATTGTCTTAATGGAATTTTTGTGAATCGTGCTACACCTTGGGATTTAAGCCCCCTTCCCTAATTGATTCAGGCGGAAGATTGCCCCATTTATGTGCATTATGATTATAAAGATTTAAATCATCTTGGAGAGGTCATTCCCTGAACGTCGCTTCAGACTTCTTCGCATTCTCTATATTTCTCCAAGCTTTCACTGCTGCTTTCTCACTCCCAGGTCCCGTCTTCCATCTTCAAGCTGTGACACCCCGCCTAATTAAATACCGGGTGATCACTCCTTTATTAAATTAAATCAAGGTAAACGGTTGGTTCATTCTCAGCATCACTGTCGATAAAAATCACTTTTCCTGTTTAACACCCTAAATAATTAAGCTAAGTGTCAAAACATTTTTCATACAAACTTTCCAAATTTTAATTAAAGAAAAGATTTATTTATTTAAAAAAACATTTCTACAATTAAGAATCACATCACAGTAAACCAGATAATATAATACATTCGTCAATCGAATGTCAACATATGAAAACTAAAGTCACAAATCCGAACTGAATAAATCACATAGAAGAATACTGGAAACAACTGAAATATAAATGTCCCAACAACAAATGAAATGATGGAAAGGGCGACACATGCCCAATAAATGAGAATGATAGAAGTGGAGTCAATAAAGGAAGCCGTCTACGCAAGTGACCTGCAACTCCCACCTAAGCTGCAGCACGTTCCTCTCAAGGAATCCTAAGCAAGACGCCCCTGTGGTAGGGCACCTGAAATATATACATATATATACAAGAGAGAGAGAGAAAAATAAACGGGTCAGAGCCCGAATGTGTGTTTGATTTTAAAATACGTTTAGCAAGTATTTAAATTGATACAGGCCAATGCAACAACATATTAGTGCGTCACTCTCTTGAGAAATACTCACCTCTCTTCTAATATGCACACCTATCGCACTAATCTTCCCAACGGTTTGTTTTATCAATAATCGTACTAGTCTTTCTAAAAGATTTAACGTATCTTAGATTACTCGTAAGATTTATAATTTACCATTTCCACTTTAAAAGATGTTCCAATTTATAACCAAAGTTCTCTATTTTTAACTTTACAAAACAATAAAGTTTCCAGTGACATATTATACTTTCTCAAAACAAGTATTTATAATCTGAGCCAACAACCATGGCCTACTTATCAAATCTCAGTGGGCAGTTTCAAAGATCATAATCTCATATATATATTAACTACTCGTATAATATATATATATATATAATAGCACCCCGAATAAAAACTATGGTGCGTGCATACTTCCACTATCCAAACCCCATACCACTCAAATCAAGGGGAATACAAATTCGGAATCACTCTCGAATTGTATTAACACATACACAACCAATATCGAGGCGAAGCATAGATTCCAAGTCTCTAAGAGGATGGCACATACTCGCGTCTCTTAGTACCATATGAACTATCAATTCGATAGCATGTACCAAGGATATCTATCTTCTAGGGTACAAGTCAATATCCCCCATAAAGGTCCCATCGAGATAAGACTGTCCCAGCGCGGTAACCTCAAGGATAGCAAGTAGCGCGGTATGTTTTTCACATGTATATAATATATGTACACACAATCATATAAATATACCACTTAATCATATTAACATAGGTTATTCACGTTACCCATAATTATACCATTTATCCTTAATTTCACATTTATAGATATAAGTATAAGGTTTCGTTCCTAACCTTAACTCGAAGGGTTTTCTCACTCATTACCTGACACTCGTGGACTGTATTCTCACAAATCTGAAATTCGGTAAGTGTCTTTATTAGGTTCCAATGTAACTCTCTTACGCACCTCACCCTTTAAATTTATAAATTCACCAACCCTAAAGTAAGTGTCCCATAAATAGCATTCTCGTTGAAGATTAAAGGTCCAAACATTTATTACTATGCCCTACTGGTCCTCAATGTCTCCCAAATAATTTTATCAAGAATGCCCAAGAATTATATCACGACAATTTGAATTTAACTCATTTAAAGAGGGAATTAGGAGTCTGTCAGGAGGGGTCGATCAATCAAAGCTTGGGGCTCGATCGATCGAACCTTCGATCGATCGAAGCTCTAGGCTCGATCGATCGATCAAGCAGGTCTGGGCAAAATTATACAGAATTCAGTTACGAGTTTCACTAAACTTCTTCATCCAAAACTATGTTTTTCCATTCCAATCGTCCCAAAAATCCTACTATCATCATTATAACATTATATCAGGTGTTTATAACGTAAAGAATGTGTATAACTATCATTAAACATGGATAATTAACTCAAATCCCATCTAATCATCAAGAACCCTAGAGTTTCCCTTAATCAAGGTTCTAATCTGTTTTTACCAGAAATTCCTTCTAATATATCATCAAAATTTCGTGGGGTATATTCCTCTACATGGCAAGGGTTCCAGAATTTCCATATAATCAAAACTACATGCATTATCCTAACACAATTTGAGTTTATTCCATAGTTTCCATCTCTAAACAATCCTAGACTAATATGAAGATTGCATTAACGAGAATACGCAAGTGAAATACTTGCCTGGGATTTTTGGTATGCAGATTTACAGATGATTTTGGTATGGCTGCGTTCCTTGTCTCGTGATCTACGCGGTGGGGGGGGGGGGGGTGGCGGTGAAATCTGGTGGCTTTTTGGCCTTGAATTGCCTTGGAGCTCTCTCCTCTCTTCTCCAATGGAAATCATTTGATTTTTGAATGTTCTAACCCTAAAAGGCTAACCTAATGGCTGATATAGGTTGCTGAAATTCGTGGGTTTAATTACCCAATTATGAAAAATGACTAAAATGCCCTCCCGGGGTACTAATTAGGCCTAAAAACGCCCCGAGACCCAAACTAAACCCCCGGGTACACTTTTCTGACTATCTCGATCCTTCTGGACGCGTTGGCGAACTCAAAACGACCATACGGACAACTTATAAAATATTTACTTTTTATATAACAAAATTAGTCCCGACGTGACACGGGCACGTCCCGACTTAAATTTCCGAAATAGTCATTTAATTCACTCATGACATTCAATATGACCAATATAATATATATTACTTTGCTCATAAGTAATATTCAACAAATTTCCCATAATTACTAACTCTCGTCACGTTAATAATTATAACATAATTAATTTCTGGATTTTTATTAAATAAACATTCTCATTAAATTTAATAAATCCCCAAATTAATATCGCATAAAAATACGGGGTATTACATACTTCCCCCCTAATAACGGAATTTCATCCCGAAATTCGGAAATTAAGGCATACCTGGTAAAAACAACTCGGGATATCTCTCGCGTATATCTGCCTCGCGCTCCCAAGTGGATTCCTCCATATTGTGATGCTCCCACTGGACTCGCACAAGTGGAACTATTTTCGACCTCAATCTCCTCTCACTATAGTCTAGAATAGCCACTGGTCTCTCCCCGTAAGAGCTATCAGACTGTAAGTCTATCTCATCTATTGCAATGTGAGTATGGGCCATATCAGCCCGAAGATATCGTCTCAATGACGAGATGTGGAATACATTGTGGATGCGATGTAAATGTTCTGGAAATCCTAACCTGTATGCAACCGGCCCAATCCTTTCGATGATGGGAAATGGTCCCACGTACCTCGGGGCCAACTTCCCCTTCTTCCCAAACCTCATCACTCCCTTCATAGGAGATACACGCAATAACACTTGATCTCCCACATTAAACTCCCGGAAGAACCGTTTCGCATCGGCGTAGCTCTTCTGCCTGTCCTGGGCTACCCGAATACGACTCCTGATTATCTCAATCCTCGCGGAGGTCTCCTGAATCACTTCTGGTCCTAGAAACTTGTTGTCCCCCACTTCGAGCCAACAAGTTGGAGAACGACAAGGCCTGCCATACAAAGCCTCAAATGGAGCCATACCAATTGTAAACTGAAAAGAGTTATTATAAGCAAACTCTACCAGTGGAAGATGTGGCTCCCAACCTCCTCCAAAATCGAGAACACACATGCGTAGCATATCCTCTAACATCTGATTAGTACGCTCTGTCTGTCCATCTGTCTGTGGGTGGTAAGATGAACTCAACCTCAACTCAGTCCCCATAGCCTCCTGAAAACTTTCCCAAAAACGTGACACAAAAATCTTGTCTCTATCTGACACAATATTCAGGGGCACCCCGTGTAATCTGACAATCTCAGTAATGAACAATTGAGCATACTGACCCGTAGTATAATTTGTCCGCACTGGCAGAAAATGAGCCACTTTGGTCAAACGATCTACAATCACCCAGATAGAATCGTGGCCCCACTGTGATGTAGGCAACCCTGTAATGAAATCCATGGAAATACTCTCCCACTTCCACGTGGTTACTTCCAATGGCTGAAGCAATCCTGATGGTTTTTGATGGTCCACCTTCACCAGCTGGCAGGTAGAACACTTGGACACAAACTCGGCGATGTCCTTCTTCATCCCACTCCACCAGTATTGTCGCCTCATATCTTGGTACATCTTATCGCCTCCCTGATGTACTACAAATCGGGACCCATGAGAATGAGTCATCACTGCATGACATAATTCTGCTCCTTCCAGAACCACCAATCTCCCATTAAACCGCAAACCTCCATCAGAACTAACAGAATAGGACTCAGCGCCCTCGGCTAGGAGTCGCACAATCTGCTCCTAGCAAAACGGGTTTGTAGTCTGTGCCTGTATCACTCTCGTAACAGTTTCGGGTGTGGCTACATCACGGATATGAAAGAACGTGCCACTGCGTCATGGTGACCCAACTCCTTCCACTTTGCCTTCCAGACGTCCGCTACATCGTCTACCGGTCTACGGCTCAATGCATCAGCAACTACGTTGGCCTTCCCCGGATGATACTGTATATTGAACTGATAGTCCTTCACAAACTCTAGCCATCTGCGCTGACGCATATTCAGCTCTCGCTGAGTGAACAGGTACTGCAGTGACTTATGGTCTGTGAACAAACGGAATTTCTCCCCCAATAAATAGTGCCTCCATATCCTCAATGCAAAGACGACCGCTGCTAACTCCAGGTCGTGGGTGGGGTAATTCTTCTCATGCGGCTTAAGCTTGCGGGAAGCAAAATCTATAGCCTTCTCCTCCTGCTGGAGTACACCTCCAAGTCCCCGTAAAGACGCATCGGTGTAAACCAGGTACTCCACACCCGGCTTCGGTAACGCAAGGACTGGCGCTGAAGTAAGCTTGTCTTTTAGCTCATCGAAAGCCAATTGACAAGCGTCATCCCAAATATATGGTACCCCTTTGCGAGTCAGATTCGTCAATGGACCCGCTATTTTGGAGAATCCCCGAATGAATCTCCTGTAGTAACCGGCTAACCCCAAGAAACTACGCACTTCCGACGGTGTCGTGGGTTGTCACCACTCCCTCACCGCTTATACTTTGCTCGGGTCAACTGCAATCCCCTGCTCAGAAATAACATGGCCCAAGAACTCTACCTCTCGCAACCAGAATCCACACTTCTCGTACTTAGCATACAACTGATGCTCTTGTAGAGTCTGAAAAACCTGCCTCAAGTGATCGGCATGCTCCTCCTCGGAGTGTGAATATATCAAGATGTCATCTATGAATACGATGACAAACTGATCCAAGAACTCTTTGAATACTCGATTCATCAAGTCCATGAAAATGGCTGGGGCATTTGTGAGTCTGAACGGCATCACCCTGAACTTATAGGACCCATATCTCGATAAGAAGGCAGTCTTTGAAACATCTTGCTCTCTAATACGTAACTGATGGTACCCCGACCTCAAATCTATCTTCAAAAAGAAAGTTGCTCCCATCAACTGGTCGAACAGATCATCGATTCGAGGCAACGGATACTTATTCCGTATCGTGACCTTGTTCAATTCCCGGTAGTCCACACACAATCTCAGTGAACCATCTATTTTCTTTACAAACAAGACTGGAGCGCCCCAAGGTGAGGTACTCCTACGAATGAAGCCCTGACCTAACAGCTGCTCTATCTGATCCCGTACCTCTCGCATCTCTATCGGAGCCATACGATACGGTGCGCGTGCTATAGGTCTCGTATTTGGCAATAAATCTATAACAAAGTCTATCTCACGACTGGGCGATAGGCCTGGTATCTCCTGAAACACATCGTAATACTCCCTGACAACAGGGATCGAATCTAAGGGAATCACAACCTCCTTAGAGGCATCCTCCTCTATGTAATACAAATGAGCGGTCGAACCTCCCTCTGGGCGAGGCATCGCCACTACAAACATCTCTTGCCCCAGAATGGCAAAAATAATGCTCCCACCGAAGCAATAAATCATGGCTCTATATGCTGCGAGCCAATCCATACCAATAATCACATCATGCTCGTGCATGTCTAGAACTAACATGTCTGCAGGTAATACCAAGCTACCAATCTCTACCCCCACTCCCCGGCATGTAAAGAAAATAAGTGACCCACTCCCCAGGGGTGAGTCGACACACGGCACGGTGCTCTCTGCTGTGGCTAACAACCCTAAGGCCTTCGCAAAATGCGTAGCTATAAAACAATGTGTTGCCCCTGTATCAAACAAAACCCGACCCATAGTACCATGGATAGGAAACATACCCTCAATCGCGGGTGGTGCCTGTGGAGCTGCTGCCTGGTGGACGTTATAGACACGTCCATACTGCAATTGCCCCTGCTACACTGGAGCTGCTGGAATGGCTGGTACGGCTGGCACCTGGGCTGGAGCTGGGAGGGCAGATGGGAAGAGTGGTCTCTGCAGCTCATTACGGGCTCCCTGCTGCTGTGGGGCCCTATCGCCCTCTGGGAAATCCTGACGCCTATGGCCATGTTTACCGCACCCAAAACATCGGCCTTTGAAGTTTCCTCCCCTCTGACCCTGCTTTCCACGGCCCTGCTGGACGTTACCTCCACGCCACTGGCCCTGTTGGCCCTGATGTGCACGCTGTTGGCCTTGCTGGCCCTGCTGCTGTCCCTGTGGTCGGTGTTGGCCCTGCTGACCCTGTTGATTAGGCTGGCCCTAATGGCCCTGCCTGAAACCCCCGAATCCCTGCCTAGAATCACCTTAACGGAATCGCTTGGCAGGGTCCCCCTGATGGGAACTCTTCTCATGCTGACGAGTCTGTCCATGAGTTGGTGCCCCACTGGCACTATTTCCCCCGGTCCTGCCCTCTTGGCTGGACTCCCCTGCTCTCTTGCTTCCCTGCAGATGGAAGCGATGATCTTGGCAATGTAGTAACCCTACATTGAGTACATCAGTGAAAGTACTCAGGGATAGATTCCCAATAAGGTGCTGACGGATCCTCCAAGCTAACCCGTCGACAAACAGCAAAATCTTCTTGCTCTCAGTAGGTGACTCATCTGGCACAATTGTGAGAAGTCTCGTGAACTCCTCCTCATACTCAGCTATAGTAAGGTTCTCCTGCTTCAGATTTAGTAATTTTCGCCTCACTTCAGTCTGCACTGCGGGTGGAAAATACTTGCGGTCAAACCGCTCCTAGAACAACTGCATAGGGATCATGTCCCTCTCCTCCAAAGTAGTAGTGGACTCCCACCACTGTAATGCGGCTCCCACCAGCTTAAAGGAAGCCAATAACTGCTTTTGCACGTCAGTGCACTCATACATACGGAGGTGCCGCTGGATGTCTTTTTTCCATTGGCTGACTGTAACAATATCGGAGCTACCAGAGAACTCAGGGGGATGCGCTTTCTGAAAAGCATCCCGAACCCTCTCCCATGCGGATGGAAGCTATGCTGGTACTGGCGCCACTGCCTGAACCTGGGGTGGAGCCTGCTGAATCACCGCTATCGCGACATTCACCGCCTGAGCAACAATGGCGGCTACTTCGTTCGCATTCATTGTGCCTGGTGCCGGAGATGCTGGCTGCTCGGCTTGGGCACGCCTAACTTTTGGAGTACGTCTCGGAGGCATATGAAACGTGAACAAGTTTATTAGTCTACAGTTATCATCAAATCTCAAATAGCTGAAGACTTTAACGTAAAGGCAGGAATACAACAATCCTAAAAATGGGGCTCTATAGCAATAACGTTAAGCTGAAAGCAAAACAAGCCGTACAAATCCTATGGACACTAGAACCTGATGCTCTGATACCACCTATGACACCCCGCCTATTTAAATACCGGGCGATCACTCCTTTATTAAATTAAATCAAGGTAAATAGTTGGTTCATTCTCAGCATCAGTGTCGATAAAAATCACTTTTCCAGTTTAACACCGTAAATAATTAAGCTAAGTGTCAAAACATTTTTCATACAAACTTTCCAAATTTTAATTAAAGAAAAGATTTATTTATTTAAAACAACATTTCTACAATTAAGAATCACATCACAGTAAACCAGATAATATAATACATTCGTCAATCGAATGTCAACATATGAAAACTAATGTCACAAATCCGAACTGAATAAATCCCATAGAAGAATACTGGAAACAACTGAAATATAAATGTCCCAACAACAAATGAAATGATGGAAAGGGCGACACATGCCCAATAAATGAGAATGCTAGAAGTGGAGTCAATAAAGGAAGCCGTCTACGCAAGTTACCTGCAACTCCCACCTGAGCTGCAGCACATTCCTCTCAAGGAATCCTAAGCAAGACGCCCATGTGGCTGGGCACCTGAAATATATACATATATATACAAGAGAGAGAGAAAAAAAGAAACGGGTCAGAGCCCGAATGTGTGTTTGATTTTAAAATACGTTTAGCAAGTATTTAAATTGATACAGGCCAATGCAACAACATATTAGTGCGTCACTCTCTTGAGAAATACTCACCTCTCTTCTAATGTGCACACCTATTGCACTAATCTTCCCAACGGTTTGTTTTATCAATAATCGCACTAGTCTTTCTAATAGATTTAACGTATCTTAGAGTACTGGTAAGATTTACAATTTACCATTTCCACTTTAAAAGATGTTCCAATTTATCACCAAAGTTCTCTATTTTTAACTTTATAAAAAAATAAAGTTTCCAGTGACATATTATACTTTCTCAAAACAAGTATTTATAATCTGAGCCAACAACCATGTCCTACTTATCAAATCTCAGTGGGCAGTTTCAAAGATCATAATCTCATATATATATATTAACTACTCGTATAATATATATATATATAACAGCACCCCGAATAAAAACTATGGTGCGTGCATACTTCCACTATCCAAACCCCATACCACTCAAATCAAGGGGAATACAAATTCGGAATCACTCTCGAATTGTATTAACACATACACAACCAATATCGAGGCGAAGCATAGATTCCAAGTCTATAAGAGGATGGCACATACTCGCGTCTCTTAGTACCATATGAACTATCAATTCGATAGCATGTACCAAGGATATCTATCTTCTAGGGTACAAGTCAATATCCCCCATAAAGGTCCCATCGAGATAAGACTGTCCCAGCGCGGTAACCTCAAGGATAGCAAGTAGCGCGGTATGTTTTTCACATGTATATAATATATGTACACACAATCATATAAATATACCACTTTATCATATTAACATAGGTTATTCACGTTACCCATAATTATACCATTTATCCTTAATTTCACAATTATAGATATACGTATAAGGTTTCGTTCCTAACCTTAACTCGAAGGGTTTTCTCACTCATTACCTGACACTCGTGGACTATATTCTCCCAAATCTGAAATTTAGTAAGTGTCTTTATTAGGTTCCAATGTAACTCTCTTACGCACCTCACCCTTTAAATTTATAAATTCACCAACCCTAAAGTAAGTGTCCCATAAATAGCATTCTCGTTGAAGATTAAAGGTCCAAACATTTATTACTATGCCCTACTGGTCCTCAATGTCTCCCAAATAATTTTATCAAGAATGCCCAAGAATTATATCACGAAAATTTGAATTTAACTCATTTAAAGAGCGAATTAGGATTCTGTCACGAGGGGTCAATCGATCGAAGCTTGGGGCTCGATCGATCGAACCTTCGATCGATCGATCAAGCAGGTCTAGGCAAAATTCTA
Source organism: Sambucus nigra (assembly GCA_949130495.1). Taxonomy (NCBI): domain Eukaryota; kingdom Viridiplantae; phylum Streptophyta; class Magnoliopsida; order Dipsacales; family Adoxaceae; genus Sambucus; species Sambucus nigra. The sequence goes on along the minus strand of OX422215.1, from coordinate 165,387,838 downwards.
CAGAATGCAGTTACGGGTTTCACTAAACTTCTTCATCCAAAACTATGTTTTTCCGTTCCAATCGTCCCAAAAATCCTACTATCATCATTATAACATTATACCAGGTGTTTATAACGTAAAGCATGTGTATAACTATCATTAAACATGGATAATTAACTCAAATCCCATCTAATCATCAAGAACCCTCGAGTTTCCCTTAATCAAGGTTCTAATCTGTTTTTACTTGAAATTCCTTCTAATATATCATCAAAATTTCGTGGGGTATATTCCTCTACATGGCAAGGGTTCCAGAATTTCCATATAATCAAAACTACATGCATTATCCTAACACAATTTGAGTTTATTCCATAGTTTCCATCTCTAAACAATCCTAGACTAATATGAAGATTGCATTAACGAAAATACGCAAGTCAAATACTTGCCTTGGATTTTTGGTATGCAGATTTACGGATGATTCTGGTATGGCTGCGTTCCTTGTCTCGCGATGTACGCGGTGGTCGGGGTGGCGGTGAAATCCGGTGGCTTTTTGGCCTTGAATTGCCTTGGAGCTCTCTCCTCTCTTCTCCAATGGCCGTCACTTGATTTTCGAATGTTCTAACCCTAAAAGGCTAACCTAATGGCTGATATAGGTTGCTGAAATTCGTGGGTTTAATTACCCAATTATGAAAAATGACTAAAATGCCCTCCCGGGGTACTAATTAGGCCTAAAAATGCCCCGAGACCCAAACTAGACCCCCGGGTACACTTTTCTGACTATCTCGACCCTTCTGGACGCGTTACCGCACTCAAAACGACCATACGAACAACTTATAAAATATTTACTTTTTATATAACAAAATTAGTCCCGACGTGACACGAGCACGTCCCGACTTAAATTTCCGAAATAGTCATTTAATTCACTCATGACATTCAATATGACCAATATAATATATATTAATTTGCTCATAAGTAATATTCAACAAATTTCCCATAATTACTAACTCTCGTCATGTTAATAATTATAACATAATTAATTTCCGGATTTTTATTAAATAAACATTCTCATTAAATTTAATAAATCCCCAAATTAATATAGCATAAAAATACGGGGTATTACACAAGCTTCTTTCTTATCTTATCATTGTCCCTGCTTGCGACTTTGCATCGTCTCAAGTTGACTCTTTCTTCGCAAGTTCTTCTCACTTCTTCTTTTTTCCTTTTCTTCTAAATTTTCTTCATATTCGATATATGGTTTCTCTTTTCTGATGACGAAGATAGGCAATAGGTCGACAACTGTGTTTAGGAAATTCTATAATATTCCAAACTGGGTAGATATTGAATGTGCCCCTATTCCTCATAATGTGAGAGACATTAAGAACGGTCATTGGATACATGTTCTTTTGTTAACCCGGGGGGGTATTACCTTTCCCCCAAATCTCTTATATTTGCACTTTTTTAGGTACTTCAATATAGTTCCTGCAGAGTGCTCGCCAAACTTTTGGAAAATTGTTAATTGTGTGCATATAATTAATCAACTTTGTGGCACCAATCTAGGGCTTGCTGAAATATGTTATTGCTATTATTTTTCTCAAACAAGCTCTAGTCTTCTTTACCTCAAAGATAGTATTCTTGATAGGGTATTGGTACTTAATCTACTCGATTCCCACAAGGACTACTGGCACAAGGGTTTATTGCTAGAAATTGGCAGTTTACTCCCCATACTGAAGGGTCGAGGTCTGGGAGATACGTGATTCCTGTCTATGGGGAGGAATATATAGGTAGGCATAGTTCTTGTTCTTCTCATTGATCCTCTGTTAGTGTATGGTCTTTCTTATATCTTTCTCTCATTCTCTTTTCAGCGAAGGCAAAGAACTCAGAACCCGCTCTTCGTGTGATTCGAGTTACTGAGCTAGTTAAGCTTGGAAAATCAGGGAACTCTTAGCAAACGATGAGTGTTGATGTAAGAAGCTAGATTTGATCTAATTAATTAATCACAGATAAATATGAAATAACAAATAAGACAAAGGATTTTTAAAGTGGTTCAGCCTTATGAAAATAGCCTACATCCACTATTTTTTATTGCTGGGTATTTTGCCTTAATCACAATGACAATCGCCAATGATCAATTACCCCATTACAATGGGTGTTACAATGTATTTATAGCCTTTGGGATGTTAGTATGAATAGACGATATGTTGTAATTTAGTAGACATATACATCTATACATAATAAGAATGTTCACTGAATCCGATGTTCATTGAATCTGTAATTGTCGTTTGATCTTCCTGGCTAGATGTTCTGCACGTTGAGTAGCTCGGTACGCTAAGTTTGTCGGGGTACTGATTAGCTCGGTGAATATATGTTTTTGCCACATAAGATAACACAGGTATTCATATAATTGGTCCACGTCAGCTGACTAATTTTTGTATCAACAGAAGCCCCCAATGTTTCATAGTTGAGGTTGAATATGAGAGTGTGGAACATTATTCCCAGAAGTTTCTCGGACATGTTTTACCCAATCTCGTTAGATTACAGATCTCCAACACTTAGGAAATTTTCTTTTTAGTCTTATCATTTAAGCGCGAAATGGCAAACTTGTAAATATTTTTCATCTTCGACACACGCTTGGATATTTGTGTCTTTTTCATCATTTAGCCATCACAAACGCAATCGTCTTTTTTAGTAATCATTTCTTTTTCGCTTCCTGATGCAGGGCATTTAAAAGCGTTAGAATCAAATCATCTTCTACTTTTTACTTCCCGACTTTTAAGCTATGTCTTCTCACTCTATCTTTGTACTATCGTTCTTTTTATCATCCGCCTTAGCTGATTTCTCCGTTTTCTGTAAGAACTTCTTCCTTTTTCTTTCTTTGCTTTAGTTACCATGGTTTATCTTGTCGAATCCTTGGATAAATTCCGGGTTGATTTTGTAATTACCTCTTGGGTTATTCTAGGGGAACCTCCTTGCCCTTATGATTTATCTTCTTTAGATGAGGGACACTGGTTTCCCTCCATTTTTGTAGCGGAATGTGGTTTTTCTTTCCCGCCTAATCCCCTGTGTTTGGAGTTTTGCCAATATTTCGATATTGTTCCTACAAGAGTTGATCCAAAAACATGGAGGGTAGTTAATGGCATACATAGGTTGAACCAAATACAGGGAACTCGCTTAGGAATTACTGAAATTATGTATTGTTATACGTGGGTTACCAGTGACACTACTTTTTATTTAAAAACTAGGTTTTGAAATAGAGGTTTAGTGGTCAATCTTCCCAATGCTAATAGGGACTATTTTGATCATGGGGTTGCGATGAAAAATTGTCAACACCCCCCATTAAAAGGAAAAGATGTGTATCAAGGTCCTAGATGTCCACTTTATGGCAATGGGATAGGTTGTTTTTATTTTTTTCAATTTAGCTTTCTTTGTGTTTGATGAAATGTCTCACTGACACTCATTTTTTGTTTGTTGCAGTTGATTGTAAAAGGAAACCTCCAAAAGAGAGTGACATAAATATAAAAAATTTGATACTTATTTGGGGTTTGCATCAGTCCATCAATGGGGAGCACGTGAGGTCTACTTCTTATTTGCTGAGATACAAAAACACCACCTCACCTTTCATTTCTCTTCCTCTTTCCCCTCCTGTGGTAATTGATCTTGACCAAGTACGAATATCTTGAGCAAGTGTAGAAGAATATTCTTCTAATTTGAGTACTTCTATTGCTGATCTGATGAAGAAGAGGAAGGTTCCTCATTTCTTTTCCAAGTCTCTTCTGGGAAATGAAGGGGCAGAGACAAACAAAAACTATGTACCAGCTGTAGGGATTGCTTCTGCCAAATATATGAGCAAGAACCCCCTGCTACCCTCATTAGAGAAGAGGTAACACCTATGATTGAAGTTTTTGCCTCAAAAGTGGCAGCACCTTTGATTGAAGGTGCTTCTTTGAAGAGGTTGAGAAGAGGTCCTGCTGAGAAGACCGTTGATTCCGCTGCCCAACCAGTTAGAGTTGGGTTTTTCTCTCTGATGGCTAGTTCTCCAATTATCCTTACTCCTGGCTTGGCCAAGAATTTGATCAAGACAGGGACTCTCTCCGATCACCGAGATTTTAAAAATTTAACTCTTTGGAGTAAAGTTGTTGATGTGGCCTCCTAACTTCTTATATCAGTAAGTGGTCATTATACATATTATTTTATTTTTCATTATCATGTTCAGGATCTGATTCGTGTTTTTCTTCTTCTTCCAGTTTTTTGTGTATTTTAACAATATCATGGAGAAGGATGAAACCATCAAAGCTTCAACCTCATCCAGTGATGTTAAAGAAGTACTTGCTGGGGTGTCAAACTCATTGATGGAGTCCCAACAGAAGTACGAAGAGGAAAAAGTCGTCTGGGAGAATAGAATCAAATCTACAAAGTCCGTTCAAGATCAAATTGTAAATGCCTCTAAGGAGATTGACGCCAAGCTTAAAGAGGCTAAATGGAGTAAAATAAAACTTGAAGAGAAGATGAAGTCTATTGGAGAGCTTCTCCGAGAGAAAAATTCTTGAGAGAGAGCAAAAAGGAAAGCTTTTGTGAAGAAGTCCTTTAGCTCTGGCTGGGATAAAGGAAGGAATAAGGCCTTATCCATTATATCTTCCCAAACGGAGTATGAAAGTTTAAAATACTTCAGAGATGGATGGGTAGCAACTCTGAAGAGGTTGAATGTTGCTGATGATTCTAAAATGTTTCGAGAACACATCCATGACCCTCCTCCTACTGTTAAAGAAGAATAAGAAGAAGATGAAGCTACGCCTAATGAATCTTCTATGGTAATAGTAGAATAAACACCTACTGCTACCCTTCCTAAATCCTCTGAGAAAGTTCAACAGGATAAAACTTATACTAATCAATGCCAATTGCCCTCCGAACAACCAACCCCTTTATCCAAACCAGCTGAAGATGTTGTAGGAAATAAGGAGAAGGTGTAAAGTTATTAGGCTCTTTAATTATGTTGTTTTTCCTTTTTAGTTGTAACTTTGGATGTACTCTCTCATCTTATAATAAATAAAAATGGACTTTTTCATCTAATCTGAATTTCTCTTTTACTTACTATGTCTATTTCGTTGTTGATGCATTTTTACTTTTCCTTGCATGTTTATTGCCAGGATGGAACTCTTATCAGCTCATGATACATATTTAGTGAAAATATGTAATGATTACTTCAAACATGCTCATAAAGATTTTACTGAGGCTCAAATAATTAATATCCTTTGGGGGTTGATGCATCTGAGCGAGAAATTGATGCATACCAATACTTGAAGTGTTTACTTGATCATGTTGTAGCCAACAATGTGGCTTATTATGAAATGATTGAATACCTCCAAGGAATGATTGAGGAACTTCAACTTCAACACAAGTAAACCAGTACAGTTCTTCACTAAGGTTATGAGAAAAAATACCAACAGTTGAACGTTGATCGGGGCTATGACAAATATATCTTATCCCATGAGAAAAGAGAAAGTGTGCCGAAACTTGAGGTCAAGGAACATAGGAATATTGTCAAGTTGTTGGAGGAAGAAAATATTGCCTTGCGAGAAGAGGTGAAGCACTCAAATCTGCTTCCTCCTCTTCTTCGGGAGCTCTGGTCCTAGTCAATGATGAAGGCTTTTCATTTTTGGAAACTGAAAATTCTTCTTTGAGAGGAGAGTCGATGGATTTGAAACAAGTCAGACATATATCCTCCTCTCTAGGTAGAGCTATAGTTGGGCGAAGAAGTGTTGAAGAGACTAGTACTCAGCAAGCCTTAGCAAATCAAGCTGCTCTGATGAAAGCAAAGTCTTACCGACCAACTCTCCAACTAGAGATCTATAATGGAAAATAAAGCAAACTTGGTGAAGAAACTTCTTGAGCATCTTGAGAGATTGACTTATCAATTTCACAAGCAGCCTAGAGAGTTTTGTATGGGGGGATACAATGAAGTTCTATGCCATCTTGATGCTTAATTGAAGCAAGCAAATAACGAGGGATACAAGCAAGGATGGTTTAATCACTTGACTGTGATGAAGCTTGAGGAAGGAAATTCCTTACGGGATTGGTATGAGCCTGGAGTACTTGATCTACCAAATTATCCTTTTAAACTGGATGTCAGCTGGATTCTAGCTCATGCCATTCCATGATGTTTGATCTCCAGGTATCTTAGTGATTACAAGTTTTATGAAATTTTGAGATATCTTGACCTCAACATCAGCTTGATCGACCGAGTCCAAGCAACATTAAAATGCTACGAGATATGAATTTCATCAATTCTTATGCTTCAGATGATCCTCTAGCGGGGATGGAACCTGTATCAAGATCAGAAGGAAAAAATCCCATAAAATAGGAAATTTGTATGCAATGAAGAAAAATTCATCTTCGTGTAACGTTCTTGTATTTAATGAAGAAAAATTCATCATTGTGCAATTTTCTTTCCTTGGAAATAATTTTTAAGATCTTTTTATTATGATATTATCTTTTGCATGTAAAGGGAAAATTTGTCCTGCTTAATTTTATTTCCCTAGACAATGGAGCTTGCCCCACTTGTTTTCTAGTTGTAGTGACTTGTCACCCATAAGTGCCTAATCAATGGAATGATTTTCATCCCATGTTCCTACTTAGTTATAGAAATATGATTTAGATTACCTTTGTGCCTAGACAGGGGATGCCCCATGAGGTCACCCATCTTTTTGCCTAGTTTTAGATGCCCCTTGAGGTCACCCATAATGAGACATGCTTTGCCTTGTATGATTATTATACCAAAATTATTGGTTAAGTTTATTAGTGCTGACTAACCTTAGTTGGTAGTTGTTGATATACCAACCAACCTTAGTTGGTGGTCGCTGATATGCCGACTAACCGTAGTTGGTGGTGTAGTGTGTAGCACGAGTACTCCGAAAAAAATTGAACAAAAAGAATATGTAGAAAATATCATCTTTATTAATATTGAAATAAATACGGTACATATGAATCTTTATTACTGATAATATTTTCACAGGTGCTCCTCATTTCACGCATTTTTTAATTCTTCTCCCTCTAAGCTTTCAACTCTGTAGGTCCTAAGTCGAACAACCGTAGTTACCTGCTAGGGCCCATGCTAGATTTCCTGTAGCTTATTATGCTTCTGAATCACCTACTTGAGCACATAATCTCCCTCCTTAAGATTATATTTCTTGACTCTTTTGTTGTAGAACATGGCAGTTCATTGCTGATAAGCTGTGTTCCTGATTTCCTCATCTTCTTTCACTTCCTCGAGTATATCCAAGTCTTAACGTCTCATCAAATCGCTTAGAGAAGAGTTGAAATTAAAAACCCTGTGTGTGGGTAGGCCCAGTTAAGCTGGTATGGCTGCTTTACTTCCAAAGGCTAGCATGTAAGGAGATTCTCCAGTTGTTGTTCAGTGTGTTATGGAATAAGACCATAATACATAATGTATCATGTTAATCGAATTTCCCTTTGCATCATCTAACCGTTTCTTCAACCCGTTCAGCAGAGTCCTGTTCGTCACTTTATTTTGTCCATTGCTCTAAGGATGGCCTGGTGTAGAATGGATCTTCTGGAGGTTGGACTGGTGACAATATGCTGTGAACTCCTCATTATCAAATTTCGTACCATGGTCAGTAATGAAAGCATGCGGCATACCATATCTACAAATAATATTCTTCCAAATAAACTAGTAAACCCTTTCATATGACATGTCAATGAGAGGTTCAGCTTCCACCCATTTGGTGAAATAATCAATAGCGACTACTAAATATTTGAATCTCCCTTTGGTAGTCGGAAGAGGCCTGACCAAGTCTATACCCCACATGGCAAATGGCCAAGCGGAAGTGATGGGTGTTAACAATGCCTGGGGAGTTCTTCGAATAGAAGTGAAGTGTTGGCACTTATCACATTTCTTCGCATAAGATGAACAGTCGGCTCTCATCGTTGTCTAATAGTATCCCTACATTGTTATCCTTTGCAGGAGAGTTTGACCTGCTACATGAGCTCCACAAGAGCCTTCGTGAATTTCTTCTATCAGATCTTTATCTTTTTAAGTATGCACACATCTCTGAACACCTGCTATGATACCCCTTCTATACAAAACACCATTATTCAGTACATACCGAGCATCTTTAAACTTCAGCCTCTTGGTTCCATGTTGGTCAGTTGGTACAACCCCTTCTTCAATATACACCCTGATGGGGTCCATCCAGGATGGTCTCATATTCAAGGTGATGAATCTCAGCATTAAATCTTTATCTATCCTCCAGTCTGGTAGTATCTTAATAGGAATCGTTCTTCATAGCTCGGTGCGAGTAGCTGAGGCTAACTGAGCTAGTACATCAGCTCTCGTATTCTCTAACCATAGTATTCTAATCAATGGGACCGCTGCAAAAGTGGACACAATCTCCATAACTTTGGAGTGATACCTTGACATGAAGTCTCCCTTCGCTGCATACAAAGCCAAGATCTGATTTACAATTAACTGTGAATCACTAAACATGATAACTTTCTCTTCATTCATTATTTTGGCTAAATTGAGGCCCACTATCATATCTCCATATTCAGCTTCATTGTTGGAAGCTTTAAATTGAAAGCGCAGAGCGTATTCGATATCCAATCAATTCGAACTATTGAGAACTATTCCAGCTCCACTGCCTGTAGCACACCGAAGATCCATTAACCTAAAAATTCCATGCATGTATACCATTATCAAAATCATGGTCTGACAGGATTCCCTGATGGAATATTTGGTACTTCTGTTTGTCATCCCCTAATACTAGGTTGTTACCCAACGATTCCTATTGTTCATTATATGTCCCCTCTGGCAAATCTGCTAATGGAAGTTGATCGAGGATTGTCTAGGATGATCCCCTAACATCCATGGCTTATTCTGCATTAGGCCCTTGCTGGTCGGAGGTATCTGGGTAAGTGAACTCTGCAATGAAATCTACTATCGCCTTCCCTTTAATTGAAGACCTTGGCTCATATAAGATATCATACTCGCCCAGTTCCACTGCCCAATACATTAGTATCCCAGATTTAGCTTATGCAAAGCCAGTCAGAGTGGCATATGAGTGTACACCAATATGGTATCGGCCTGGAAGTACGGTTGTATCCTTCTTCTTGCCTCAATCAGAGCTAATGATAGCTTCTCCAACCTTGGATATCTAATCTATGCTCCTCGAAATGCTTTTCTTGTAGAATACACCGATTTTTGCACTCCATCCTCTAGTCTTATCAACGTTGAACTGACTGCACTCTCTGAGGAAGCCAGATACAAGTATAACCTTTCTCCCATCACCAGTCTAGATAGCAATGGAGGTGTACCCAAATATCTCTCCAGCTCTTCAAATTCCTTCTCACATTCATCGTTCCACTCAAAAGTTTTTATAAGTGTCTTAAATAATGGAGACACCTGTCTGTTGCTCGTGATACAAACCTGTTAAGAGATGAAACACGCCCCATGAGGCTTTACACGTCCTTCTTCATAGTTCGATTTCGTAGTTCTAGTAGAGCTTTAATCTTCTCAGGATTTGCCTTAATGCCTCGCTAATTCACAATATACGTGAGGAACATGCCTTCTCGTACGCCAAATATGCACTTAGTCGGGTTCATATTCATCTGATATTTTTCCAACTGATCAAACGTTTGGCTCAGGTCAGCTAGATGGTCATTAGCTTTCTTTCTTTTAGTCAGCATATCATCGACGAAAACCTCCATGTTTTGACCGATTTGCTATACAAACACTTTATTCATCAACCGCTAGTACCTTGCATCATCCGAAAACCTCCATGTTTTGACCGATTTGCTATGCTGTCCTGGAGCTGCTGCCGGAGTAATCATCTCAGGTGAGACCCCCGGTGGTCTCAGTATGTTCTGACTTAGAGCTGTGAACTGCTCCTGCATCATCCGCTGGCTGGCTGCCAGAGACTTTAGGGCTGCTGCCACATCAGCCATCTCAGACTGAGGCGGCGGCTGACTGGAACTAGGTCTTCCACCCTCATCCGGCGGGGGAAGAGGTGGTGGTGGCATCTCAGGTGCCATGTGCTTGAGCTATGAAAAGTTGAACTGAAGAAATACTGGTGAGCTTGGGAACCTTAGTGGGTCTCTTTCAATGGTGAAACACCTCCTCTCAGGGGGAGAGTTGGTTCACCACCAGAGTGCCCAGTGAGGTCAAGCTGTACAAAGGAAGAGATGTCTTCAACTTCCCACAGACGGCGCCAAACTGATGATGCTAAGATTTAGCACCACCGGGTAAGTGATAGTGAACTCAAGCAGTAGCAGCCATGGAAGCCATAGAGATGTATAAGTGTATAGAAGGGGATGAGTATAAGAGGAAATAAGACAATGATGTATAGTGGTTCAGCCAATTTGGCCTACATCCACTGTGAGTGTGTGATCCACTAAGTATGGGCACTAATGGCCTTGGATACAATGCACATAACCCTCTCACTCTCTCTCTCTAGTGTGTGTGTACAAGCAGAGTTTTAGCTAGGGCTACTGTTCATGGATCGATCCCCTGTAGGGTTGTAGGTGATAAGTATATATAGGTCTTGGGGGGTGTAGTGTACCCCCCAAGTAAACATGGTGCATGTGAATGGTGATCTAACCAATCCCCTGTTGACACCTGTAGATGCCAAATGATGACATAATATTCTCTCACGTGAGGGTGTGATTCTGTTATAACGGTCTGCCACGTGTCATATGAGCCTGACGCACACTGTTCCACGCGTCTCCCAAACCACGCGCCGTCATGATACCACCCTCGGCCTATGAGCCGAGGCCGAGGGCAAAGTTTCTTCCGGTAGGGAGCCTGGCTTGATCCTGGCCTCGTACTGTCGTACCCTCGTAGTGTCGTCCGGAGCCTGAGGAAGGGTCGGCCTTTCGTAGGGTCGTCCGGAGCCTGGAGGAGGGTCGGCCCCTCGTAGGGTCATCTAGGCCTGGTGGAGGGTCGGCCCCTCGTAGGGTCGTCTGGGCCTGGTGGGAGCCAGCTGGAGCCTGGTCAAGGGTCGGCCCCTCGTAGGGTCGTCCGTATGGGAGGTGATCCTTGTCCAGACCGAGGGTATAAACGGGTATATCACTTATTACTACCTATGAAGGTAATGGTGCTTGTATAGCCCAAACGTACAGACACTACATCGAGCAAAATGTAACCAACACATTTCGATTCTTCTATGTACATGAACTCCATGAGAGTTATGCAATTGAAGTCATATATACCAATAAAGTTACACCTTATCCCCTATTCACCAAAGTCTTATGAAAGATGAGCTTCTGTAGAAAAATGAGATTGAAGTAACAACCTATAAAATTTATCCACCATGTCAAAGCAACATTTTAGAAGGTTGTATATGAGATAAAAATGCATAGAATCAATTCATGGAAATCTTATTTTGTCTAATTGTATCATTTTTTCAAAGACTTTTAAATCAAAATCCCTTCAACCTACAAATATACTTAAAATGCGTATACAATAAGTAAGGGTATCAATCATCCTTTCATGTGTGGAAAACAAAATATATGAAGACAAGTGTATAATAATTTTCTTGTTATTCTTCTTTTTTCTAATGATTTTCATTTATTATTACTTAGCTATGTGCTCTAATTTTTAAAGTACCAAACTAAAAAGTAAAAGCTAATTAGAGAAATATGAGATAAATAAAATATTAATAGAATTATGATAAAAAGTAAACAAACTAAACTTAATACTTAGAAATTTTTCTCTCAAACAGTATCAATCTCAAAGAGAGCTAAACAATTACAAAAGAAGAAAGAAGAAGACTATCTAGAATATGTACAATGGATGAATTCTCAATGCACTCTTAAATAATTGGAGAAATTTGCTAAAAATGACAAACTCTGCCATTATAAATTTGTACATAAAATCTCATCCCAAATAGACGAATTCTACCACACCACTCTATATTTAGATATTTGCTAAAAATGCAAATACTCTCTACAGATGGATGGATAAGAATTGATCCTATGGAGATAAGTTCTAACACACCACTCTATATTGAAATATTTGCTAAAAATGCAAATACTTTCTATAGAGGGATGGAGAGGAATTTATCCCAAGTTTAAAACTAAAATGAAGGTCTCCCTTTAATTCCCACCAAATCTTCCATATATATGTTAAATAAGGCTAGGGGTATAATTGAAATGTGATGGTCTTGAAAAGGGAGATAGGGGTAAATTCGTAATTTGGATGAGGTAAAGTAGGAAATGAACACATTTGCATGTGTGTTGTGAGGTAATCAGGTGGTTTGAGGGAATGAAAATAATAATGTTTTAGATGATAAGTGAATGCACACGTGATAATTTTTTAAAGTCTTTAGTGGGAAATATACAAAATGGAGTATAGAATCAAATGACAGAAATAAGAATCCATCATGTTATATCTATGTGTATATGAAACTTCCATATATATATATATATATATATATATATATATATATATATATATATATATATATATGCATGAAATCGTTTTTATTATAAAACGTTATTTATTATGATTAATTAACCTTCATCTCATAAAATAATTTATTTTTCCTTAACTTCATATTTAATCCTTTATTTAACCCACCCGATTAAATAATTGAAACAACTATACTTTGTCTAACAAAAACCCCTTTCTTTATCGAAATTACCGCTTTCATCTAAACCATACTATGCTAGTATTTTCATTAAAAATTACCCTTTCAACACACGTGAACACCATATTAGAAAAATACTTATTCAACATTTGAAAAAACTTTTACAAACACACCCTTATGTTAATTATGGGTTAAACCTCATAGGTTGTTTAATGACCCATTAACTACTATACTTTGCCTTTCCTTTACCTTGTGGACATTAATCAATTTCCACATTACTTTTCCATTTTTTCATTTATCGAAACATTTACTTATTTCATTTAAGTTAGGTTGTATTTTCACGTGTTAACCACATAACCCATTTCTTGACATATTCCATTTTCATTATCTTTCTTCTCAAAATCTTCTATTAATCGCACACTTTAACGGGCTCCACTCGACCGGCTATGCACATCATTTTCTCGGGACAGTGATTTTGGGTCTTTCCCCCCAGGGATTCGGGCCCTCCTTAATTTTCCGGTGTGATCTGAGATCTTATTAATGTTTTATAACATTTTACAAATGTCCACATTATTCGATTTTTTACCTTTTCCCGGTCGAAGACAAAACCCGAGTTTTCACCCAAACCCGTGTTACACTTTAAAAATCATCATTTTTTGTCCTTCTAATCGTACATTGATTTTATCCCAAAATCATGTTTATATAACACCTTTTTCAACATTTTTATTTCATCAAAATGTTCCAGTTTACGTAAAATTATAATTTTACCCATTTGTTTTCAAACTTGTAGTTTTCTCCATTTTCACAAGTTTTACTACCCAAAAGATCCTTAAGTTACCCACACTAACTTATTAAATGTTTCGAACTTATTCACACTTCTTTACCATTTTGAAATAACATTCCTTTTAAGTTGAAGACATCTTTATTTAATTACATTCCTTTACAAGAATTCATTGAACATCTATGACTACTTTATAAGAAAAATAACAATTTTCTTCATTAATACATGTAGTCTTAAAACCTTACATTTATCACATTTTCAACACCGTTTAACACACATTAATGGACGATTTTTTTTTCTTTAGTTCATGCTTAAACCCAATAAAACCTTCATTAATCTTGTCTATAGGTTCATCATTAAAACACTATAAGTTTATACACATGAGAATATGTACTTTAACTCCAAAAATCCTATTAAATGCGTTAAACATATAATTTACTGTAGAAAATAATAATACTTGCAAAATATATTTTTTGAAATATTTTATTTCCAAAAATATTTACAATTAAACTTCTAAAAATGCACCATGACCATGAAATCACAATCTTTATTTTTAAGAAATTTGAAATATTCATTCATGTTTTACCCACATCAAAATAGCATTTTGCAACATTTTTATTCCATAAAAATGTTAGACCTGAAATTACTTGAAACTCATCATTTTATTCATATGCATCTGACTCTTATAGCCTTACAACAAGACTACTAATATGTAAATAAAGTCTTAACACTAAGAGTAGAATTTTTCCAACTCAAACGGAGATCCAACAGTGGTAGACTGAAATTCTAAGAATATGGCAACCTCCCACCTAGTAAGGTGGCCTGGGACATCGCGTAGCTCCACCAAGCTTGCTCCATGAAATCTCCATCAAAAACCCTTTTCAAGCTACATGAATCTTCGATCTTCATCGTCTCCAAAACTCAAACAACACCTCCAAAATTAATAGCTTTATTAATCCATGGAGGAAATGGGTGTATTAGGTTTAAATATGGTGGAATACTAGAAGGATAGGATGGTATTAGGTCGATACATGGTCTTTTATAGTGCTGGAAGAGAAGAAAATGCTGAAAAGTGGTGGGGAGACCCACCCCCTCTCTCTTCTTCACACTCCCAATAACCAACATTTAAACCGTCCAAATATTCCAATCCCATTTTTGCCCAATCTGGATTCACAAGAGCTCGATACCTCATCAAACCAACAGCCTAAAATGCTAAAGCACACAAGGTCAACCCGATTTTAAAATTTCACATGAGCTCATTCGAACGAGAATAACCTCTCGTGTGAATGAGAATGGATTCTCATTCGAACTAACCTTCAAACGAACTTCTATCGTGTCCGTTCAGGTATGAAGATAGGTCTCGTTCGAACCTTGTTTGACCCTCATTTCGAACCACTTGGTATTCTCGTTCGAACGACCTTGAATTCGTTCGAACTACTATTTATTATATTTTCTCTAAATTTTCCAATCTTCATCCATATTCTTCCAATAATTACCATCAAGGCCCAAAAGTAATTAACATAGAAATCAAAGTCCATATGTTAGCACGCTGAATCAAAGATTGTCATCTATATATAATTTGTACAAGACAATAATAAAATTTTGGGGGCGATTAATACATTATTCCCTCCTTAAGAAATTTTGTCCCCAAAATTATCGAACAATAAATCTTCAAACTTAAGGAGCTCGCCAATTTCTGTAACACCCCATATTTTTAATGATTTTAAATATTGGATTAATTAATTTAAATATGGAAAAATAAATTCATAATTAATTCGGATTAAATAAATTTTAACTAGCGAGATAAGGGCTAGTATTTATTACTGAGAGATATATTGAATATTAATGAGTGAATAAAGTAATATATGATTGTGAATTTATGAGAATTGTCGCGATTGAGAAATACGACAATTACGGTAATTAATACAAGACGCGCATGTCAGTCGTGTCGAGACTAAATTAATGGAATAAAAAGTAAATTGTTTATAAGCCACCGATATGGTCATTTTGAGTGCGCTAATGTGTTGAGAAGGGTCGAGATAGTCAGAAAAGTCTACCCGGGGGTTTATTTTGGGTCCCGATGCAATTTTAGGCAAAGTCGGCATCCCGAAAAGGGTGTTTTTGTAATTTTCATTTTTAAGTGAATGGTACCTAGGAAATTCCATATGATTATATATGATTGAAAAAAAGGGGGTTAGGTTAAACTACATGAGAATCGGAAGAAACCCATAAAGGAGCCATAGGAGGAAGAGGAAGGAGAGTCTAAGGCTAGAACCACCGCTTAACACTACCACCACCACCGGATTATAGATCGGAGGAGGAGGAACACTCATCCACCATCTTCTTCAACGGATCAGATCTACTTATGAAAGCTAATTGTTTAAATCTTTCTTAATTAGAGCAATAATATAACCCATGTTAGTGTAGGTTGAAATTGATTATGAATCATATGTGAAATTGATGAGATTGGAGAAATTAAATCATAATTGAAGACTAAAAATTAGGTAGAAGTTATTCCCCATGATAGGTAGATGAATACTGATGAAATTTGATTTAAATTTATGAACAAATTTGAGTTTTTATGGAAGATATTAAAGATAATGACAACCGAGGGTTCATAATGAATATTCTTGAATTAAACATAAATAAATTGTTGTCTTTGATGAAATTGTGATCATTAATAATTAGAACTTGTTTATATATGTAAGTATAACATTTCGTAACGTTTAATTGGTGTTTAGGATGATCACAATTAAGATTTGGAGTTGGAAATTGGTTAAACCCGTAAGAACATAAGTGAAGATTTTTCTAGACCTGTAGGGGAGAATCGATTAGGTTGAAGCCGAATCAATTTGGCAAGGCGAATCAATTTGGTCCACGCCGAATCGATTCGGCTATCCAGTATTACCCAGTTTTCTACTTTTAATAATTATGGTTAAAAATTCATTTAGTTTTATTCTTGTGAATTATTTTAAATTACTTGGGCATATGTTAGAGGACCAGTAGGCCTAGGTTGGATATTAGGCTTGATCTCACAAAGGGTGTATTTAGGATGAACGTAATTGGGATAATGCGAGAGGATTACCTAATTTGAGTGACGAAAATTTGAGGAAAATGATGAATTAGACTAGTGGGACATAGTGAGTTACCTACTGATATTATGGGTAGAATAAAGGGTACACTTTGAGCGGTGAGGAATACTCAAGAGCATACGATAAAGAGTGTAACTGTCATCCAAGTAAATGTAGGATATTCGGCGTAATAATCTACTACGTATGAGAATTATGATATGAGACGTGAGTATACATATATTTGTGTTATAAGTATATATATAGGTGAGACGAATGCCTATTATGTGATTCATTTATTATGTGTATGACATACCTATGTTGCTTGCTATCGCGGGAGGTTGTGAAGGTGACAGTCTTACCTTGAGGAGCCTTCGGGGGGATTTAGAATTCTGCCTCAGAACATCAGACTTAGGCTGGATTGCCATTTGTGTGAACAATGGTATTGAACGGTCGTTTGCGTGCATTGGTTTGTACGTAACCCAAAGGCTTAGGACTATGTTGTCCTGCAATGTGTGTGATTTTTATTTATGCTTCCTGATAGATATCGAGCCTATTGTCCTTGAATCCATACGAGATGTACCAAGACTCAATTGCAGAGCACGCACGCACTGCAACTGAGTCTAGGGGTGCCATATTAGTATATATAATATATAGTGGTGAATATATATATATACTTGTGATATTATCTACCGCATGAAATTTGTAGATAACAAAGATAATGAGTCCTTAAGTAAAGTAAGCATGCGAACAATTAACTTTATTGTGAAACTGTTACTCGGGATAATAAATACAAGAACATTGGAGAATAATAGTGTGTGGGAATCACGGGTTATGACCACGGTTGGTAAGTTAAAAGGATTATTTATGTAATATAGATAGGTTATAACTTCATTTAGAATGGTATAGATGTACGTTAGGAGTGCACAATAGTTGGGAGGTGAGAATCTCAAAAGAGTGTTCGAAAAGCTAACAGGTGTATTATATTTCCTTTACTCCATCTTTAAATACTTTCTAAATCGTGTTAAAATGTTTTACACTTGGGCTCTGGCCCGTCTCTTGAAAAATCTATTTTCCTTGTGAAATTATTTTTAGGTGCCCATCCACAGGAGCGCCAAGCTTAGACTTTTGGATCTTTTGACGTGCTGCAGCTATTGTGGGAGTTGCAGGTCCTCGTATTTAAATGCCTCCGCATCTATGATTTCAGTTCTTTGATTTAGGCTTCTCAGTTAGGTCATGTGTCGCCCATTATCATTTTATTTAGTATTATTACAATTGATGGTTTGTATTTTGTTTAACTGGGACGATTATTCTAGTTTATTATATTCAGTTAGTTGGTGTTTTATTCACTATTTATTTATTCATGAGACTGATGAATGTATTAAAAGTTTTAAATTAAGTAACGCTTTAAATGGTTAAAATGTTTTGACACTAGCTTAATTAATTATTAGGTGATTAATATATTGTTTTTCGTCAGTGATGCTAAGAATCATCCAATCGGAAATTTTATAAAGGAATGATCACCTTGTATTTTATTGGGCGAGGTGTCACAATTTCTACTTTAAATCATAGGAATCCTTCAAGGATAAATCATCGAAGTCCTCGAGTGCTAAGGTAACATCATGCGCTCTTTCATGGGGTTGTCACTAAAAGCTCAACATGTGACATATCCTGATACTCACCATCATGGTAACCACCAACGTCGCATACATGTCACTAAGTCTCCACTCACCCGACAGTAATGTTCAATCTTGTCCCAAGATTACTTTAATAATACCCAAAGCATACCGGCACCTCTACTCGACAACCCCCTCCATTGATCGATACTCACTTGGCATTATTAAACTAATAATCCAATTCGTCATCAAGAACCATCTTGAATCTAAGAACTACATATTCTAGGTTTACTCAAATCATTGGATCATCAGGAAGACATAACCACTTATCGTAACTCACTCTCTCCATGATGCAACACACCGACCAAATCATCATCGTGCACTTAATTGCGACCTTCCGATGTGTCACTCTGATGACGCTTGTATTACTCTAGGTATCTCACCCGGATAACTTACTTGGGTATCACATCAATCCACTCATCGTGGCAAGGTAACACTGCGTGATAAATTTCCTCGAGTTCTAACACTATATAATGACCTCAAGTCACCATCCCACTCTTTGCAACTAGATCCATCAATTTCCATATCAAAAAATCATAGGATAGATAATTCTAATGAAAATAAATTCTATAAGCAAACGGTGCGACCAAAAGCGTAGCCACCGTACATATAACTTTGTGAAATAGCTAGGATACCTCAGATAGGGCGTACCCAATTACCGAGCTGCATTGACCCTGCTAGGTACACCCTCACTCTACTAGGCCCAACCACACCGTACCATAACATGGAACAAATCCTAGCTACTACAGTCGTGGGATTACCAACCCTCAATTACAGGAACTGAAAGGGATACATAGAAAAGAATCAAAGGAACAACAATCGATTTAAGAAAAAACCATCTGTACGTAATGAACTATGGTCTACAAAAAGTGAGCATGTGGGACATACTTAAAGTTTTACGACTTGTCTCATACGTTCTAACTAGCTACTATCCACACACCCTTCCTCGAGTCACTTACCATGAAGAATCGAATCACAACCATTCATCCTCGTTGGACGAAAGTAACATTGGAACCTATTTTTCTCAGGAAAGTCAAATGCCAAACTTACCTCCGTAGCATTAAGTCCCTCCCCCTTACATCCTTGACACCAATGAACCACTTTAGTTGGAAATTCTCTAATGCCCTTGTTTATACTAACTTTTTCCATCTTATCGGTGGCAAAGTCACCAACCTACTACACCTAGGTTACTGCCTTCCTTATCATATCATGAACGCAACCCTAATGTCTACTTAGGGAGTACCCTGTTCACGAGAGACATTCATCTTATTATAAACTCTAAGTATGCGATATTGTCACTAAGATTATTCCTAAGGGTACTAGTACCACACATTGCAACATCTTCTAATTTTTACCTACTTCTAAATAAATTCCATGAACTATTCCTTACCTTGCTAGGGCTACCCTAACTTGTAATTTTGATAGGGGCCAATATTCTAATCATTCTTCGATAAGCCCCCTTTGGGTTCCACGTTTAGGTATCGATATGGCGCCATGAATCTAAGTCCCAAATAAATTTCCTAGTACTCTTCAAAATCAAGTGTCACACAGCCTACACTAGTCATTCCATGATACTCGAGCATCACGTCCACTGACAAAACAAATTTCCAATTACCCTCACAAGGTTACATCCCAATCTGTGCCAATTTTGATAATGACACCCGACACGTACACTATTCGAATATTTTAAATCTTAACAAGCAACATAAGATCAACACCTGACCCTCAACAATCATTACTAACACTTCTTCATTCTGAACTTAATCGGTTCCCCTAAAGACACCAAAGAAACTCAACATAAAAATAATCGAGACCCAATAAGAGTTCATCATTTATGACTCTCTCATTGTAGGTGCACTCTAAAAATCCTTAGTATCCACATCGTTATTACTAGGTGCTCCCAAAGACACTAGTCTACGAGTTCCTACACATGGCGCACCATAACCATTGAACACCTTAAACCTCACGACAAGTCGATTCTTATTCCCAATGATTCCACACACAATTAGTTATACGGACACTCCATTGTGATACCCCGCATAATAAAATATCGGGTGATCAATCTTATACCAAATTAAAACATGAGTCTCATATGGATCATTCTCAGCATCACTGTCGAAAACCAATTTAACTACTAATAACCTATTATGATGGCGTCAAAATTTTATCTAAAATAATCTTTTTAATCAAACCATTCAAATAAAACATTCACACAATTTATAAGCAACAATTTAAATGAAGTAAAATAACCAAACACTCGGTTTAACATAATACAACCAAATCGAATGCCACACTAAAAGGAGGTAAAAGAATAAATGAATACAGTTGGGCTATCGGCCCGAATGCTACTATAATGCTTCCTATCTAGATCACAAGAATAGAAGCGTCTAAAAATAAACATGCATGCATACATAACTGCTGCAGAGAAAGTCTGACTCGAATATATATATATATATATATATATATATATATATATATATATGTGTGTGTGTGTGTGTGTGTGTTAACGCAAGAATTCTCCATCTATGAGGACCAATCAGAAAAGGACACATGTCATCCTACGTGTCAATATTCGACACCCGAGGAGAGTTGGTCGGTACCCGAGGAGAGTTAGTCGACACCCGAGGAGAGTTAGTCGGCACCCGAGGAGAGTTGGTCGGCATACCAACCGGGAAGATCAAAGGATAACTACGCATTTAATGAGCATTAATGTACATTTATACTGTAGATGACAACACATAGCATACCAAGCAATTCAACAATTATATTCGTTGAATGTAGACATAATGTATAAATGTCTACATACAATGAATCTCTTTATCTCCCATCACTATAAATATATGTATTCCCTTAGCCAAAAGGGAGATCCGACAACGATAAGAGACCATACAAAAGACACACATCCTCTCTCTCTCTACACCATATTGTGCTATTATAAACCCCTGGGAATAAAATAACAGTGGACGTAGGCTTTATTCATAGCTGAACCACTTTAAAAACCTTTGTCTCTTATATGTTTGATGGGAATGTTTATCTTCATCTTCAATCTCATCCTCATCATTTATCTGCTGTTGACGCCACTAAAATGGCAGTGGCCATTTTCTGTCTTCAACAGATTGGCGTCGTCTGTGGGAACGTGTTACAAGCATTGTTCTCCATCAAAAGCTAAGTTTTTATTTTCTATATGTATAATCAATTCTATATTATACATACATCTTTTGATTCAATCATTATTTTTATGTTTATATACATAAATTAATTGTCCAATTTTTATCTGCAAAATGTTGCATATCATGATTTTTAAATCATAACTGCTAGATTAATTCTTATTTAGATATCTGAAAAATAGTGGATTTCATAAATCATAACTTTTTGCTTGATTCTCAAGTTTCAATTTTATATCGTGGAATAAATATTTTAAATGATTAAATATACCAATATATACGACGTTGATAAGATTTGATAATTTTCTTTGTTAATTTTGAAATAATTTGTGAAAGATCTTTGATGAATATTCAAATTCCCATTATATTTTTGTTCAAATCATGATTCTCATATGTTTATATCCATAAACTTAGAGATCAAATCAATTATATATTGTGCATACATTTTTTAATTCAATCATGATTTTATATTCACAAATTGTTGAATCCAATTTTACAAATCTGCATAAATGTTCATTTCATAATCGCAAAGTTTGAGCAATTTGTGTACATATTATATTATTTCATCTTTAAGGAGATAAAATAATTTCTCTATATTCATAAATCTCTTTTATATGAGTATATACAAATTTGATTCATTTGGAAATCTTTTAATTTAGTCATAATTTTTATATGCACTAACTGTGTGATCGATTTCAATTTGGGGATCTCTTGAATTTTATACTCATAAATATTATACAAATCCTTGCATCTATGGATCCACTTGAAGATTTTCTGAACAAATATGTTAGAATAGGGATAAGCATTAAGAACGATTATGTATTTTCCATTCCGATATTAACATGAATTGAATCAGACCCATTTTCTCTCTCTTCAAGAAAACTATGTTCTCTGCACAAATAATCATATTATGTAATTGTGTTGATACGATCAATTCTATCCATATATGAATAATCAATTATATGTTGTACATACATACATACATCTTTTCATTCAGTCATGCTTTTTATGATTATAAACATAAATTAGTTGTCCAATTTTTCATTTATCAAATCTGCAAAATATTGCAAATCACGATTTTATTAAATTAGTGGATCGTTTTTTATTTCCAAATATGAATAAACGAAAATTTCATAATCACAAGTCCATTAAAGATTTTTATGGAGACATGATTATGTACATCATAGTTTTACGAGAACACGAGATATTTTGATTGTTATCTCTCATATTATTATCTGGAAATGTAAATTGTCCAATATTGAAGCCGATGCACACTATATATTGGTCGGCTGAATAATTATTCTAATCATAATTTTTATATGATTCAGCATCAACAGGTGCTCAGGCAAAATTATCTGCCCATTACAATTCTTGGATGCTCATCAACAGCACATTAGACCTTAAAAGGTCAATATCGAACAAAAACAACGCAGCTAGACTGCACACAGCACAGCAGCAAGACTGCAAACAACAATTCAATTGGCACCATTAGATTCATTGCATACATTCCCCAATCCTGGCCATATAGCTTCATACTTGACTTAATCAAGTTAAGAGAAGAGATACATGTAGGCCATTCTAATTAAGAATTCAAACATCTATTCCTCAAACACTCGTACTGAGCTAAAGAACACATGTATAAATTCCCAAGTTGGAATTCAAACAGATTCTTTAAAAGCCGACAAGAGTCATATGATGGAAGAAATGTAGAAATTCATAATTGAAATGTCAACATATATTCTTCTTAAACACTTGAACTGAGTTAAATAATAGAAGCCAGAAAATGCAAACATGCAAAGATCTCAGGGAGTCATTTCATGGAATATTTCCTCGGCCTTATTTTTCCAGCAAGACCAACATATTTCAAGGCCAAGAAAGTACTCAAAGTTCATATTCCACACTTGGGGGCTTCTATTACAAATTCAGTTGTTCATTCGGTGGCACATTCTCATAACATCATGCAGTCGAGTATCAAATTCAACTCCACAAACTTACACGGAGGCATATTGAAGTTCAGGAGTCAAATTCAGCATCTACAGCACTGAGATCTTTACTACTATTGTCCAGACCAATAATGAAGAAGAAGTTGTATGAAAATGTTTTGAAGTCCACCACTAGCTTGGTAGTAATCAGATTGAAGAGTTGGCTTCAAAAGCTAGTATGTTACTCGACAAAGTATTAAGAGGATCATAAATCAGAAGAATCAAGCACGTGAAGTTAGCACTCAGTTGCTCGGCACAGGAGGCAATTGGTCGGCTAGCAAACCAATCAACATACTTGAAGATTATGACAAGCTACAAGCTGCATACTATGGCATGGCTGCATCCAAATTCCTAGGGGTGATACATAGTACACGGAGTTCCTCAAAAGAAAGATTAGCAACCATCGATCAGCCTGCATCATATGTCATCCAGTAGATAACGCACTTTATGTTAAACAAATCAAAAAGTTAGATCAAGAATTTCACGAGCACCGAGCAACACTGCAGAATAAATACTCCATCCTTTCAAGTAAACCATCAAGCATGGAGCATTGGGGTCTTTTGTTAATGCAAAAATTCTCCATCTATGAGGACCAATCAGAAAAGGACACATGTCATCTTACGTGTCAATATTCGACACCCGAGGAGAGTTGGTCGGCACCCGAGGAGTGTTAGTCGACACCCTATGAGAGTTAGTCGACACCCGAGGAGAGTTAGTCGGCACCCGAGGAGAGTTGGTCGGCATACCAACCAGGAAGATCAAAGGATAACTACGCATTTAATGAGCATTAATGTACATTTATACTTTAGATGACAACACATAGCATACCAAGCAATTCAACAATTATATTCGTTGAATGTAGACATAATGTATAAATGTCTACATACAATGAATCTCTTTATCTCCCATCACTATAAATATATGTATTCCCTTAGCCAAAAGGGAGATCCGACAACGATGAGAGACCATACACAAGACACATATCCTCTCTCTCTCTACACCATATTGTGCTATTGTAAACCCCTAGGAATAAAATAACAGTGGATGTAGGCTTTATTCATAGCCGAACCACTTTAAAAACCTTTGTCTGTTATATGTTTGATGGGAATGTTTATCTTCATCTTCAATCTCATCCTCATCATTTATCTGCTGGTGATGAATTGTTTTTTGTGAAAAACGATACTAACAGTCGTTTCCCACAGACGGCGCCAATCTTGAAAACCTTGTATGCGGATCAGATACAGAGTTTGAAAATATTTTACAAGTGCATAAATGCCATATTATAATATATGAAATATCTCATATTTAAACTAGTATCGCACTCTCATGAGCTACACCTCACCCCTCTTCTAACAGTGCACACCTATCAAATACCTTTTTAAACCTACTAGTTATGATACCGTGCCTAACTAATCTCTATCACCCATCCTTTATATCCTCATAGCCAACACTTACCCGACGTGATATAATATATTACACCGTAAGCTATTACATAAGCCTTTAGTTTATTTAATCATTCATGTGATATATATAGTCTATGATTCTATATAAAACTATACCGCTCATATACCATGACTTTCACTTTAGCATCTAAAGAAAAATATATAACATGGTTGTCCATCCCTATGCTCGGGGAAGCCTGTGGAACTAGCCTCTAAAGTACAAATATACCAATCACATCTAGATATATTTATCCGTACCATGCCATATATATTCTAACAACAATGCATATATATATTCTATATCACTTCACAATATATTGTGGCTATAATTGCCAAGCTCCTATAGCGATAGACAATAACCCGAATATACTAATTCGTATCAATTAAATAAATATACTAACTACATATCTTAATTACATAGGTATCGCATCACCTATACTAGTAGTCGTCAATAGACATATAGGACAACCGCTCAATTCTCTTTAGCCCATATCCTAAATTCCATCCTAATCGTGTCCTGGGATTTACTCAATTACAATTGTCCCATATTTATCCTAATCGAATAAATATATTTACATATGCTTGTCAAATAATTTTCTTGAATTTCTCTTGTCCTAAACATTCGTTAGGTCCACACCCCGGATTGTAACCTTAACTAACCCAAGGTTACTATACAACTCCTCAGGTCCTTTAGGTCTTAACCATCTATAATACACTAATTAAGAAAGCCCCTAAGCTTTAAACCCTAAGACAAAAAAGGAATAGAAAAATCCAACGCTTGGGCAGAAAATAGAGTACCAGTCGACCCATCCCTGACCTCCAGTCGACCGCGAAATGGAAATATTCCTAACAAGCCAACCAGTGGCCTTTTTCCCTTATATCGGTCGACCGACTCCTTTGCCACGGTCGACCGGTCACACCACTTCTTACGAAATCCAATTCTCCAAAATACCAAATAACAACCCCACCTCCATTTTTATGCTTTATAATCTCAACCAAAAACACTACAATCATCTAAACACTGATTTCTCACTAACCCATACATTAATTTGTGGTATTAAACTATTTCTCTTATATTTAAACCCTAAAACCATTAAAGCCCCATTTTATCATTTTCTCCCATTTCCACTCATTTCTCTACACCATTAACATGTGTTTAACACTAGAATTCATTAAGAGTTTATACTACATCAATTTGTAAACTCATACTCAAATTTTCCCAAATTTATTTTAAGGGTTTCAACCAAAAATTATGTGGTTTACCAACTAGAATATGAGATATACACACTCAAATGAATAAAGCAAGTAAACACTTGCCTCGTGGATAAAATACGATGTCCGCAAGTCGAATCTCGCGGAGCTTCGCCCAGAATACAATTATCTCTCTTCCTTTTCCTTCTTCCTTTCTTTGTTTCCTCTTTTTTCTCTTTTCTTTCCTTTCTATCACTCTCTCATGCCTTATAAGAGAGAAATAAGGGCATGTCCCTTATAAACACAAAAACGACTCGTTTACTCAATTTCGAGTCCCTACTAGTCCAAAAATCCCCAGAACCTAAACACTACCCCCGGATACTCTATTCTGACTATCTCGGCTAATTTGAAAGCAACCGTGCACTTGAAATATTCATCTGAGTCACTTAACTAAAATTCACTAATTGAACCCAACAAATCAATACGCATGTTTTCCAATTTAAACTATTATCCTTTGTCGCTTTACCCACTACGACATATAATTAAAATAATCCAACTCTTTTAATTAGTCCCAAAAGTAAATGTAACACACATCGAAAATCATCTAATAACTCGTAAGCTCCAAAAATTATTATTCAGTGAAATTTCTCGAATTTCCAAATTACACCCATTTATGTAATTTAAATATCCATAAAAGTGTGGGGTATTACATCCAAGATCCCCTTAACCCATGTTCACATTGGGATTACCTCGCATATATCCATTAATTAAGCCACTTAATCAGCCCTGACACTTAGATAACAATATTATATTTCTATCAACAGTTGTGGCCTCTAGGCTATGCATTAAATCACAATTAACACCATAAGGATTCCGGTAGGATACAAGAGACTACAACCTATAAACACCTAGGTTTGAATCATCGACACCACTAAAGATCCTATCCCTCAAAATCACACCATAACTCTTTAAAACCTACCATGTAAGACTATCTAGAGTTGACTCCTAAGCCTTCATAACTACAAATGTTGAATATGTAGCATACTTATCGCAATTTTCCTGAAACTCTCATCATCATACCTCCTGAGGTAAATCCCTCAATCAACAATCACAAAGAGACTTACCCACAATAATAATAATTTATTAACTCAAATTGAGTACACATATCTAAGTGTTGACCACCCCGGTTCCTCATGTCTACCGAATCACCAACTGTCATACAACGCGATACTAATTTACACATTTTCGACATTTTAATTCGCCTCTCATATCATATGGATCGACATACAAGCATACCACACTAACACTACAAGAAAAATATCAATTATTGGCAATTTTATTAGTGTCTAATCATTTTTTTCCACTAAAACGTCTATTTGTTGCAAAATTTATGTTTGCTACTAAATGATAATGTATTAGTGGCAACAAATTACAATTGCCACCAATTTTTCCACTGAATGTAAAGCGGGAAGAATTGAACATTTAGTGGAAACACAAAATTCTAATTAATTACAAATTAAAAATGTTTGCCACTAATGTAGATTCATTAGCAGCAAACATATTAGTTTGCCACAAAAAACATTAAAGATACACGTAATTTTCCCTCCAAAATTAATTTCCACTCAAAAAATATTTTAGAAAGATTCCCACCAAATTACTTCTAAACCTAAGAGTCTTGCCAAACTCACTCATTCTCATAGATTTCTTGGGTTTCTTGCTTACGAGGAGATTTACCTACAAGGTATAAACGACGTCTCGATTGTTCATCAAATTTACCTACCAAATCTGACGCAAATCGAGATTGCATCCAATCTGATGCAAATCGAGATTCACCCATATAATTTATAGTTTGTTTGCACCTAACTAAAATGATATTAGATTTTTCATCCAATTTTATACAATAAAGTTGATTTTCATCGTCTGATTTGCCATAGTGATTTTGCTATCAGCAGTGCGAGGAGATTTAGCTACCAGCAATGCAAGTTTAGTCATGATTTTATATTGTTTTAGATATGTGCTTCTTGTTGACGGTTTTGGATCATTTTTTGAGTATTGGAATTAGCTTCTTTTAAATTTTAATTTGGTTAAATTCTTTAATGGTTATAGTATAGTTTTTGTATGTTTACTCGTTACGGTTCTTCGTTGGAAATTCATTCTATGGTTTATCATTGGTATGTGTAACGTTGGGTGTTTGAATAGATGGAGAAAATTTAATTGATTGCGGAGAAGGGAATAAGCCTATTTAAATTGATACATTAAAATTTGGTTTAAGTAAAGATATTAAGCTAATTAATGTAGAATAGTCCTAAATAAGAATTGTAATGGAATGGTGTGGAGTATATGGAAACACTAGGAATAATGTAAGATTGATACTATTTTTATTGGGGAGAAATAATGTAAGATTTATACTATTTGTATCCCACATTCATTAAATGATTATATATAGACATAATTATAGGGTATGGACTTATTCACAATTTCAAAACAACAAAAAAAATACTTTTAAATATATAAAAAAACATTTCACCTTTTTACATCTCACTGTGGTTAAAATTATTTCTCCCCGAACCAAACGGACAATTGATTTATGTTTTTTTATGATAGTTTGTAATTTGTGTTCAATTTATAATTTGTGTTCCCTTTTGATAGATGGTTTTGATTACATTTGGATTATACAGGTGCGTTCCTCGAATTTGCGTTATACATGTGCGTTCATATATAGTTGCGTTAAATCATATGTAAATTAGATGACAAAGAAGAAAAACGGTTTATAGTATGTTGAAATACCCTATTTTCAATTGCCCAAAAATGGTTTATATGTTTTCCTTTGATTTTTTCGTATGAATTCATCCTCTGATTCTTATGCGTTCATATAGGTTCGTTCCTCTGATTTCTTGCAGGTGATTTATTGAATAGGTGTGTTCCTCTCATTTCTCTCTTGTCTATGATTCACCGATTCATTTGTCTGTATTTGTATATATAAAGATTGTACCGTTTCATCGAGTGTTAACATTGGCAAAGATATGAAGCAATTGTTTTTTACTTTACTTGAACACTTGTTTACATTAAATAGTTATGTTTTATCTGATCATGAAGCCACGAGATCTTCTATGCGTCAAGGATACACACAAGAACCCATACGTCATCCTTCCCAGTCAATTATTCCAAATGTCTCCAACATGCCTAACACGATCGTATTTGGTTTTACCACATAAGGTATTGTATTTATAATGCTTCTCACTATTTCATATGCCATCGTCTAATTTTGTTCGTAAAGTTGAATCACACACAACTGCCAATGTTGCATATTTGCCTAAATGCCGGAGGATATAGTGTGGCAACAACCGCTCATGGCAAATGTGTAAAATTCACTTACAATCCCATATTTTCAATAGAATCAATGGGACAATAATGTCCTTAATCGACTTGTGGTACACACGACACATATCCCTATAGAGGAGGCAGGAAAGAACTACATTGCCCAACTCATCATATCCATAGGCCTTTAAGTCTCGCAAAGTGGTAATATACTGGTCATTTTGCAACTCAAGATATTCATGATGCAA
Source organism: Sambucus nigra (assembly GCA_949130495.1). NCBI lineage: Eukaryota > Viridiplantae > Streptophyta > Magnoliopsida > Dipsacales > Adoxaceae > Sambucus > Sambucus nigra. The sequence goes on along the minus strand of OX422215.1, from coordinate 165,358,396 downwards.
TTCTAGCTTTCTTCATTTTTACTCCTATGGGGATTAATTATTCCCAGAGAAATATTGTGTTGAAATTGGGGTGTTTAATTATATAGGTTATTGCATTTTGAGGTCAATATGTATGTGTTCCACGGTTTTGCATATTTACACTTTGGGGTCCAATATCTAGTATGATAGGGACGACTCGATATGCTTTATATAATCTAGTTATGATCAAGTATGTTTGACCCTGTCATTCACAATAATCAGGCGATATACGTCGCTCTTGTCCTGACGACAATATAATGATCCACTGTCATGGCTTGACTATAACAATTCGGAGTGATGTTGTCTCTTGATGGTCAGCGTGTTCCCGTCAATAGGTCTACGGTGTATAACTGTGTCTGCGTGTGTTATCTAGTAAAAGAATTGTACACTTTTATTAATTTCAAACTAGAGAATGTAAAAATATAAACAAATTGTAAACACAAGCTGAAGGTAAACCTATTGTAAATTTGTAGAAGTATATTAATTTCAAACTGAATAATTAGAAAACACATAATCAAAATGTAAACACATACTGATGACAACCCAATTGTAAATTTGCAGAAGTATAATCGATCACACGTTTTGAACTAAGGTACCCTATTTTAATAAAGCAGGTGTAAAAATGAGATCATATTCATCTGGGCAAGTAGATTCATATAATGGAGGTGCAAATCAACGTTTAAAGTATTTGTGGAGCAAGTATATTAATGCAATCTGTCAAATAGATCATATAATGCAATCTGTCAACGTTTAAACTAAGCGAAACTAGATCATATAATTCAATCTGTCAAGTAGCATAGTTTGAGATACATATAGCATAGTTCGAGATACACGTAGCGTAGTTTATTGAGCAGGTACATTTGAGCCGGTACAATTAAGAAGGTAGCATAGCTCTCTAAATGAGCAAGTACATTTGAGCAGATACACGTAGCATAAATTATTGAGCAGGTACATTTGAGCAGATACATGTAGCATAGTTTCTTAGCCTTTATGTGTATGAGTATTGACCTCTGTTGTCTTTGTTGAAATTTCATAATAGTTTTTGTTGAAATTTCGCAATAGTCTCTGTTGAGTATTAACCTTTGTTGTCTCTGTTGAAACTTCGGAACAACAGGTCAGTGAAGAACACATAGTTCGTAGGAATTTTTTTTATCTTAATAGCTCCTACTGGTGGATGGTGCTCTTTAGAATAATAATTACTTGCACGCATCTTATACGTGCTTATGTATAATATAATAATAGTATTAATACTGTCTTAACTACTGATTAGTATGCATAAATGTTATACACGTACTATTTTTATAGCGACTATGTCAAGTTGTGACCACTCTATTTGAAATAAGAAGAGCCACATATTCATCTCTCACCTGATATTGTCTGAGTTGATAATTTCATACCTTGTACCATCCTGTAGCTGACAGTGTTGTGGTTCCAAACTTGATATCTTTTTTTAAATGTTTTGTTCTAAAATGTCCTATAGTTGTCACATGATATTTGGTTCTAAAATGTTTCCAGTTGATTAATAGACACACTATATTGCATATGATCCAATATTGTTCAAATTAGTATTCAATATAGACACATTATGGAAAAAAGGAGGATACCTAGAAAAAAATATAGTTTATATCCTTCTTATGGGCCTCTTTGACCAAGTTTTTTCGCTTTGTGGATGCTTCAATTATCAAAGATAATTGGGCTGCAGTCATTATTTAAGGTCTAATTCTTCGGATGACGAGTCCGGAGTTCTAAGTTTAGTTAGTAGTTATAGGTCTTTCTTCCTCCTCTGGATTGTGTACTTAACTGCAGGGATTGAATTGTGATTTTTGCAGCTCTTGTTGGTTTAGATGTTGTTGACTTTGTTGAAAATACGGTAGCACTGACGCCTAATAGGAAGAACGATAATTTGATTTCGAAAGTACAATGCCTAACAGTGATATATAAGCTTGAATGTTGTTTAAGATAGAAATTTTTTTTAGAGAAGAAATGAAATCGATTAAAAATCTCAAGTCGAAATCTATGGAATTGGAGAAATGGAAAAAAGTCATGAAAGCCCCCCCAAATGGGGAAATTATAAGAGCATTGACTCTGAGCTCTAGTATGAAATGTTTTAAGCTGTGGATTTATTCCCAATGATGTAGCTGTAGAAAGAGAATTATCATTTCCATAACTTCACAAATCTGTCATGGCTCACTGAGGCAATCAAATCAGTCTGAGGAGAAACTGCGAGCGCAACAATTGTTCCGTCGTGCGCATTGACCACATAGTTTTACTTTTCTGAATAGAATTCCATAATTCCAGTACTGGTAGGAACCCATGGCCACAATTAGAGCATAACTAGGGTGGAGTGTGTAGGATTCAAACTTATTTCCACTTGAATGTAATTTATGTATAGATTTTCTACCATGGGGCATTGACCACACCCTCGCACTCTCTCCACTAATAGAGGCAATGTACCTTCCGCTCGGATCCCATTACATCGATTGAACATCTTTGGTATGTCCCTCCAAGAGGTGTTGGATGCTGTCAGTCTCGATATCAATTAAACTTATAGTATTTCCTGAAGCAGGAGCCAAAACGTTCCCAAACCAAGTCTAGAATCTAACTTGCCTGCTAGGTCCGTGCTTAGAAATGCTTTTACAAACACCTTGGTTAATGTCCCACAGTTGGATCTCATCATTACTATAACAAGAGCATAGTAGATTGACATTTTTTGGGTGGAAACCCAACGAGATCACTTGTCCAGAATGCCCAACGAGCTTTAAGAGAGAATTTCTTGGTATGTTCGCATCCCATATTTGGACAGTTTTATCAAAGGAAGAGGTTACAAAGACTCTTGAATTTTGTTTCAAACGAACATTTGTTATAATATGAGAATGCCCTTCACCATAATTAATGTGATTACGATTATCCATGTTACAAATTGAGACCTTCTTCTCATGCCCAACACTGACTAATAATTTTCTGTCTAATTACAATGGCAGCACAGAGTCTTGTTATTGCTCGAGCGGAGGCTGCCAACCTCCTCAAAAGAGAAGCCTTCATGTTCAATTTTGTTTCAATGAGAAAGATAAGACTCAATACTTTCTTCTGTCGCTCTATCCACCTCTGCATTGCCACCACCTGAAACACCCTCTCCAGTTTGTTGCTCAATTGTTCGCCTCTGAGAGACTGTCATCTGATTATCACTAGCCATCTTGCCCACTTATGTGACTCCTGGGAATCAACAGATGTCTCAAATCTCTTGAAAGAATCAATTTTCTTTCCTGGTGTCAGCAGCATTACTTGACATGTTTGTTGGTTTGGGATCATTGAAAGTGAATATGATACTTTACACCACATTACAGGGGAAAAAGGTTCAGTTCCTGTAAAAGGATACCCTTGCAACAGAATTGGATCAATCACTTTGTTTTTACTTAATCCCCCGCATGCCCATAAATGGTCATTCACAATGTTAAAACCCTCTCTCAATAACTAACAATAAACAACAGAGCTCTCACTCTTGTTGGCTCTCATTAGTTGCATAACTCTGCCAAGGACTAAACTATGCTTATTGAAAAATCACAACTTCGTGCCACAACATCCTGTAGGTCCCGGGATGACAACATGGGGCCACTAGAATGCAACAGGGGTCTGTCCCGTTTTATGACAGTCTTTTCTTTGCGATGAAAAATGAAATCTAATAGTCCACATACAAGTATAACATTACTCCCTTTAAGCTATGACATTTGTTTAATCTTAACTTGCAAAATTTTAGCTCTCTATGTTGATTCTTCCTTAATCTTTTCCATTTTGGGACTCGTGGGGATGCTCTGTTTCTATAGAGTCAACAAGAAGCTGTGATACCTTTTCAGATCTTGGGGGATGAAGCTCAGATAGTTTAGGTATTTAATGTAATGATTCCATTTTTCTTTGTAAAATATATATTTTTTCTTCTTACAATTGAAATTATCAAGTATAATCTTCTTTCTCCTTTTCTTTTGGTGCTATTTTTTAAAAGAAAATGATTCTTAAATTGAACGTTGTCATAAATTTAGATATTTATTGAATGTATGTAGTTAATTGTAAGGGGTGTAAATTGTGGCGGATGAGTTGTATAAATAGTAAGTAATGTTGCATGGAAAAAAAGTAAATTGATGTTCTATAATGCCTAGTTATGATATATTTCTTATCTCATGTATTAATTAAATCGTAAAATGCAAAGGTGCTTCGAGATGGGATGTGAAACACGCAAGATGCACCTGTTCTTGTTCCAGGTCACATAATTAGTATTAAACCCGGGGATACAATTTTGACAGATACTCGTCTACGCGATGGAGATCCTTTAAAAATAAATCGGACTTATTTTTACCATTCCTGCTATGTTGATTAAATTATAGATGTCCTTTATTACCAATTGAGTTGTCTTACTAAACACCCCATCAACTTTACAGTTCGCCCTCGAATGTGAGTCCCTTCCTGTGATAAAAGACCCGAAGATGGTGTTTATTCAGGCTTTATGTCCAAACAGGGGAAATTGATGCAATTGTAACTGTTACATTTACGCATTCCTTCTTTGTTAAGGTCGCACACCTTGTTTTCAGGTTTATTCGGAGGTAGTCTCGATAATTGAGTTATGTAGGGTTCAACTTAAAGATCTTCAATTGATGAGTACCGTATCTTCTTCTGATTTAGTAGTTTTTTTTAATTTGTTGATTCGGATATGGACTGTGTAGGTTGTACGTTAATGAGTTTTTTTAATTATTTGGTTAGGAGAGGGCGGCATTGGCAGGATCACCTCATATTCTTGTATCTACCTCGACTTGTATACAAACATGTTTGTCGACCGATGCTCTTCACTTTGGATTCTCATTCTTGACAAGGTATGGATACAATCAATATGGTATTGCTAAATTTAAAATTTGTTCAACTTGTTTATGTAAACCAATGTGATAATAAAAGACGTTACAAAAACAGGGGTTGCTAAGGGAACCTCAAGAATTACCCCCTAGATGGCGATCGGCAACATTGCCTTTGATTGGAAACATTAGCTGAATTTGGTGTTTTTTATTTATTTATTTCTTAAACATGGAGGATAGTCCTATAAACAGAGGAAATTTTGCTTAAATTTTTTAAATTATTTATAATTATTTGTGTTATATAAAAAATCTTTTTGACTTTAATTACACACGACTTAATACTTTGAAAAAACTCAAATTTATATGTTGTATTTTAGGTTGCATTAGAGATTTATATACATTATTTTGAACTTATGTAGGAGGACGGTATGTGAAAGGGGTATAATTGTCGGACAACACGATCGTGATTGGAGGAAGAGAAATTCGACGCATTGTTGCCTAAAATCATGAAGTGATTATTACTACAGAGGAACACATACTTTATATAGACAAATTAAATTTGGTTGATGTGTTAGCTTAATTTGATTCATTATCGTTTTTTGTTTGATTATTACTTTGGAGGAACTTATTTGGCTATAATGTATCTATTGTAACATTGAATGTGGAATAAATGAATTTACACCTTTTGATTTGTATTTTAAATATTTTTTTTTACATTATACGATTTTTTATGACAATTTATATTGAAGCATCATGCTATGAAATATTTTACATGACAGTTTTTAATATATATAAATGGTTTGAATGACAGTTTTTAACAGTCATAAAAGATTTTTTCTTGTAGTGCTTAATTATCTCAAATATTAAATAAGAAAATTGAATGCATTTAGTATTATTGGTTAATTATTTTATGCGCAAAATATGAATATTAAATGCAATAACTATTAGTGGAGGTAATAATTTGCTCCAGAAAAATATTTTTAGTGGCAAATTTAAATTGTCATAGAACAATTTTGACCTTGAGCAAAAACTTAGTTTTGGTAGCTAATCTTATATTTGCTACAAAAGGAACCTTTTAGTGGCAAATATGAATTGCCACAAAACTATCTTGACCTTAAGCAAAAACTTAGTTTTAGTAGCAAATCATATATTTGCTACAAAAAGAGCCTTTTAGTTCCAAATAACATGTTTTTAGTGACAATTTTGAATGTTTTTTAGAAAATAATTTGTCATTAAAAGTATATCATTTAGTAGCAAAATTTGGTTGCCACTTACTTTGTAACATTTAGTAGCAAACGTCAAAAAATTACCACTAAAGGTATTAGCAACAGGTCTTTAGTAGCAAAGTTGTGACAAAAAAAAATTTGCCACTAAATGATTTAGTGGAAAATTTTTAATGATTAGTCACAAATTTGTTTTGTAACTAAAAGTCTCTTTTCTTGTAGTGTAAAAATCGTGGTGTCGCCACAATTGGCTCGCATAGACACTCGCAAGTCACTAAAATGTATATTCGAAAGCACAAAAGCGATTAAAGAAAACTAACTTGATTGCATGCCACATGGCAATGAATTACCGATCATGCACACCTCCTTGACTTTACCATTGAGAGTATCAATCAAAACTGTCGCCAATCTAGTGCGAATATCCCAACCCCAACATCGACGCCGAAAGATCCAATGACAACCTCACCATATCACTTTCGAAAGGAACCTTGAACCTAGAGCACTAATTCCAGATTTGTAATGCCCCGACACGGATTTATGGGTTACCTATGGTCAACCCAGTCCGACCCACGCGTTAGGTGTGAAGTGTGAAAAACTATTACTAAATCCATTTAATACAAGATTAAACTATTTAAGTAACTCTGAACTATTTTTTGAAGAAACTCTTTTCTTTAAATCAAATCAGTTTAATCACAAGATGTGTTTAAAATAATGCACGAGATGAGTTCAAGATTTGCTAACAAGTTTTGAAAAACAAAACAGAAACAACTTAAATCAGCACACCAGCAAGAATGAGATGAGGATATGTAGAAAGATTAATGACAAGAGATTTTTAACGTGCTAAAACCTCACCCAACTGAGGAAACATCCACGACTCCCTTTACGGAGTAAAAGAAAAATCCACTAAAACAAAATATATCAGTTACAAACTATATAACACACATACACACAAATCAGTCCTATAAAAGTTTAGGAACGTACCCACTGGTGTCCTTCTAACTTTTCTGCATGCATGATTGTTGATGTGGCTTTCCACTTTGCTAACTTCCACTTGGTTCCAGTCTTTAAGTCGACTCTTGTTTCAAGATCTTATTACCAACACTTTCAGTGTTGTACTGTGTACGTGTTTGTGATGGTCCTCTAACACATGCATGTACACACTCACGCTTATTTTTACAAATAGTCCTAACAAACTACAAATCAGATCTATATGCTGTGATTTTTAGTTTCTCTATTCTTAGGAAACTTAATCCTCTTTTTACCTTTAAAAAGAACCCAGAATCCATGGCTATCTTGCTCAGAAGATGATTCAAGATCTTAATCAATTTCAGGTTTTAAAATGTATTTTTGAAATTGAAAACCGCCAAGTGTGATTCCAAGTAGGTCAAAGGTCTTGCTTCAAAAGAACTAGAAACAAAATATGATTTTGTTGATTTTGAAGATGAAAACATTTACAGAAAATAATCAACAAAGGATTTCTCAAGACGAGAAACTAAGAATGTAGATCTAGGTGTAATATAACAAAAAATGACCAGATCATTGATTTTTATGAAACATAAATACATATCTAACCTAATGTTTAATTTGGACACAAGATCTTAAAATGAAGATGTTACAACATGAAACGACTTTCAAACCAACACTCAAAAACTCTCAAACACTCAGGGTTGGTGTTTGGTGTAAACAGGTTTTTGAAAAGAGGGTTAGGGTTTGATAAAGTGTTTGGAACGATTTAGGGTTAGGGTTTCTAACTTTGTGACTTCTCTTTCTTTTTCTCTCTCTTCTCTCTCTACTCTCTTCTCACTTGAATTAGACGAAGTGGCAAAATCTTCTCAAAGGCTGAGGGTTGGCCTCTTTTTATACTGGGCTGAGAAGGATCGAGAAGGAGGTTCAAAATCAATGGCTGAGATTAAGTCTTGCCATATTGACTTCCATCCAACGGTTTATGATAAGTGGTTCGTTAAACACATTATGAGTGGCTAAGAGAGGTTCATAGCGATTGGGACAAGGATGCATGAAGGACGTTGATAAATTCAATCCCAGGGCTGTAAATGAATACCGGTTTCTCTCTTAAAAGAAACACGCAATCAACCAGTAGGGGTGAGATAGGTGTATGGAAAATAACGAACCACAAACGCACGTCTAAACTAATTACACAGACACCCTTAAAGTCTCAAGAGCTTTTTATTTCTACCCAAGTGAACTTTTCAGGGATAAAACTGTTAACGAAAATGTATTTTTATCCCCAATTAATTAAGTTAGTTTAATTAATGTACATTTTAGTTTAACTTAATATATTGATTTTGATGATTCCTAACACATATTTATTATATTATACACCTGTTCATGTTAATGTTTTTTCCACTCAACATACCTCGATCCTACTCAACCATATCCGTGTAAAGGTATTCACGTGTGTCTGCACTTTTGCACTTGACACATTAAGCGCTCTTGTATATATTTAGTTCTATATTATTTTTATATAATATACATGACAGTTTTATACACATTTTTTACATCTACTTATATAATAAATATATTTTTATTTTACTCATATAGTAGTTACATTTCATTATATATATATATATATATATATATATATATATATATATATATATATATATATATATATATACTTAAAGCCGCTTATAAAGAAATTTTTTTTAACTATCAAGTTATAGTTTTAGCACTAACTGATTTTTTCGTAAGTTATAATTTTTTATAAACATTACGGATCAGTGTATAAATATTTTTTTTATTCTTTTAAAACCTTTACCTGCTTTCTCATTTAGCCGAATAGTATTTCTCTTGGGCCCCACAAATGTCAACTCACTTAAGAACCCATGCGTTTTCTTTAAGGCTTGTCAGCCTCCTTCTTTTCTTTGCTTGTCCTGATCGTATACTATATATATTATATATATATATCATGTATGCATGCTATTATATATATATATATGGCGCCACATGTACAAAATCTTGTATGACTAATATATGCATGCGCATATGTACAAAAGACAACTCACTTAATTGGTTTCTTTGGCTTCTAAGCCTTTGCATAAAATTCATTTATAATATCTGTTCATGATGGTTTCCTTATGGCCGAAAGTTTGTACCGGAGATGTTGCCTATACCTTAGGCTCTTATCATAGGTTGACAGCCTTATGGCTGGCGTTTCTTTTCCAAGGATTGACTGTCAATAGCTTGAGTCTTATCGCTGGCGTCCTTACCGAAGTGGGGCTTCCATCGGACCTTTTTTTTTAGCTGTAAGATTTGTTTCGTAAGGTCACTTATCTCTCTCTTAATAAAAGCTTGAGTTGACGTCCGCCCATGGCTAGTTGTCCTTGACTGAGTTGACGACCGCATATATTTTTTTTTGACTGAGTTAAGTTGTCATTTTCTTTATACGTACGTATGATAACCCTTATATATATATTATATGTATATGCATGCATGTAGGTATGATAATATATTATGTATGTCAGTTTGTGTGGAGATATTCTCGTGTGTAGTATTATTTAAATATCTGTTACCAAGCCATACCTATGCATACCTCTACCAGGTTTGACGTCCCATGTACCTACATATTTTTTTTACAAACAAAATTTTTATATTCTACCAGATTTCCTTTGTAACCTGTTGATTTTATCCTTATGATATCTGATATTTATTGGACAGTTAAGACTATTGGACTTTTGAAATAACTTACATTATCAGACTTCTATATGAATCACTCCTATCTTTTACACAATGGTATATATGAGATCATTCATTCCTTTTATTTCAGACTAACACTTTACATTTGTACATCAGATTTATATTTTATCTCTTGGACTAACAATCTTTTTGAAGATGGGTTATCTATCAAGCTATCTTCATATGTCATATATTTTCAGATGTCTATTTCCATGCTACAACAGCTATATTTTTTATGGAGAAGATAAAAATAAAGATTTGTATATCAGACTTTGAAATCATTTTTGAAGCCACGCCATCTCAGCAAATCAGGAGCATTTAATGCTCAAAATGCTTGTGTCTAACAGCTAGTTTCAAAAGAGATACTTAAAGCTTTGAAGTGCTGCATTGAAGAGAACACAGACAAAAAAAAAACATTAGCAAGAACAAAACAATTTATTGAGAGAACTGAATTTATTACTCAGCTATCTTCTACACATTCAAGAGAGGCATAAATTTGTTATCTGCTCAATCATTGAAGAAGAAGATTAGTGCTTACTTCAACATCATTTATTGAAGTCTCAGAAACTCAGATTACCAATGGTATCTTAAGGAGTTTCAGTACATTATTCTGTACTACAAAAATACAGATTTTTTGTGAAGCTTTGTTGAAGTTCCAGTCTGTACCGGTAATTGGTTCCTACCCGTAAGTGGGCCACGGAGTTTGAAGCTCGATGTTAGCTTGCAAACAGTTGTACGCGGTGGTTTGATCCTACCCGCAAGTGGATCAGATTTAGTGAAGCGCAAAGGAGACAGGAGTTCTAGGCGCGTGGACGTAGGCCGAGATTTGGCCGAACCACGTTAAATTTTGGTGTCATCTATTTTCAGCCCTTTTATTTATTTACGCATGTCAACTTATGCTAATATTTTCAGCACACTATTATTGCAAATTAATTAAATCCGAAATTTAATTTAATTAATAATTAAAAGTTAAAATATTTTTTTAAATAATCTATTTCATAATATTATTTTTTAAATACAAAATTAATTTAATATTCCTAGTGTGTTAAAATCTGCAATTCTATTTGTTTAAAATTAGTTGATTAAACTTATTTGATAGTGTTATATTTATTCTTTACAGTTTTATTAATCTGAAATTTGTCAAAGTGATTGAAATTTAATATTTTTCTAAAATCTTAATTTAACTTAATTTTTTTGTAAATACTCAATTCACCCCTCTCTTGAGTATAATCTGGGCAACAATTGGTATCAGAGCTAGTGCTCTTTTTATCTTTAGATTTAACAATCTTAGAGTTAAAGATCAATGGCATATGTTACTACATCTCTTGGTGAAGGTCAATCCCTTTTTAAACCTCCTCTATTTTCTGGAAAAGATTATAGTTATTGGAAAAATATAATTAAATATTTTATTCAGTCACATGATTATGAAGTTTGTAAAGTTGTCATGAATGGTCCCTATATTCCTACTAGAATGGTAAATAATGCTTCTATCCCTAAAGAAGAAAATGAATGGAATGATATTGATATTAAAAAAATTCAAATAAATGCTAAAGCTATGAATATTTTGCATTGTGCACTTGATGTAAATGAGTATAACAGAATCTGTTGTTGTGAATCTGCTAAAGAAATTTGGGATAGACTAGAAGTTACATATGAAGGAACTAGTCAAGTCAAGGAGGATAAAATCAGCATGCTTGTTCATAACTATGAGCTTTTCAAAATGAAAGCAGATGAATTTATCTCTGATATGTTTACTAGATTTTCAAATATTATAAATGGATTGAAATCTCTTGGTAAATCCTATACTGATTCTGAATTAGTGAGCAAGATTCTCAGGTCATTACCATCTGCTTATATGACAAAGAAGCTGGCAATCAAAGAAGCTATACGAGAATGACCTATCTCTCTTCATGAACTATTGGGCTCCTTAATTACTCATGAAATGGAACTCAAAGAACTTGCTGAAGATGAAAAGCCCAAGGCAAGAAAAACCATTGCTTTCAAATACATTGAGGAAGATGAAGATAGTGAGGAAGCTGATGATGATGAAGATGGTGACATAGCACTTCTTACAAGAAAATTCAAAAAAATTCTTGCCAAAAAGAAGGGACTGTCCGGAAAATACAAAAAATTCTCCTCAAAGAAGGCACATGAAGGAAAGCCATCCTCCAAGTTTGAACCAAAATGTTATAACTGCAAAGAGTTAGGACATATTAGACCTAATTGTCCCAAGGCCAAAGAAGAGAAGAATGAAAGAAAAGAGAAAAGAAATGAAAAATATAAAAAGGCCATGAAAGCTACTACTTGTAGTGATAGTGATGGAAGTAGCAACGATGAAGATTCAAGTGATGGAGAAGTTGCAAATCTTTGCCTTATGGCAAATGATGATGAGGTATCTTCCAATTTTAATTCTGATAGTGAATATGAAACTTCAAATGATCATGATGAACTTCAAAATGCTTTTGAAGAACTTTTTTACAATTTTGATGAACATAAAACTAAATATATTAATCTCAAAAAGATACATTCTTCTTTATCACATAATTATGATTCTCTCCTTGAAAATATAGAGCTAATGAAATCTGAAAATAAGTCCATAAAATCTAAAATGGCAAAACTAAAAATTAAAGAATCATCTAGTCATTTTTCTGAAAATGAACAATTAAAACTTAAAATTAAGGATTTAACTTGGTGTCTTGAAAAGTTTGTAAATGGAGAAAAAAATTTGAATTTGTTACTTGGAAACCAAAGGTGGATGTATGATAAGCCTGGAATTTGATATAATGAAAAAGAAAATGAAAAAAGTTTTGAAAATTACTCTAAAAATGTTGGAAATTCATTATGTACATATTGTGGAAGACATACCCATTTCTCAAACTTTTGCAAATATAAATTTTCTACCAAAGTGGCATGGATTCCTAAATAGACTCCTATGTTGGCTAACCCGTATGGACCCAACACATTTTGGGTACCAAAAGAAAAATTATTTAAATGTTCATTGTAGGTTTGTTTTAAAGATGGATCGATCAAATCAAAATGGTTTTTAGACAGCGGGTGTTCAAGACACATGACGGGTGACAAAAGTAACTTTTCGAGCTTAATTGCCAAAGATGGAGGTCTAGTCACATTCGGAGACAATTCCAAAGGCAAAATCATTGGAATAGGTAATGTTGGTAAGGATCCCTCTCCTTGCATTGAAAATGTTCTTTTAGTTGATGGTCTTAAACATAATTTAATCATTATTAGTCAATTGTGTGATAAAGGTTATAATGTTCTATTTAAAGAAGATTATTGTCTAATAAAAAATGCTAAAGATAATAATGTTGTGTTTGTTGCTTCTAGGCATGAAAATGTGTATACTCTGGATTTTGATAATTTGTCACAACAAGATGTAAAGTGTTTAGCTGTCCTAAATGATACTTGTTGGTTATGGCATAGAAGATTAGGTCATTCCAACATGGAACAACTTAATATTTTGTCCAAAAATGAGTTAGTTAGAGGGCTGCCCAAAATAAAGTTTGTTAAAGATAAATTGTGTAATGCATGTCAATTTGGAAAACAAACTAAAACTTCATTTAAAAAGACAAGGGACATTTAAACAAATAGGCCTTTAGAATTATTACACTTAGATTTATTCGGACCTAACAAAGTTGCTAGTTAAGGTGGAAAATATTATGCCTTTGTTATTGTTGATGATTATTCTCAATTTACATGGGTTTTCTTTCTTACTCATAAAAATGATACACACTCTATTTTTGCCAAATTTTGTAAGAAAATTCAAAATGAAAAAGGTTGTAATATTGTCTTCATAAGAAGTGATAGAGGAAGAGAATTTGATAACAAAGATGTTGAATTATTCTGTGATGAAAATAGTTTTGAACATAATTTTTCAGCACCAAGAACACCTCAACAAAATGGTGTGGTAGAAAGAAAGAATAGATCTTTACAAGAAATGGCAAGAACTATGCTAAATGAACATAACCTACCAAAATATTTTTGGGCGGAAGCTGTTAATACATCTTGTTATGTAATAAATAGAACTATTGTTAGAAAAGGTTTAGATAAAACTCCTTATGAAATATTGAAAAATAAAAGACCAAATATTGGTTATTTCAAGGTTTTCGGAAGCAAATGTTTTATTTTAAGTGATAAAGATAATTTGGGAAAATTTGATGCTAAATCTGATGAAGGTATTTTTCTTGGGTATGCACTTTATAGTAAAGCATATAGAGTTTTTAATAAAAGGACCCTAGTCGTTCAAGAATCAATTCATATATCGTTTGATGAGTATAACTCTCTTACTAAAACCTACAAAGATGATGATGAGGTTCTAGATCTAAATAAGTCAATTAATGAAGAAAACCTTACTTCTAATATTGGTAATTCTATTAATAATGAAAGTACTCCACGTAAAGATAAAAATGATAATGATTCTAGTTTACCTAAAACTTGGAAATTCGTTAATAATCATCCTTTTGAAAATATTTTAGGAGAACCTTCTAGTGGTATTCTTACTAGATCCTCCTTAAAGAATGTTTGTAATAATTTAGCTTTTGTGTCAGAAATTGAACCAAAAGACATAAATGAAGCTGAAAAAGATAAGTTTTGGTTATTAGCTATGCAAGAAGAATTGTTACAATTTGAGCGAAATAATGTTTGGTCACTTGTTCCCACACCCAAAGATAAAACTATTATTGGAACTAAATGGGTTTTTTGAAATAAAAAGGATGATAGCGGATTGATTATAAGAAATAAAGCTAGACTAGTTGCGCAAGGCTACAACCAACAAGAGGGTATTGATTTTGATGAAACTTATGCCCCCGTAGCTAGATTAGAAGCTATTCGTATGTTACTAGCATATGCATGTTATAAAAATTTTAAATTATTTCAAATGGATGTGAAAAGCGCTTTCTTAAATGGTTTTATTAGTGAGGATATTTATGTTAAGCAACCTCCCGGTTTTGAAAATCACAAGTTTCCAAATCATGATTATAAACTAAATAAAGCCTTATATGGATTAAAACAAGCACCGAGGGCTTGGTATAATAGGTTAAGTGGATTTTTACTTGAAAATGATTTTGTGAGAGGAAAAATGGATTCCACTTTATTCATAAAAATTCATAACAATGATATGCTTCTTGTACAAGTGTATGTTGATGATATTATATTTGGATCCACAAATGAGAATTTATGTAAAGATTTTTCAGAATTTATGCAAAGAGAATTTGAAATGAGTATGATGGGTGAGTTAAAATTCTTTTTAGGTTTACAAATTAAGCAAACCAAAAATGGGGTCTTTATCAATCAATCTAAATATATTAAAGATCTTTTGGTAAAATATGGTTTAGAGCATAGTAAAGCACTTGGTACACCAATGAGCACTTCTATTAAGTTAGATGTTGATGAAAAAGAAAAATCTGTTAATACTACCTTATATCGTGGTATGATTGGTAGTCTATTATATTTAACCGCTAGTAGACCCGATATTATGTTTAGTGTATGTTTATGTGCTCGTTTTCAAGCCAATCCTAAAGAATCCCATTTGTATGCCGTAAAACGCATATTTAGATATTTAATTGGTACTAAAGACTTAGGATTATGGTATCCTAAAAGTACTTCGTTCGATCTAGTAAGTTATTCCGATGCAGATTTCGCGGGTTATAGAATTAATAGAAAAAGCACTAGTGGCACATGTCATTTCTTAGGACACTCACTAGTCTCGTGGTTTAGTAAAAAGCAAAATTTTGTTGCTCTTTCCACGGCCGAGGCAGAATATATTGCCGCCGGTAGCAGTTGCGCTCAAACATTATACATGAAAAAACAATTAGAAGACCTTAAAATATTCTTTCACAATACTCCGATTTTTTGTGATAATACAAGCGCTATATGTTTGACAAAAAATCCAATTCTGCACTCTAGAACAAAGCATATTGAAATTAGACATCATTTTTAAGCGATCATGTTCAAAAAGGTGACGTACGCATAGAATTTATTTCTACGGATCTTCAATTAGCCGATATTTTTACAAAACCATTATCTGAAGATCGTTTTACCTTTATCCGTCGAGAACTTGGTATGGCATGTACAAATGACTTGAAATTATAATTTTTTTTCACAACCCTCCAAAAACATCTTATCACAAGTGGACAGAGTTTAATATTCTTTTACCACTAGCTGACATTTACCATTCCCTTATAAATACATATGTGGACTTCTCCTCCTCATTCAAATATCATGAATTCATTTTATGTAGTGTGGGTTGGAAAATTTCCCGGAATTTATACTACTTGGGGAGATTGTGAATCCCAAATTAAGGGAGTTAGCGGTTCTCAATATAAAAAATATTCTTCATTTGATGCCGCCATGCTTGCCATTCGCTCATCTCCGCCACATGCCCCTTGGGTGAAGCCTCCTTCTTGGCCCTTTATTTTGCCTCCACATATGCACTCACATGCTTCTACACCTACTAATGAAAATGTTGCAAGTTCATCTTCTCAAAACAATGCTGAAAATCCTATCAAAGTTATTGTTGAGAAAATCACGATTGAGGGAAAATCTAAAGATGTGTGTCATTTTGTTAACAACCTTAAGATGTAATCTCCTATGAATATGTTGTTCTTTTTACTTTTATGTCTTGCGGATTATTAAATGTTATTCCTACATATGATTATGTTTAATACGCGCTTAATGAAAATTTGTGGTATTCACATATGACCCTTACAATTTTTTATTTTATCCCATGCTTATATTATTTTTGATAGGGGGAGCTTTGCATTTAATCCTTGACACTTATTTTATATGAATTTTTTTTTTGATAATGTCAAAAGGGGGAGAAATATTTCTGATTCACTATGTGTGCTTTATCTATACATTTTATGGATCATTGTGAATTATTGTTTGTCATCATCAAAAAGGGGGAGATTGTTAACGAAAATGTATTTTTATCCCCAATTAATTAAGTAAGTTTAATTAATATACATTTTAGTTTAACTTAATATATTGATTTTGATGATTCCAAAATTATATTTATTATATTATACACCTGTTCATGTTAAGTTTTTTTTTTCCACTCAACATACCTCGATCCTACTCAACTATATCCGTGTAAAGGTATTCACGTGTGTCTGCACTTTTGCACTTGACACATTAAGCGCTCTTGTATATATTTATATCTATATTATTTTTATATAATATACATGAAAGTTTTATACAACATTTTTTACTACTACTTATATAATAAATATATTTTTAATTTACTCATATAGTAGTTATATTTCATTATATATATATATATATATATATATATATATATATATACTTAAAGCCTCTTATAAAGAAATTTTTTTTAACTATCAAGTTATAGTTTTTGCACTTACTGAGTTTTTCGTAAGTTATAATTTTTTATAAACATTACGGATCAGTGTATAAATATTGTTTTATTCTTTTGAAACCTTTACCTGCTTTCTCATTTAGCCGAATAGTATTTCTCTTGGGCCCCACAAATGTCAACTCACTTAAGACCCCATGAGTTTTCTTTAAGGCTTGTCAGCCTCCTTCTTTTCTTTGCTTGTCCTGATCGTATATTATATATATTATATATATATCATGTATGCATGATATTATATATATATATATAGCGCCACATGTATAAAATCTTGTATGACTAATATATGCATGCGCATATGTACAAATGACAACTCACTTAATTGGTTTCTTTGGCTTCTAAGCCTTTGCATAAAATTCATTTATAATATTTGTTCATGATGGTTTCCTTATGGACGAAAGTTTGTACCGGAGATGTTGCCTATACCTTAGGCTCTTATCATAGGTTGACAGCCTTATGGCTGGCGTTTCTTTTCCAAGGATTGACTGTCAATAGCTTGAGTCTTATCGCTGGCGTCCTTACCGAAGTGGGGCTTCCATCGGACCTTTTTTTTTAGCTGTAAGATTTGTTTTGTAAGGTCACTTCTCCCTCTCTTAATAAAAGCTTGAGTTGACTTCCGCCCATGGCTAGTTGTCCTTGACTGAGTTGATGACCGCATATATTTTTTTTTTACTGAGTTAAGTTGTCATTTTCTTTATACGTACGTATGATAACCCTTATATATATATTATATATATATGCATGCGTGTACGTATGATAATATATTATGTATGTCAGTTTGTGTGGAGATATTCTCTTCTGTAGTATTATTTAAATATCTGTTACCAAGACATATCAGTGCATACCTCTACCAGGTTTGACGTCCCATGTACCTACATATTTTTTTTACAAACAAATTTTTTATATTATACCAGATTTCCTTTGTAACCTGTTGATTTTATCCTTAAGATATCTGATATTAATTGGACAGTTAAGACTATTGGACTTTTGAAATAACTTACATTATCAGACTTCTATATGAATCACTCCTATCTTTTACACAATGGTATATATGAGATCATTCATTCCTTTTATTTCAGACTAACACTTTACATTTGTACATCAGATTTATATTTTATCTCTTGGACTAACAATCTTTTTGAAGATGGGTTATCTATCAAGCTATCTTCATATGTCATATATTTTCAGATGTCTATTTCCATGCTACAACAACTATATTTTTTATGGAGAAGATAAAAATAAAGATATGTATATCAGACTTTGAAATCATTTTTGAAGCCACACCATCTCAGCAAATCAGGAGCATTTAATGCTCAAAATGCTTGTGTCTAACAGCTAGTTTCAAAAGAGGTACTTAAAGCTTTGAAGTGCTGCATTGAATAGAACACAGACAAAAAAAAACATTAGCAAGAACAAAACAATTTATTGAGAGCAATGAATTTATTACTCAGCTAACTCATTCAAGAGAGCCATAAATTTGTTATCTGCTCAATCATTGAAGAAGAAGATTAGTGCTTACTTCAACATCATTTATTGAAGTCTCAGAAACTCAGATTACAAATTGTATCTTAAGGAGTTTCAGTACTTTATTCTGTACTACAAAAATTCTGATTTGTTGTGAACCTTTGTTGAAGTTTCGGTCTGTACCGATAATTGGTTCCTACCCGTAAGTGGGCGACGGAGTTTGAAGCTCGGTGTTAGCTTGCAAACAGTTGTACGCGGTGGTTTGATCCTACCCGCAAGTGGATCAGATTTAGTGAAGCGCAAAGGAGACAGGAGCTCTAGGCGCGTGGACGTAGGCCGGGATTTGGCCGAACAACGTTAAATTTTGGTGTCATCTATTTTCAGCCCTTTTATTTATTTACACATGTCAGCTTATGCTAATATTTTCAGCACACTATTATTGCAAATTAATTAAATCCGAAATTTAATTTAATTAATATTTAAAAGTTAAAATATTTTTTTAAATAATCTATTTCAGAATATTATTTTTTAAATACAAAATTAATTTAATATTCCTAGTGTGTTAAAATCTGCAATTCTAGTTGTTTAAAATTAGTTGATTAAACTTATTTGATATTGTTTTATTTATTCTTTACAGTTTTATTAATCTGAAATTTTTCAAAGTGATTGAAATTTAATATTTTTCTAAAATCTTAATTTAACTTAAATTTTTTGTAAATACTCAATTCACCCCCCTCTTAAGTATAATCTGGGCAACAAAAACCAAGAACCAGAAATTACACAAAGACCCCAAAACATTTAATTCCATTTTTAATTAAGAAAAAATTATTTTTAAAATCATTAAAAATTTATTAAAAAATATTTTAAGGGAAATTAACACACACAACATGCACACGAACAATTTATGCAATATATGAACAATGTGTGCAGTCCTAATGTGTTTGAGTGTTTGTGCATATACCTTGATAAATCAAATAAGAGGAATGAATTGTATTGAAGTGTTTGAGGCTCTTTGGTATTCTAGGTAAAGGACACAATTTTGTCTCTATTTGCAAACTAGATGAACACTTATACAATGTAGACTCAAGTGAGTCAAGAATATATGGTTCTTCAATCTCCCCCTTTAGAAATATGAGAAAAAATCTCCTTTGAGTCATTTTGGACTCGTAGGGCAACAAAGAGAAAAGGAAAATCCTATTCCTATACAAAAATTCTATCTACCCATTTCCTAGAAAAGAAAATTACATAACTCAACTAATTACAATTCAATACCCTATAACAACTGTTGAGAATAACTATTCAGAATCCTGCAAATAATCACTAAGATCAAGCTTTTTAGATTATGTACAAAATAAATGAACTCATAAGACTCAAAATTTCTCCCCCATTTTATCTCAAATGGACAAAGGGAAAAACTATGCAAGCCATAGAGTTTATTCAGAACAACCCATTCCTATCGATTTACGCAAAGAAATAAATCTATTGTAATCCAAATGTTTGGTAAACAAATCTGCGAGTTGCAAATCAGTAGGAAGATAATTGATTTCTGATTCCTTAGTCTTAACTAATTCGCGTATAAGGTGATGTCTTCTGTTTATGTGTTTTGTTCGCGAGTGTTGAACAAGATTTGAGAGATATTGATCGCACTTTGATTATCACAATAGAGATGAAATTGTTCCACTTTAATACCATAATCATTTAGCATTTGCTTAGGCCAAAGTAATTGAGCACAGCAGCTTCCAGCGGCTATGTATTCAGATTCAACAGTCGATAAAGAAGTGCAGTTTTGTTTCTTACTACTCCAACCTACCAAATTATTACCTATATAGTAACATGCTCCTGATGTGCTCTTACTATCATCAGTACATCCTGCCCAATCGGCATTAGTGTATCCTATTATAGTGCTAGGAGTATCATTGGTGTACCAAAGTCCTAAATTTATATTGCCTTTATGTATTTTATTATTCTTTTAACACAAGATAAGTGTCTCCCTTTAAGATTGTTTTGATAACAGGCACACACGCAAACAGGTACATAATATTAGGATGCGAGGCAGTAAGGTATAGCAAGGTTCCTATCATACTACGATACAAGGTTGGATCTACGAATTTCCCAGATTCATCCTTAGACAACTTGATAGTAGTACTCATGGGAGTTTTAGCATCCTTTGCACTCTCAAGGCCGAATTTTTTAACAATCTCTAAAGCGTATTTTGATTGCGAAACAAACAATCCTTCTGAATTCTATTTCACTTCAAAACCCAAGAAAAATTATAACTCCCCCATAAGAGACATTTGAAATTCTTTATGCATATTTTCAGAAAATGATTTAATTTTTGAGGGGGAAGTTGATCCAAAAATGATATCGTCAACATAAACTTGAGCTATAGTAATATGTTTGTCAAAATGTTTGACAAAAAGGGTTTGATAATTTCCACCTCTCTTAAAACCTTTATCCAAGAGAAAATTGGAAAGGCGCTCATATTAGGCTCTTAGCGCTTGTTTTAGGCCATACAAAGCCTTTTTAAGACGAAAGACATGATTTGGATGTTTAGAGTCAATGAACCTTTTTGGTTGTTCTATATAGGTGTCCTCAGTCAATATTCCATTAAGGAAGGCATATTTGACATCCATTTGATAAAGCATAAAATGTAAGTAGCAAGCTATGGGAAAGAGAAGACGAACAAATTCTAATCGAGTAACATGAGCAAAAGTCTCTTTAAAATATATTCCTTCAATTTGAGAGAATCCTAGAGCAACTAATATGGCTTTGTTTCTAATGATTGTCCCACTTTCATCTGCTTTATTTTTAAATATACAACGTGTGCCAATAACCTTTTTGTGATCAGGCTTAGGTACAAGATACCAAACATCATAAATGACAAATTGAAGAAGTTCTTCCTGCATTGCAGAAATCCAATGAGGATCATTCAATGCATCATTTACATTCTTTGGTTCCACAAGGGAAACAAAACATTCATAATGAGCATAGTTTCTTAATTGAGATCTTATAGGCACAGGTTCACTAGGGTTACCAACAACGTTATCTATGGGATGTTCTTTAGAAACCCAGTTAGGTACTTCAGGTGTCTTAATGGGTAAAGAATCATCTATTTTTTTAGAGTCATTTTCTAAAACATTTTCAGACTCTTCCATAATAGTTGGTTCTCCAGTCTTACTCTCTATAGTAGTTTCACTTACAATAACATTTATGGATTCCATTATGGTCTTAGTGTGAAGATTATAGACACGGTATGCTTTACTATTAGCAGAATATCCTAGAAAGATAGCTTTATCTCCACAAGTATCAAATTTGGATAATTGTTCTCTGTCTTTGGAGATATAACTTGTACTACCAAAGGTTCTAAGGTACTTAAGATTGGGCTTCTTCGTATACCATAGTTCATAAGGAGTTTGTTTAGAATTCTTTTTAAGATAGACCCTATTGATAATGTGACATGTAGTACAAATAGATTCTACCCAAAAATAATTAGGTAAAGTTTTGTCATGAATCATAACACGTGCCATCTCTTGAATCATAACACGCACCATCTCTGCAATACCATTTTGTTGAGGAGTCTTAGGAGCACTAAATTCATGTTTGTAACCATTATAGTCATAGTACTCTATAACACCAGTATCTATGAATTCTCCACCTCTATCACTACGAATTCAATTTACTTGAGTGTCTTTCTCATTTTCAATTCGAAGTAAAATCTTCAAAAATGTTTGGAAATTGTCAGACTTTTGTTTTAAGAAACCTACCCAAGTAAATCTAGTGAAGTCATCAACCATAATAAGAATGTAATTGTGTCCACAGAGACTAACAGTTCGAGAGGGACCCATTAGGTCCATATGAATGATCTGCAAGGGTTTAGAGGTAAGGATATCTTTGACTTTATTATAAGGGGCTTTAATATTTTTTCCTTCTTGACAGGGACCACAGACAATATTAGAAATAGGTTTGATCTTAGGGATACCTCTAACTATTTCTTGTGAAGACAATCTACTAAGATTTTCATAATTTATGTGGCCCATACGATTATTCCATATCTCATTGTCATCCATTCTGGCAATGTTATAGACCTTGGCACTGTTTTGAATAGTATAACAATTGTCCGGAGTCCCGAGACCTGTAATAATGCACTCACCTTTTTCATTTAAAATTTTGCAATTATTCTTCGAAAAGGTGACAGTATGATTTGAGTCACAAAATTACGAGATACTAAGTATATTATCATTAAGACCTTTTACTAGAAGAACATTTTCAAGTAAAGGTAATCCTTCTTCTTGGAGTGTTCCTTTACCAATGATTTGAGATGATACACCATCACCAAAAATAACTTTTCCTCCAGCAAAGCTGGTTTTGTTTAAGGTTTCGTATCATATCAAGTCATGTGCTTTGAACATCAAGAGTCTAAGTACCAACCAGAGGGAGTGTGTTCAACTTTTAAATCAGTAATCACAATATTACACTTCATCTGAGGTAGTAGCTCATCTTTTCTAACCGAAACAGCTCTTGTTTTCATTTTTCGCTTATTTTCTCTCATTTGATAAAATTCGAGCATTAGATTTCTGTTGAAAAATGTTTTGCACATGAGTTCGAATTTTATGGAAAGTATGAGCATTTGGTTTAGAAATTTATCTAGGAGTCTTGGAAATGATCTTTTAGGTTTGGTATTTCTATTTCTATATTTAGAGTTTTTATCTTCTTGTCTAGGAAGAACATAATTGTTATGGCTTTTCCTAGAATAGTTAAAGTTTTGGTACACAGGAGTGTTATAGACAGGGTTGACTAAACATCTAGAGTACCATCCTTCAAAGGAATGACCATATAAGTCACAGTAAGAGCAAAACAAATTGCTCGAATATGGTATCTCCTTAGGAAAGTCTCTAAACATAGGCTTCATGGAGTTTTGGGATGGAACCTTATTCCTAGGGAGTACAGATTGAAAGGAGGAATCACTCTTCCTAATCAGGGGGCAGACATATTTAGCCTTAGGTGGACTTTCACACTTAGATCAACTTGATTCCCTAATATCAAACTTTGATTATTTTTCATCAAACTCATTTTTAAAAGAATGAAAATCTGGACAAGTTTCTATAGGTCTTTTGCCTCCTGACACAAACTTAATTGGTTCAAAGTTTTTAGTTTGAGTCTTTAAATTGGGGTAAAACCTATTCCAGTTCGATCATCAGAATTGGTTTTTGAATCAGGAACAAAACCATCAAAACAGTTTGAATTATTTTCAAAATTTGCAAATTTTTTGAAAACTGTTGATGTCTTCACTTTAGATTGTTGCAATTCTAATAATGTCCCTTTATATTTTTTTCTCCAGAGTTTAATTTTCTTCAATCAAATTCTTCAATTTTGATAAAATATTTTGACTTCATTTTCATGAGTTATACATTGGGTAGTATACTCTTCAGCGTTAAGTTTAACCATCAGGCTGAAATCTTCTAATTTCTTAGTGATATCTTTCACTATTTTCTCTAGTCTAGTGCTCTTCTTGAGGGTTTTCTCATAAAGTGTGTGAATGTCAGGGAGGTATTCAGTGTCCGAATCACTAAGTGTAGTGTCTGAAGTGACCCTTAAGGATTTGATTCTTGAACTCACGCACCCATTGACATCGTCATTATTGCTTTCCCTTTGACTCACACACCCCGTAGTAGAACTAGCAAAGTTCTCATAATTTAAAGCATCTAAACCAGTAGCATCATGATTCATAACAATAGATGTAGAGCTACTAACATCATTCTCATACACAGGCAGAGGCATATCATCATTATAGATTATCTTGGAAAAGAAAGACATACAAGGATCAAAAACATCATTAGATCCAGGTTCCTCATTTTTAGAATCACTTGAATCATCCCATGTTTTGCAAATGTTGGACCTAGTATGTTTATTGGCAGTGTTAAGTTTCACTCTACAGTCTTGTGTTATGTGTCCTAGTTTTCCACATCTAAAACATTCGCTATTATTGAAGTCTTTATTGGGTCTCATGTCCTCGTGATGTTTGTCTTGACCTTTCTCATGAGGTTTGTACTTAAACTGAGTTGTATAATTTGGCTTGCCTTGTTTGTTTGCCAATTTATTCCTAAATTTTCAATTTTCTTAAACGGTTTTGACATTAAGGAAATTTGATTATCCAAACTGTCTATATCACATTCCTCATCAGAATCATCAGGTTTCATCACCTTAGAGGAAAAACTTAAGTTGGAACTAGTCTATTTCCTGTGGGACTGGGTCATTTGTTTTATAAATTCTAATCTCATTTCCACAATTCTTAGTTTACTACTGAGTAATTCAGGAGTGAGATTTTGATCACATATTTCCTTAATAACATATCTTTTTTTTTCAAATTTATGTGGTAGTGATCTTAGAATTTTAGATACAATTTCATGTCTATCATAAGTTATCCCATTAGCATGAAGTAATTGGTCATAATGTCAGTCAATTTCATGTAAAAATCATCAAAGGATTTAGAATCTGACATAATTAGGGAGTTATACTGCTATACAAGAATTTGAGTTTTAGCAGCCTTAACTCTAGTGTCACCTTCATGTGCAGTGATCAGTGTATCCCAAGCTTCCTTAGAAGTGGCACAAGATGATATCCTTTTGAACTCATGTTCATTTATGGACATAAAGATGGCATTCTTGCCTTTGTTATTGTTTCGAGAAGTTTTATTCTCTTCTTGTGTGAATTCACTTAATGCTTTCTTAATCCTCTCATTACTTCCTTAAATGGATGGTTTAGTAGGATAAGTGTATCCATTTTCAACAATATCCCAGACATCATCTCCCAAAGTTCCTTGTATGAAAGAAACCATTCTTACCTTCCAGTAAGAAAAGTTGTTTCCATCAAAGAGTGGGGGTCTGGTGAAGTTGCCAAATTTTCATTCTTCTCATCCATGGTTTTGATTTTAAGAAAATAATTTCAGAAACACAAGATCTTTTAAAAGGATTCCCAAAGCTCTGGTACCAATTGAAAAACTGTTACTAAATCCGTTTAATACAAGATTAAACTATTTAAGTAACTCCGAACTATTTTTTGAAGAAAATATTTTCTTTAAATCAAATATGGTTAATCACAAGATGTGTTTAAAATAATGCACGAGATTCGTTCAAGATTTTTTAACAAGTTTTGAAAAATAAAACAGAAACAATTTAAATTAGCACACCAGCAAGAATGAAATGAGG
This sequence comes from Sambucus nigra, assembly GCA_949130495.1. Taxonomy (NCBI): domain Eukaryota; kingdom Viridiplantae; phylum Streptophyta; class Magnoliopsida; order Dipsacales; family Adoxaceae; genus Sambucus; species Sambucus nigra. Next base: position 165,332,574 of record OX422215.1, on the reverse strand, counting down.
AGATGTAGAAAGATTAATGACAAGAGATTTTTAGCTTGGTAAAACCTCACCCAACTGAGGGAACATCCACGGCTCCCTCTATGGAGTAAAAGAAAAATCCACTAAAATAAAATATATCAGTTACAAACTATATAACACACATGCACACAAATCAGTCCTATACAAGTTTAGGAATGTACCCACTAGTGTCCTTCTAACTTTTCTGCAGGTCTGATTGTTGACGTGACTCTCCTAGTTTGCTAACTTCCACATTATTCCAGTCTTTACGTCGACTCTTGTTTCAAGATCTTATTACCAACACTTTCAGTGTTGTAGTGTGTAAGTGTTTGTGATGGTATTCTAACACATGCATGTTCACACTCATACTTATTTTTACAAACAGTCCTAACAAATTATAAATCAGATCTATATGCTGTGATTTTCAGTTTCTCTATTCTTGGGAAACTGAAACCTTATTTGACCTTTAAAAAGAACCTAGAATCCACGACTATCTTGCTCAGAAGACATTTCAAGATCTTAATCAATTTCAGGGTTTTAAAAAGTATTTTTGAAATTGAAAACTGCCAAGTGTAATTCTAACTAGGTCAAAGGTCTGGTTTCAAAAGAATTAGAAACATAAAATGATTTTGTTGATTTTGAAAATGAGAACATTTACCGAAAATAATCAACAAAAGATTTCTCAAGACGAGAAACTAAGAATGTAGATCTAGGTGTAATTTAACATAAAATGACCAGATCTATCATTTCTATGAAACAGAAATATAGATATAACCTAATGTTTAAGTTGGACACAATATCTTAAAATGAAGATGTTAAAGCCTGAAACAACTTTCAAACTAACACTCAAAAACTCTCAAACTCTGAGGGTTGGTGTTTGGTGTTTGGTGTAAACTGGTTTTTGAAAAGAGGGTTGGGGTTTGATAAAGTGTTTGGAACGATTTAGGGTTAGGGTTTCTAACTGTGTGATCTCTCTCTTTTTTTCTCTCTCTTCTCTCTCTACTCTCTTCTCACTTGAATTAAACGAAGTGGAAAAATCTTCTCAAAGGCTGAGGGTTGGCCTCTTTTTATACTGGGCTGAGAAGGATCTAGAAGGAGGTTCAAAATCAATGGCTGAGTTTAAGTCTTACCATATTGACTTCCATCCAACGGTTTAAGATAAGCGGTTGGTTAAACACGTTCTGAGTGGCTAAGATAGGTTCATAGGGATTGGGACAAGGATGCATGCAGGGCGTTGATAAATTCAATCCAAGGGCTGTAAATGAATACCGATCTTCTCTCTTAAAAGAAACACACAATCAACCAGTAGGAGTGCGACAGGTGTAGCGCAAATAACGGACCACAAACGCGCGTCTAAACTACAAACACCCTTAAAGTCTCAAGCGCTTCTGGTTTCAACCTAAGTGAACTTTTCAGGGATAAAACCAACAACCAGAAATTACACAAAGACCCCAAAACATTTTAATTCCAATTTTAATTAAGAAAAAATTATTTTAAAAATCATTAAAAATTCCCAAAAATTTATTAAAAAATATTTTAAGGGAAATTAACACACACAACACACACACAAATAATTTATGCAGTATATGAACAATGTGTGCAGTCCTAATGTGTGTGAGTGTTTGTGCATATCCCTTGATCAATCAAATAAGAGGACTGAATTTTACTGAAGTGTCTGAGGATCTTTGGTATTCTAGGGAAGGGACACAATTTTGCCTCTATTTCCAAACTAGATGAGCACTTATACAATGTAGAATCAAGTGAGTTAAGAGTATAAGTTGTTTCAAAGTGTGATGAAACAACCTATATATTGCTGCTAGCCCAGTTTTATTTAATTAACCTTTCAATTATTTATCATGTCATTTCCATTTCAATCCATCTACATGAAGGAATTGTGGGAAGTATCCCCGGGATCCAAGCATACAGAGCTAATAATGTAAAATAAAGGGATACGTATTTTTATGATGCCCTCAAAATACAAAACTGCACCCTATCTACCATAACAAAGATGAGGAAATGAGACGAATGCCCAGTGAAAAATATAAAAAATGTAATATAGAATCAAATGGTAGAAAGAAGAGTCTAACACGTTATATCTAAGTGTACATGGAATTACCATATATCTACCTACATATAAATGCATGAAACCGTTTTTATTCAAAAACATGATTTATCTCGATTAATTAACCTTAATCTCGTAAAAGAATCTCTTTTTCCTTAGCCTGACATTTATCCCTTTATTTAACACATATGGTTAAATAATTGAAACAACTACACTTTTTCCATACAGGACGAGTTTTATCTCATGAGGGTTTGGAGTGAATGTTCCCATAAAATTCAAAAAAATTATTTAAAATAATTTATTAGAAGGCTGTCTCTTTTTTGACAATAAAAAGATATAAAACCTAACTAAAATGTTTTCAAGGAATACAATGTTCAACCATAAATTTATGGCATAAATTTACTTAATACTTCACGTGAAATCCTTCCTAAAATCTCAACGTGTGTTTTGTGAAACAATCATTGGTATCAATAGAGTAATTCCTAAATCAGCTTTATAGAATCAATGTTTTGACTTCAAATATCCCTAGATATGTTTCTTTGAATTGAACTCTTATAGATTTGGGAAATGTATATCTCTAGTGTGTGAGTAGGTGAGTAAATATAAACAAGATCAAACGTCTCACACACTTAGAAGAAATGACGGATACATGAAATAATTTTGATCTCATAAAGGAATGTTAACCACGATGTTGATAATGTCGAGTCATTCACCATATTGACTTCTCGTTTGTCTCAACACCTCACCAATGTAAGACATGAGGGTAAAATTAGATGAAGAATATGAATGATTATTATGGTAGGGTTTTGAGAAGAGTGGAACACAATTTGAAAAGCTAATGTCTTCATATTACAATATTATGATCATATGCTTTTTCTATTTATTTGTCCTTTTCTCTTCTTTTTCTTTCCCTTTTTTTATATTTTTATTATTTTCTATTTTTTTCACTTTTTTTTTTACTGCAATGCATTTTTCTTTTTATAACACTAACAAAGACAATATACATTTGGAACTTCAAAGACTCTTTTTTTCAAAAATGATGGCAGTGATGGAAAATGATATATGGATGGTGTCTAGAATATATATGAACTAGGGGCAGTGAAAGATAATGGGTGAAGTGAATGGTAATTTGATATGGAAAATGGCATGTGTATGGTAAAAAATGGTTTGGTGCCCGGGATAAACTTCAAGACACGTGTTTCTTACAAGTCGAACGTGATGCTATTCTTAGTGATTACGCCAAAAAAGAAGAATTGTGAGTCCATGCAATGGTTAAGTGCCGTAGCCAAAGGAAGTTGAGTCATCTTGAGGCTCAGTTATTACGTAAAAATGCTCAAAAAGGTGAATAACTCAAATCTAACGGGTTTAAGTCTCAACTAGTGATCTTTTAAGGCTCTCTTGCGAATGTTGTTACTGTAATAGTGGAAATTTTACCAAGTTTTGGAATTCATAGTGCTACTACGCTTTATGATATATTATATAAATTTTTTCTAGAAAGAATAATTTCAAACCTGAAAAAGGGTATTCCGAGACTTTTAAAAGAGGGATGTTATACAAATTATGTCATAAAAAATTGAGATAAACGGAACAAAAGAGTTAAAAATGATTGTTCCCAGAATTTTTTTTCAAAAGAGGTACGATTTTGATAAATTCCCCACCCCCAAATAAGAGAGAACATCACCCTCAATGAAGAATTAAAATTAAAAGCACAAGGTATGAAAGAGGTTAACATAATCAACCGCTAATGAAATTGTTACAGCATAATGGAATCAATGGTAGAACCAGAAGAACAAAGGAGACATAAAAGTATGTACACATCTATAAAGCATGTGGAAACTATTGGGGGAGAATATAACTCAACCCTCGAATAGGATAAAACTCATACATTGAAGCAAGACATGGGGGGATGCCTCCCGGTAGCACTAAAATTAATGTCTTCCACGAGACCGAGCATAATTCAACATAAAACAAGATATAAAAAATAGAACGGGGTGGTAGAATCGATGTGGGTGATAAGAATCACCCATAAACAAGACTGAAAAGTTAGTATTTACTATATAAAGGCTACATGGTCAATCCAGTTGTATGGAAAAGTCCTTCACGTGATGCAAAGCAACGGTGGACCAAGGATGGGTGGGGAGAAGGGTATAGGGAAGAAAAGCAAGGGTGAGGGTGAAGAGGCACTAATCACGAAACTTATTGATTGTAAAGGTGAAGTCAACAAGGGCATAAGAAAAAATATATTTATGATATATTTTTTTGTTTTAAGATAAAAGAAAATGTTTTTGTGGTTATTGAATATCCTGAAAAAAGAAACGAAATATTTTTGTGATTTTGAAAAGAGAAAAAGAAAAATGTTTTTAGGCGTTTTAAATATTATAAAAAAAAATATTTTAATGATTTTTTTGGAAAATATTTTGAAAAAGAAGAAAATTATTTTTTGGATTTTTGGAAAAGGGGATAAAATTGACTCGTATGGAAACTCAAAAGAATGGAGCATAAAATAAATTATCAAAAGAATTAAATTAAACACGTACAAGCAAAGGAAAAATAATAACTATCATATAGCCAATTTTTTTCTTCAATTAAGTGATGGGGTAGTCAAATTTAATTATTTCGTGGGTGAGAAAAATATGAAATCTTATACGTCGCCTTTGAAAAAATGTGGTCATACTTTCTTCCAGAGAGAATAAGATGCTTACTAGTTAAGCCTCACCACAGTGGCTACTGTAAGAATCGACCATCCGGTACCATGATAAGGAAAGCACAAACCCGTTTTACCGGGTGGACTCACTTAAAACCTAACTTCCCTAGACATTGTCTTAACTAAGTCAATCGAAGATTGGAAGACATGGAAAGGACTCACTAGATTATCCTACTAGTGTCTCGTTTCGAAAGATTACTAATGAACATCGAATCCTAGTTTGTTGTCTAGTTGATTAATTTTAATTATGTGGTGGCATGGGTAACAAGCAAGTGAGATTAAGTGACTATGCGGGTGATGAAATCCCAACACATTTCAATGACTGGATTTAGGTATTAGGTTCATTAATTCATCGAACCATCCAAAATAAATTCAATTTGATAATAAAAATAATGTAGGAGCAAACAAGGACACACAGAATGGACTCTCTTACAGGGGATTCACGAGTGATAAAGAAATATACCTCCCATTACTTTTATACATGTGGGGTGAAGACCGAGGTAAGTTGACCAGGGAAAAGTTTGCCTAACTTTAGTCGTCCCCGGGAGTCCTATAAACTAAAAATAGAGAGGTTTATAAATACACTTCATGGTCACTCTCTTTATATTTTGTCTCGTTTTCCTTTTCGCTTTATGTTTTGTGACTAATTATTACAAATAAATGGTGTAAAAAATGTACCCAAATGAATACAATGCCTTGATAATCCTAGTATAACCAATCTAATGAATAATAAAAATAACAACTACAACTACAAATGAAAATGAAATACAAGTCTCCAACTTCAAGAAAGTGGCAATGACACCATTTTTGAAAATATTCTTATGTGTAGATGTATCGTTTTGGCAAATCCTTTTCAATAAAAATTCCTTCAACCTACAAATATACTAAAAATATATGTATGATAAGTAAGGGTATACATCCGCATTTCATGTGTGAAGAGTAAAATATGTGAAGAAAAGTGTAGAATCATTTTCATGTTATTCTTTTTTTTCTAATGATTTTTCAAAGGATTAATACTTAACTGAGTGCTCTAATTTTTAATGTAATTAACTAAGGAGTAAAAGATAATGAGAGAAATATGAGATAAAAAAAATATTAGTAAAATTATTTAAACAAGTAAACTAACTAAACCTAATATTTACAAGGTTTTCTCTGAAAAAGTAAAAATCTCAAAGAGAGAGAGAAAATTACAAAAGAAGAAAGAATAAGGCCATCTACAATATGTACAATGGATTAATTGTCAATGCACTCTTAAATAATGAGAGAAATTTGCGAAAAATAACAAATTCTGCCATTATAAATTTGAACATAAAAGCTCATCCCAAAGAGAGAAATTCTATTACACTATTCTATATTGAGATATTTTCTAAAAATGCAAATACTCTCTATAGATGGTGGAGAAGAATTTATCCCCTGGAGATAAATTCTAGCACACCACTTTATATTGAAATGTTTGCTAAAAATGCAAATACTCTCTATAAAGGAATGAAGAACAATTTATCCTAAGTTTAAAACTAAAATGAATGTCTTCCTTTAATTTCCTATAAGTCTTCAATATATATGTGAAATGAGGCTAGGGGTATAATTTGAATGGTTTTGGCATGTAAAGGGTGGTAAGGGTAAATTGGTAATTTGAATGAGGGTAAATTTATAAATGCACACATGTGCTTGTGTTTTGTGAGGTAGTGAGGTGGGTTGAGGGGCATTTTAGTAAATGAGAGAAATAATGGTTTAGATGATGAGTGAAGGGACACGAGATAGTTTTTTCATGTCTTTGGTGCGAGAAGAAGTTATTATTTTAGGTAGGATTAGTTTAATGGGTCATTCGACTAAATGGGTTTTTGGTATGTAGAGCTATAGAGGTGGGTGATGGGATGGAATGGGTTTGATGGGGGTGGTGTAGAGGTGACATAAGGTGGGTGGTGTAACACCTTAGAATTTTGAGAAATTTATATTAGCGGTTAAATTGCATGGGTGACGTAATTTAATATAAATGGAAAATAATGTGAAATTAGTAAATATTAATTCATGAGAATAAGATTAATATATATGTTGTAAATTTACTCTCGTGTTTAAGTAAATTTAATTAAGTCAATTGTAGTACATCGTATGCGACTAGAAACGACGAGAATTGATGGTATCTCAATCGGGGAATTTGTGAAGGCTATTTTTGAGATAAAATAGGAAAATTAAGTTTTGTGACTAGGATGGTGATTTCGAGTGCACGATTGATTCATAATAGGTTGAAATAGTCAGAATTATATACCCGGGGGCAGTAATTGAGTTTCGGTTCCTTTTTAGACTAACTCGGGCTCACATAGGGGTATTTGGGTCATTTTAATGTTGGTTAATAACCTAATTTCGAGGCTAGTGAATTAAAATACAAGGTACAGATGTGAGGCAGCCATAAAATTTATTCGAAACCCTAATAGATAACGGAGAAGGGAGGAAGAAGAAAATCATAGGAGAAAGCTGGGAGGGGCTAATTTGGGAGGATATTCAAGAATTCTAACATCAAATCAACACACACAAGGGAGAGATCACACCCTACAAACAGTCCAAGGCAAGTAATTAACTTGCATTAAATAAAAATGAGGTTTATTCATGTTCATATAATGATAGGTGTAGAACAAAAGAAATTTTGGGAAGGGTTCTCACAAGTAAATGGTGATTTTTAAGGAAATTGATTTCATGTGTAGTCTACATGATCAATTAATGAAGTAAAATCATTTATGACTGCTAAAACTTGATTATATTTCAAAATTTTATTTTTAAGATACTTAAAGATAGCATCTTGTTGGGTTCTTGATTGAAGAAAATGAATCTTGAATAACTTAGGCTTTGATTAATGAACATAAGATGATAATCTGCTATAATTTTAAACCTTAATTTAAACTTATGCCATTTTATTTGTACTCAGAATTAGACTTCGTTCCATAGATTTATGGAAAGGTATAGGTATTTTCTTTCCCATGAGATTTGAATAAGGTCATTCGGAGTTCTGTAGAGGTATAAATCACAAATTTTCTACAAGATATTTATCTTCCAGCACATGAGTCTGCCAGAATTTTTTATATTACTTTAAACATATGCCATTTCCATTGTACTAAGAATTAGATTACATGTAATAGATTTATGGAAAAGTTTAGGTCTTATCTTTCCAATGAGCTTTGAACACGATTATTTGGAGTTATGTCGAGGGATATATCGCAATTTTACTACAGGATGTTTAATTTGCCAGAAAATTTAAGACCCGATTCGGTTGCTTATAAAATGGTAATTTTGTCAATTTATGTGTAAAAATTGAAATAAATTATTGGATACATAATTTGAGTAGTTTGGGATTGTCGATCGATAAAAGAAAAGTGCTTTTGGAGAATTTAGGGGTTTGGTTGTTTGATAAATTCTGGAGAGTTACAAAAGAAATTTGTAAGTCCTAAAGGTGAGACAGAGTTTAGTGGAGTGATTTAAAGATATTTTATTGCCTAGGGGTGAGTGGGTAACTAAATTCAAAATAGAAATTGTGAGAGAGATAATTTATGATAAAGTTTAAATATCAAATTGATGAGTTAAATTTGGAATTAAATGAATGGGCTGCTTGGGTTATGTCCGGGTATCTTATCGAAGTGATGTTACTTAATAAACTTAAATGATTTTACAACGGGCCGATTAGGTAAGTCCGAGCATTTTAGTAGGGGGACACTATTGTATTTTAATTATAGGAGGATAATTGAATTAGTTAAGAGTCGTTAGATGGACTGAGGATTTATAGGTTAGTGCTTTGAGCGTTAGGCATGGGCTAGCCAAGTTTTATGATGAAATTTATATTTACGGGTATAAAGACAATATATATATGAATGTGAATAATATCCGTGTGTATGATATATATATGAAACATACATATCCTATCCGTTATGCTACTATGGAGGTTACGCGCCATGGGATATCACTATAGCAAATCCCAGCGGAGGTAATATCATTCCCCAGGGTCATAGGTGTTGTGAACATCCATGTGATGTAGTGTGGAGTAATGTGGAATAATGTGGGGTGGCTATGACCACGTTCTTAAGGCTGTGACCACCTCCAATGTTATTTTGTGATTTTTGGTCCGATGGTGAGATCCTGGCCCAGTTGCCCATAATATGGTGGACATTCCTAGAGCACGATAGCATGCTAGTTAGCTCACTTTCAGAACATGGAGCATGTCAGAAATGCATTTGAATATATCACAAGTGATATATATGTACATAGTGTCTTAGTGTCACATTTCTTGTAAACGTATATAGTAGTGAAATAAATTATATACATCCTTAATACGTTAATAACCAACATGGTTAAACAACTAAAGTAAAGATATAAATTGATTAATGGTTTAATAAGCTGGTGAGAGATATATCTAATTAAGAAAAAAAAGTTAGACAATACTCAAGTCAGGGTAGTGTGCTAGTGAGATTTTTTTAAATAAGACTAGTTAGGTACGGTAATGTAACTAGGTGGGTTAGGATGTAAGTGCTAGGTGTGCACAATTGTTGAGAGGTGAGGGGTAATCTCATGAAAGTTCGACAACGCCTTAAATATGAAAAGTTTAACTTCATATTTAATTATTGCATCTTAATTACTTGATAAATGTTTTTAAAAGGTTTTGGGATCTGACCCATTTCCAATCTATTTTAAAAAGTTTTAGGTGTCGAGCCGCAAGGATGCCAAGGGTGATTGATTCTTTCTAGGTACACGTATGTGCAGCTGATATGGAAGCTTGCAAGACTTCTGAGTAGCCAATTTCATTCTCTATATTCTAGATTAAGTTCTCTGTTATAGTATTGTTTTGCATGTCTCCCATTTTATTCAGACTTATGTTTTAAGACTTTTTAATTGGCACGATTTATTGTATTGGATTCTTTCTCGATGGTTTATTCGGGAAACTTAATTGTTTAGACCAATTTTAGACTTTATCTAGTATTTCATTTATATTATCACTGTTTAGGGATTTATTGGGTATTATTTAATCTTGTTATATGTTAATGAAAGATAAAATATGACATTGCTTGTTAAAATAATTAGGTGGTTAGTAATTAATCATGTTTCGACAGTGATGCTAAGAATGAGTCAAACGAGACAATCGATTGATAGTGGTCTGGCCACCCGTTATGTTAATAGGTGGGGTTTCTCATATGGTATTAGAGCATCAAGTTCCAGTGTCCTTTGTTTCTGTGCGGCTTTTTACGTTTGAGCATAACTTTCTATGATATAGAGCCTCATTATAGGATTGTTGTATTTCTCCGTATGTACATGCATCTACGTTCTTTTGCTGATTATTTTGTATTTGACTATGAGATTATACAAACTTCAATCTCGTTTAAGATGAAACTAAGAGAACCCATTAGACGAGAGCAAACACTGCTAAGGTAGGTGGGAATGGTGCCAGTGGGGCACAATAATAGCAGGATCGGGATTCCCGATAAGGGGATCCAACTAAGAGATTCAGATCAGGAGGTTTCAGACCGGATGGTGGCGAGTTCAGACTGTTCCAGCTAGGCCCTCGTTCACAACATTAGTAGGATCGCATCCCTCTGGGTTGCCAGGGCCAAGGGAATAGCAGGGGAGGCCAACAGGGCCAGGGCTATAGGTAGGAAGGTTTTTCTAGAAGTTGTTTCAGTTGTGGAGAGATGGAGCACAGGAAGAAGGATTTTCCAAAGTGGGGCATGGGGCACTACAGGATGGTATCCTAGTGGTACAACTATTACAATAAATAATGGGTCAGTTCCGAAGTGAGGATCACGTTCAAAAGCATGTCGACTAGATGAGGCAGTTAGGAAATGGAGGTAAACTATTTGGTTTATCCTTATTATTATGGGTTAAGTTTAGGGTGAGATGGGTGCGTCACAATATATGATTATTATCATTAGAATTCACATGTCAGTTGGGTTTAGTGTGTGCGCTAGCAATATTAACCTTATTAGGAATATATTTATCATTGGGTAGCAGGGCTCTTCAGTTCTGCCTACAGGGGATGGTGTGGACACTAAGAGGATGTTTATATTGTGTGTTAGTTTTCCTAAATTTGAGAGTTATGAGAGTATAGCATATTATCATCCCGAGTGGTGACTGGTTAGATAGGGTTTGAGTGGTAGTGGAGTGTTATAGTAAGACTATCGTATTCGTAGTTCCAGAGTAGGATGTATTTTTTCACATGGTATCATGTGAAAGAGGGTCGAGCTCGTATATATATATATATATATATATATATATATATATATATATATATATATATATATATATCATATTGTGTAGGAGACTTCGGAGAGTATAGTTATCTCGTTACATTTGATCTCGACGTGTATGGTCTTGTACTGATGAGATTCAGGGTATATTAGATTTACTGTCGAGTGGAGAGTTTTCGATGATTACCAATTTAGCGCGGGAGACTTAGTGATAGTGACAACACCATGTTATATGACTCCTTTAGTGATGTGGGAGTGGATGATTAGACTTATACATCTGGGGATAGGATTTTGGATATCCTGGTTATGTTCTTTGGGCCTAGGTATCTCGATGACCAATAAGTAGTAGTGTATCGAGTGGTTCCTTGTTTGGATTTATCTTGCGAGACGTCCCACGCATGAACTAGTAACCATCGAGAGTTCAGAGATGTGTGTTCGTTAGGTCCTGGAATAAGAACTGTAGTTGTTGCTCGTGTATATGGGTAAAACTATGAGTTGACATTTATTTTATGATTGGAGTCAGGTAGTATTTTTTTAGATACGCACGGGCTATAGGGTGTGTGGGTGGCCTAATTAGGTGGATTTTTCATTACCGTTCGCAATGAGAAGACATCAAAATGTATGTTTTGAATATATACGTATGGGTAAGTTAGAAGAACAATTAGAAAAATTGGGCGACCAAGGTAAAAAGGTAAGTAAAATAGTGGGTATTTTGGTGTAAGGTGACTGAATCAGACTGGTCAATAGTTTGAACGGTAGTGTATAGACCGTCAGGATGAAGAGTGCCATTAGTGGATGTGTACAGAGAACATCATAATGGTTTCGACTTTGGGAAGATATGGATGTTATTAGAGGAAGTATCCGGTCTAATAGTACCAGACTTATCCAAATTTCAAGGACGAAATTCCTTTCTAAGGGTGAAGTATGTAACACCCAATAATATTGAGAAATTTATTTTAGCAGTTAACTTGCATGTGTGACGTAATTTAATATAAATGGGAAATATTGTGAAATTTGTAAATATTAATTTGTTAGAATAAGATTAATATGTACGTGGTAAATTTAGTAGCGTGTTTAAGTAAATTTAATTAAGTCAATTGTAGTGCATCGTATATGAGTAGAAAAAACGAGAATTGACAGCATCGCAACCGTGGTATTTGTGAGTGCTATTTTTAGATGATATAGGATAATTACATTTGGTGACTCGAATGGTGATTTTTAGTGCACGGTTTATTTGGAGTAGGTCAAAATAGTCAGAATTATATACCCAGGGGTAGTAATTGGGTTACCGGGGCTTTTTAGACTAACTCAGGCTCCCATAGGGGTATTTGTGTCATTTTATTATCGGTTAATAATCTAATTTCGGGATTAGAGAACTGAAATATAAGGTTTAGATATCTGAGGCAGACATATCATTTATTCTAAACCCTAAGAGAGAAGAGATAGAGGAGGAAGAAGAGAAATCATAGGACAAAGCTAGAAGAGGCTAATTTGAGAGGAGATTCAAGGATTTTAATATCAAATCAAAACACATAGTAGAGAGATCATACCTTACAAATAATCTGAGGCAAGTAATTAACTTGCATTAAATAAAACTGATGTGTATTCATGTTCATATGATGGTAGGTGTAGAACAAAAAAAAATGGGGAAGAGTTATCACATGTAAATGGGGATTTGTGAGGAAATTGATATCATATGTAGTTTAGATGATCAATCAATGAAGTAAACTCATTTATGATGGCTGAAATTAGATTATAATTCGAAATTTGAGTTTTAATATGGAAAAAGATGGAATATGGTTGAGTTCTTATTGAAGAACATGAATCTTAAATAACTTATGGTTTAATTGATGAACATAAAATAACAATTTATCAGAATTTTTGACGTTACTTTAAACCTATAACATTTTAAATATACTTGGTATTAGACTACTTGCCTTAGATGTCAGGAAAAGTCTAGGTCTTAGATTTCCATTGATATTTTAATGAGGTTATTTGGAGTTCTGGAGAGGGAGAAATTGCAATTTTACAACAGGGTGTTTAATCTTTCAGCATATCACTCTGCCATAATTTTTAACATTACTTAAAATGTATGTCATTTTAATTGTGATTAAAATTAGATTGCGTGACATAGATGTATGGAACAATATAGTTCTTATATTTCCAACGAGCTTTGAATGAGGTCATTTGGAGTTCTGTAAAGGGAGAAATTGTAATTTTACTGCAAGGTGTTTAATCTGCCACAAAATTTATGACCCGATTCGATTTCTTAGAAATTGGCAATTTTGTTAGTTTAGGTGTAAAATTTGAAATAAATTATTTGAGCCATAATTTGAGTAGTTTGGAATTATCAATCAATCGATGAAAGCTGATTTTTGGAGAATTTTGGGGTTTGGTTATTGGGTAAATTCTGGAGAGTTACAAATTAATTTTACAAGCCCTAAAGGCCAGAGAGAGTTTAATGGAGTGATTTAAAGAGATTTTACTACCCAGGGTTGAGTGGGTAACTAAATTCCAATTAGAAATCGTGAGAGAGATAATAGACAATAAAGTTTAAATATCGAATTGATGAGCTAAATTCGAGAATAAATGAACGGGATGGTTGGGTTAAGTGCGGGTGTTTTATCGGAGCTATGTTACTTGATAAACTTGAATGATTATACGACAGGCCAGTTGTGTAAGTCCGAGAATTTTAGCAGGGTGACGCTATTGTATTTTAATTAAAGGATGATAATTTAATTAATTAAGAGTCGTGAGATAGACTCAATATTTGTAGGCTAGTGCTTTGAGCGATACACACAGGTTAGCCGGATTTTGTGATTAAATTTATATATACGGGTATGGAGACAATATATACACGAATGTGAATAATATTTGTGTATGATATTAAAGATTTTACGCATGGTAGGAGGTCACTCTAGCGAATCCCAACAAAGGTAGTGCCATTCGCCAGGATTATAGGTGTTATGCACGCCCGTGTAATGTAGGGTTGGAGTACTATGGACTAATGTAGTATGGTGATGACCACGGACTTAAGGTCATGACCGCCTCCAATGTTCGTTTGTGATTTTTGGATTCGGTGGTGAGATCCCGACCCAGTTTCCCAGAATGTGGTGGACATTCCTAGAGCACGATAGCATGATAGTGAGCTCGATTTTAGAACATTGAGGACATTCGAAAATGTGGTTTCATATATTACGAGTGATATATATGTGCATAGTGTCTTGGTGTGATATGTCTTATAAACATATATAGTATTAAAATAAATTACATACATGCTTAATACGTTAATGACGAACATAGTTAAATAACTTCAATAAAGTTATAAATTGATTCATGGTTGAATAAGATAATAAGAGATATAGCTAATTAAGAAATGAAAGTTAGACAATACTTGAGTCGGGGTAGTGTGCTAGTAAGATTTGCAAAATAGATTAGTTAGGCAAGGTAATGTAACTAGGTGGGTTAAGATGTAGTGCACAATAGCTAAGAGGTAAGAGGTAATCTCATGAGAGTGTGACAACAACTTAAATATAAAAAATTTAACTTCATATTTAGTTATTGAATCTTAATTGCTTACAAAATATTTTTAAAAGATTTTTGGTCTGACCCATTTCAAATCTATTTTCAATAATTTTTGGTGTCCAACCACCCGGACGCCAAGGATGATTGGTTCTTTTCAAGTACACATAACTGCAGGTGATGTGGAAGATTGTAGGATTTTCGAGTAGCCGATTTCATTATCGATATTCTAGATTAGGTTATCTATTCTAGTATTATTGGGCATGTCACCCCTTTTATTCAGACATTTTAGTTGGTTAGATTTTATTGTATTGGATTATTACCCGATGATTTATTAAGGAACCTTAATTATTAATCTCAGTTTTAGACATTATCTGGTATTTCATTTATATTGTCATTGAGTATGGATTTATTTTGTATTAGTTAATCTTGTTATATGTTAATGAAAGATAAAATTTGACACTCTTTGTTAAAATAATTAGGTGGTTCGTAATTAATCATGTTTATATAGTGATGCTAAGAATGGGCCATATGAGACAAACATTTTATTTTGATAGAGGGTTGGCCACCCGTTATTTTAATATGTGGGGTGTCACAGGTGTGCAATGACGATGTCTCTGGCGGGTTCAGGTGGAGTAGGGGGTAGGATTGTTTTATAATGGTGATCGCTTTTGATTTGGAGTGGGTGGGATGGTGGAGATTAGGATGTTGTAGGTTGTAATCTCGTTTTAAGGTTTTTCAGAGTTAGTGGTTAAGATGGGTGTTTTGCGTTCTGAGTTTATGTAGGCAGGGGGTGTCTTGGTCAAAGTTTTTTGGAGGGGGGGGGGTGTTCAAGTGGTTGGGGTTAGAGTGGATCTGGGTATGGAAGATAGGGGTTTACTGAACCGAGTAATTGGCTGCAAGATTGGTAACTGGGTTGGTTAAGGAGGTTGTCAGGTTAGCAACGCAAGTTAGAAGGTTTCGGGGCATGTATTTGGGTTAGAGTTGGGAAGTGTTAGGAGGGATCAAACATGAGGTGTAGGATGATTTTTCGGTGGGTATAGAGTTTTTCAGGTGTATCCTCCACGGAAGTATAAGGCTGGTTATGGTCGGAGCTAGCGAGATTATGGTAAATAGGTGGTGGTTGGATTATGGGCTGGAGGTTTGATTGGTAGAAGTTTGAGTCTTTTAATGGAGGAAGAAGAGATAAAAATGTGTGGATTTAAGGGTAAGAGACGATTGATGAGAGAGGAAAGAGAAGATAAAAATCTGATGCGATTTTGTGTGTTTGGAAAATGTGAGGTTTGAGAGGTTATTGGGTATGAGTGTGTGGTGTATGAGAGTAGGGTGTGAGTGAGGGAAGTTGTTAGGGAGTGTGCATAAGTATTTTATTATAAAAAAAATGTGTATATGTATTTACAACACACACACAAAATAATAAAATATAAAAAAAAATATAAAACACTCATGTATAAAAAATAAAAAAGACCGAAAATAAATAAAAAATAAAAATATAAAGCAAATAACACTAAAAGAATATAATAAAGAAAACATTAATAACACATACCTAAATATACATAGACACAGACATATTACTATGTATAAAATGACACACACATACTTTATAATATTTACACAAAATAATAGAAACACTGAAAGTAAAAATTAAGACACTAAAATAAAAGAAAATAAAAATAATAAAAGAAAAAAAAATGACATGAATAATTACAAAACATATATATTAAAAATAAGGACGATACTACTATAAACACACTGGGCAATATACAGGGCGGGGCACGGGAAGGGCTAGGCTTGGTTTTGGCCTCGGGTATGTGGTAGGGGACTGGGTTTAGGCTCATTTAACTACATCTTTGTCATATTTGTCTTGCTTTAGGGCATTTGATATCCAAATGAACACTACACCAAAAATAAGAATCTGGCATGGTTTTAAACCGTGGTAAAGCCAATTTGGCAGGGTTTAAAACCCTTCCAAAATCAGGGATGCCAGATTTTCTGGCACGATTTAAAACCGTGCCAGATTGCCAAATCTGGCACGCTTTTAAACTGTGCCAGATTTTAATCTGGCTCGCTTTTGGAACGCTTCTAAACCGTGCCAGATATTGAATCTGGCACACTTTTGGTACAGTTTAAAATCGTGCCAGATGTTCCATTTTTTGGCACGCTTTTAGCACGATTATAAAATGTGCCAGTGCAAGGACACAAGTCTTCGATTGAGTGTCAATGTAGTGTTGGATTAATTTTGGACAAAGATATTAGAGTCATAGTATAGTGTTCAAGTGCATCCATTCAAGCCTATGACGTGGTAGTTGAAGACGTAGCGGCCAAGATTATAAAGCTTCATCAAATGTCGGGTTTATTGTGCCTCTTTTCTACGTCAACAACATTGGTTCCAATGCTCCTAAGGTATGAATGCATTATATATATATATATATATATATGAGCTTGGAAATATATTGGGTGTAATTTATAAATTTTTTATAAATTTTTTTAACGACTTTGTTTTACTCAGAAAATATACTGTTAGAACTTCTCATAAAAAGTTTTGGGATCAAACAAAATTTTCCATTTTTTGACAAGTCTCTCGAACGAACTGGAATCTCGTTCGAATGAGATTCCCAGGTCGTTCGAACGAGACTTCTAACGAGTTTTTCTTTATCTCACTATAACATCGTTCGTAAAGTCGTTCGAACGAAAATGTCGAGAACAGTTTTTTGGCAGTTTTCTCCATATTCCCACTATGTTTTCCCGAGTATTTTTTGACAGAATTACTAAGTTAGGAGACCAACATTTTCTCATTAAATTTTTCATATTCTATAATCTCCAAGAGAGAGTTTTGAGATATTTATTCCAAAAAGAAAGAGTTCATGTTTTGAGTGTTAGTTTTTCAAGAAAATATCTTAAACACTTTTGTTTACACCCATCTTTAGTTTATTTCAAGATTCTACATATATATCTTTGCTTGGAGTGTTTGGCACTGGGTTTTACTCTAACAAATTGAAGAGTCCGTTTGGGCTTACTTCTACATCCCTCAAAGAAGAAGTCTCGTTTTTGGCTAAGGCATTCTCACATGGTGAAAGGCACCATGTGTGGTTGACGGTTATTCCTATAGCTTCATTTGTGGATTCCAAGGTTCCGGTGGAGTCCGGGATTGTCGTCTAGGCAGAGGAAGTTACAAGAAGATGCATCGGGGAATGAATGATTCGAGTCGAGTGATGTAAGTCATCTATCTTGTAATTGTAATTCCGTACTTAGTGGACTTAAGGCTAGGTCCATCCGAGGTTTTTTTCCGTTGTGGGTTTTTCCTCGTACATCGTGGAGTAGTGGTTGTTTATTTATTTTATCTTTTGCAAATCACATTAGATGCATGCTGAGGTAAAAATATAAAATTTGATTATTTAATTTGGTGAAAATTGTTTGTGTAAATATTAATTTAATAGAAGTCATTATTTTATTGGATAAAATTTATTTTGGCCTAATTTGCAAAATTGAATCAATTACTTGTTAGGCAATTTTCTAGGACGTGGGTTAAATTAATTTGGTTTAAGTGAAAAATTGGTAAGTTGATTACTTAAACTTCACTTTGTGTTTTGTTTATATTAATTTGAAAAGAAATTAAAATTAGTTATGTGTGTGTGTTGAGTTGAGCCATCCTTATTCCGCATCTATAAAAGGAAATTACTTTTTGTAAAATTTAAAATTGGGGGTACTTGTCACTTCAGATTGGTATCAGAGCGGGATTGCTAAATTACTGCTATTAAGATCCTTTAAATATTTTTGCTAAAAATTGAATTTTGCCCATTTTAAAATTTCCTCTTTTCGATGGTTCCAACTACGCGTATTGGAAAGCGCATATGAAATCGGCACATAGGTCTATCGATGAGAGGGTTTGGTTGCCTGTTGTTAACGGGTGGTCCCAACCCACAATTAGTCAAAAATGAGTGTGTTCCCAAACCGGTCGATAGATGGAGTGAGAATGAATTTAAACTTACAAATTTTAATTCCCGAGATTTAAATGCCTTGTTTAGCGTGGTCACACAAGATGAATTCCATCGCATTATGACGTGTGAAACCTCTAAAGAAGCTTGGAATATTTTACAACTCACTCATGAAGGAACTAGTGTCGTAAAAGCTTCGAAACTCCAAAACCTCACCACTCAATTTGAAACCATCGAAATGAATGAAAAAGAAACATTTAATAAATTTTATGCTATAATTTCCAATATAGTTAATTCATCTTTTAGTTTGGGAGATAAAATACCCGACAGCCGAGTAGTAAAGAAAATTTTAAGGTCCCTACCCGATAGATTTATTCCTAAGGTGACCGTGTTAAATTTTTTACCCAGTTTAGCCTCTATGAAATTAGAAGAGCTCATAGGTGATTTACAAACCTATGAACTAGACATGTTTCCCTCTAAAACTGAAAAGAAAATAGATAAGGGCATTGCTTTGAAAGCTGGAAAGGAGGAAAAATAAGTAGTAGAGAGTGAAAGTGATAGTGACTCGGAAGATATGGTTATGTTTGCTAGGAAGTTTCATTAATTTCTTAAATTTAACAAAGATAAATTTAAAAAGGATTTTAAGAAATTTGAAAATTCTAAGAATGACAAAGTCGAAAAGATCCCTAAAACTCTTAAAGAAAATTTAAATAGGGACGAGTGAAATAGGTGTTATGGGTGTGAAGGGTATGTCCATAGGGCTTTTGAGTGCCCCACTAAACTAAGGAGAGAGGGTAAGCAATCAATTTCCTATAATGAAACCCTTAGTGATAGCGATAAGGAAGAGGGACCCGATTCCCCCACTAAGCCCAACTTTGTGGCTTTTATGGCAAGTCATGTGAGTGAAAGTGAGAACTCCACAATTGATGAAATTTTAACACATGACACTTCCAAGGCCAAAATTTATGATTCCCTTGTCTTTGATGGCTGTCAGAGTGAAAAAGAGAGAGAAAGTGATGATGAGGTTGATGTGAGTGAACTTCAATTTTCATTTCAAGAATTATATGAAGAATCTATCAAATTAAAAAGAGAAAATTTGAAGTTAGAAGCTAGTTTAAGAGAGCGTGTCAAGGTCGTTGATGATAGTGTGTTGGTTGAAGACCTTAGGACACGTGAGAGAGCTTTTTGAGACAAGCTTGAATATGTAGAAGGTGAGAGAGATAGCTATAGAGGTTTAATGGAGTTAATGAAAAAGGAGCTTCTCGAGTTTGAAGAGAGAAATATTTTATTAGAGTCTAACATTTTAGAATTAGAAAATAAATTAAAAGACTCTAGTAAAGTTAAATTTGATTTGGAGTGTCGTTCTGAAAAATTAGATAAAATCTTAGGCACGATCCAAATAAAAAATGACACTTGTGGTTTAGGCTTCGATACGTGTAATGAATCATCTCATAGATCCAAAACCAATATTTTAGGCGAATCCTCTAGGGACAATGTTATAGATCATTCCTTAGTTAAGTATTTTCTCCGAGTCTTTAGGTGCTCACATTGTGGTCGAAAAGGTCATCTTAAGAAAAAAAAAATTATCTTAAACGAGGTCCTAGAAAATCCCATCGTAAGGAAACCGAGGTACCCAAGATTCCTACACCCCGAGATCATCATTCGTCATTAGTTTGGGTTAAGAGATCCAATTTGGTAGCTTTACAAAATAGGATTTTTTATTCTCAATTACTCACATGCTTCCTCATTCGCTAAATCTAAAGCTTGAATGTGTTAGTTGTTTGCATACTTTAGATTTTGTGTTTCATGCTATATCATCATGTTAATTATATGCTTATTTTAATAATTTTCTAGTCTATGCTCCATGCTTAATCACATGCTAGAATTATAATTTTTGTTTATCTTTTGTATTATACTTTTTCCATTTTAGTTTGCATTAAATGAAAAATACAAAAAGATTTCTGTTTATCATTTGTGTTTTACCTTGTTAGTAATTTAGGATTTATGAAAAATACAAATGATTTTTGTGTTTCTTTTGAGTAATTTTTTTTGGTTTAAAATTTTTGAAAAACTCAAAAAGAATTTTTTTGGTGTGTCTTTTAGTTTGACACACTCTATGTGGCATATACTTGTGTTTGGATCCCTTCTTTTTCGCGTCCATGTGGCTAGAACTTTTGGTTAAGATTGTCAATCCTTAAAATGTTCTTTACCATGCTTACATGGAGTAGTTGGATTTTGTGTTTCTTAACTGGATTCTATTTGTATATACCTCAATTCAGACATGCACGAGGTCTCTTGAAATTTTAACTTCATATGTATATTTGAGCTTTGTGAGGTGCTCTCCTACCAATTTAGTCATCTACTCTTTATGTGACCTAGGAGGACTAGTGCATGTCAAAATCCGTTGCACAGGATATTTATGTGAGATATAAAAATGATATATGTATAAATGTGCACGAGGAAGGGCTCCAAAAGGAAATATCATCCTTCGCGAGTAAGCCACTGTTTGGAATGGACCTAAAATAAATACATGGTCCAAAGGCCTAAAAATAAAATATGGCATTAAAAAGAAAAATAATTGCCAAGGCCTATTTTTAATTGATATATTGATTCAAAAATATATATGCTTATTGAGGGAGATTGGATGGTATATCAACGGTTTGCACAATATCTGTTTATCCTAGTTGAATTTTCAATGTCATGACTCTATTAATTTGTAGAATCATCAAAATGCTGGGCTTGTATGTATTGTGTATGTTTGTTCAATGAGTTCAATTTATATTGTCACATGAGGTTATATTCAAATGTGATAAAATTTATAATCAAATGAGAACTCCGTGAACATATTTTTAAGTCTTTGGGTCTAAATTTAATTGTTACTAGTTCACACCCCTACACTTGCATTTCCATATGACACATTTTTTCCATTCGAGTGCGAAAAACTTATTGTATTTTGTGTCATTTGTTAGTTTAAATCAATATATATGTGCGTGTGCATTATTGGTGTATTTACAGTATGTATATATATTATAATTATTTTATCTTTGCCTTGCTTTCTAGTCCATCTATGCTTCTCCATCATTATTAGTATCTATCTTGTTGCATTTTTTTTATATCACATGCTTAATATCTAATGTATCATATTTGTATCATTTTCTTTCATCTTGGTTGCTATCCTTTATTATTTGTATGGATTAGTTATGCTTTTGTTGCCCATATCCTTTCATGCTATCTCTCTCAACTTCATCGTGTTTAAATTAGTTTTTAATCCTTTGTCTATTCCTGAACAAAAGGGGGGAGAATGATAGGGGGAGAAATGGTATCTAATCCTATTGTAATCATATCTTAGTTTGGAGGATTTATCTTAGGTGGAGTCGCGACTTTCTTAGGTAGATTTTGTTTGATAAAGGGGAGAATTAATTTAGGGAGAGTAATTATTTTAACTCCATTTAATATTTTGATATTCCCTATGCATTTGATAGTTTGTTTAAGCGTGCAGTAATTCTTCTAAGTGGTGACAACTTGCATTGGCAAAGCTATTGATCATTGGGTCTTGAGTCAAGTTTGGGTGGGATGTTTGAGTCTAGTAGAGATTGACGTCCCTTTAGGATTTTTTGTTGGTTTTAGTCCCGGAATAGCCAATGGGGGAGATTTGTAAGGACAAAAGTCTTCATTGAGTCTCAATGTAGTGTTGGCTTAATTCTGGAAAAAAACATTTGAGTCATAGGATAGTGTTAAAGTTTATCCATTCAAGCCTATGACGTGTTAGTTGAAGACGTAGCGGCCAAGATTATAAAGCTTCATCAAATACCAAATATATTGTGCCTCGTTTTTACGTCAACAACATTGGTTCCAATGCTCCTAAGGTATGAATGCATTATATATATATATATATAGGGGCTTGGAAATTTATTTGGTGTAATTTATAAATCTTTTTATAAATTGTTTCATAAAAAGTTTTGGGCTTAAACAAAATTTCTCATTTTCTGACAAGTCGTTCGAACGAACTGGAATCTCGTTCGAACAAGATTCCCAGGTCGTTCAAACAAGACTTCTAACGAGTTTTCTTTTTTCTCACTGGAACATTGTTAGTAAAGTCGTTCAAACGAAAATGTCGTTCGAACGACTTTGGCGGGAATAGTTTTTTTGGAAGTTTTTGGCAGTTTTCTTCGTGTTCCCACTATGTTTTCCCCACTACTTTTTAACAGAATTACTAAGTGTAGAAACCAAAATTTTCTCATTAACTTTTTCATATTCTATAATCTCCAAGAGAGAGTTTTGAGAGCTTAATTCCAAAAAGAAAGATTTCATGTTTTGAGTGTTAGTTTTTGAAGAAAAATTCTTAAACACTTCTGTTTACACCCAACTTTAGTTAATTCCAAGATTCTACATATATATATTTGCTTGGAGTGTTTGGTACCGGGTTTTACTCTACCAAACTAAAGAGTCCGTTTGGGTTTACTTCTACATCCCTCAAAGAAGAAGTCTCATTTTTTACTACAGCATTCTCACATGGTGAAAGGAACCATGTGTGGTTGACGGTTGTTCCTACAGCTTCATTGGTAGATTCCAAGGTTCCGGTGGTGTTTGAGATTGTCGGCTAGGCAGATGTAGTTGCAAGAAGATGCGTCGGGGCTAGAAGCAGTCGAGTCGAGTGTTGTAAGTCATCTATCTTGTAATTGTAATTATGTACTTAGTGGACTTAAGGCTAGGGTCCTCCGAGGTTTTTTCCCGTTGTGGGTTTTCCTCGTACATTGGGGCGTAATGATTGTTTATCTATTTTATCTTTTGCAAATCACCTTAGATGCATGCCGAGGTAAAAAGATAAAATTGTATTATTAATTTGGTGCAAATTGTTTGGGTAAATATTAATTTAATTCAAGTCATTATTTTATTGGATAAAATTTGTTTTGGCCTAATTTGCAAAACTGAATCATTTACTTGTTAGGCAATTTTCTAGGACTTTAGTTAAATTAAATTGGTTTAAGTGAAAAATTGATAATTTGTTTAATTTAATTTCACTTCGTGTTTTGTTTATTTTAATTTGAAAAGAAATTAAAATTAGTTATGTGTGTGTGTTGAGTTGAGCCATCCTTATTATGCATCTATAAAAGGAAATTACTTTTGGTAAAATTTAAAATTTGGGGCATTGTTCACTTCAGCCAGATTGTTTAATAAGGATACTCAAATTTAATAATTTGGCATGGTTTTGACACGGTTTTAACCGTTCCAGAGTTTTCAGTTATAAAAAAAATGAAAACAAATATGGAAAATCACCAAATTCCAACAAAAATTGGAAAAATATTTGTACTTGCAAAAGAAAATCAAGAAAATTCACAAATTTTGAATATCTCACATTGTTGATAAACTAATGTACATATAAACTTAAAAATATTACGAGTGCTAATAGTTCCCAAATTAAAAAAAAAATATTGGCAGAGTTTCCTTTATTTTTTTAGCATTCCAAAATCGGCTAAAAATAAAACCTACCAATATATAGCCCGCTCGGCCAAAAAAAATAACAATAAACAAACAAGCCCGCACGGCCATACAAGTTGACAAAAAAACTACTAAAGCCTCCACGACCCTAAAAGTAAACAATAAAACTACTAAAGCTTGCACGACCATAACACAAAAAATAGAATCCTGAATATTAACGACACTAAATAAATAATCCCCCTTTTGTAAACCTTTGTTTTCTTCGTGTGTTCCACGTATATAAAAGATAGCGATTGAATGTTATCCTGCAAAAAAAATAGGAGACAAAAAAGATTTGATATATGTAATCAAGTAATCTTTTCAACAAAAATTGTATTCAAGTTGAAAAATTGCATATAAGAGTGACAATTATTATTATATTCTCAAACTGGAAGCCTCGTGACAACGTGGTCAGTTCATAAGAGTTAAATTAGTCTCATACGTGGTATTAGTGCATTTTACGAGGCCATTTGCAGGTTGGTTTGTGTTTTCACCCTTTAACGGCTTGTTTTTAACCATAATCTAGATATTTTCAAATTATCATCATATTTTTAAATCGGGATAAGCCTGACAACGCAGTCAGTTCCCACGAGTTATATTGGTCTCGTGTGAGGTGTTACTGCCTCTTATGGGGCCGTTTGGGGGTTGGTTTGGGTTTTCACCCTTTAGCAATTTATTTTTAAGCATAGTCTATATATTTTCAAATTATTGTCATATTGTCAAACAGGGAGACCCGTGACCACGTGGTCAGTTCCTACGAGTTATATTGGTCTCGTATGAAGTGTTCATGTCTCTTATGAGACCATTTTGGGGATGGTTTGAGTTTTCACCCTTTAATGGCTTGTTTTTTAGTTCAATCTAGATATTTCCAATTTATCGTCATATTGTCAACCCAAGAGACCTGTGACTACGCGGTTTGTTCCTACGAGTTATATTGGTTCCATACGAGGTGTTCATACCTCGTACGGGGCCGTTTAGGGGATGGTTTTGGTTTTCACTCTTTAACGACTTTTTTTAGCATAATCTAGTTATTTCAAATTTATCATCATATTGTCAAACCGGAAGACCCGTGAGTATACGGTTAGTTCCTACGAGTTACATTGATCCCGTACAAGGTGTTAGTGCCACTTACAGGGCCGTTTAGGGGCATGTTTGAATTTCCACCTTTTAACGACTTGTTTTTAAGCATAATCTAGATATTTCCAATTTATAGTCATATTTTGAAATTGTGATACGCGTGATAGCGCGGTCAGTTCCCACGCATTATATTGGTCCCGTGCGAGGTGTTAGTGCCTCTTACGAGGCCGTTTGAGGGTTGGTTTGGGGTTTCACCCTTTAGCAACTTATTTTTAAGCATATTCAAGTTATTTTCAATTTATCATCATATTCTCAAACAGGGGGACCCGTGAGTATGCGGTTAGTTCCCACGAGTTATATAAGTCTCGTGTGAGGTGTTAGTGACTCTTACGAGGCCGTTTGGGGGTTAGTCTAGTTTTTCACCCTTTACCGGCTTATTTTTAATCATAATCTAGATAATTACAATTTATGGTCATATTCTCAAATCGAGAGACCCGTGGCTATGCGGTCAGCTCCTATGAGTTATATTAGTCCCGTACGAGGTGTTAATACCCCTTACAGGGCCATTTGCGGGTTGGTTTGGGTTTCACACTTTAACAACTTATTTTTAAGCATAATATTGATATTTCCAATTTATAGTCATATTCACAAACCAAGATACGCGTTACAACGCGGTCAGTTCCCAGGAGTTATATTGGTCCCGTGCGACATTTTAGTGCCTCTTACAAGGCCGTTTGGGGTTGGTTTGGCTTTTCACCCTTTAGCGGCTTATTTTTAAGCATAATCTATTTATTTCCAATTTATCATCATATTCTCCAAATGGGAGACCCGTGAGAACGCGATCAGTTCCTCAGAGTTATATTGGTTCCGTATGAGTTGTTCATACCTCGTATTCGGCCATTTGGGGGATGGTTTGGGTTTTCACTCTTTAACGACTTATTTTTTTAGCATAATCTGGTTATTTTCAAATTATCATCATTTTCTCAAATCGGGAGACCCATAATTATACGGTGACTTTCCACGAGATATATTAGTCCCGTGGGAGGTGTTAGTCCCCCTTATGAGGCCATTTGGGGGATGGTTTGGGTTTTCACCCTTTAGCAACTTTTTTTTAAGGATAATCTAGATATTTCCAACTTATCATGATATTGTCAAATCGAGAGACCCGTGAGTACGTGGTTAGTTCCTACGAGTTATATTGGTCCCGTACGAGGTGTTAGTGCCCTTTACGGGGCCATTTAGGGGATGGTTTAGGTTTTCACCCTTTAACGGCTTGTTTTTAAGCATAATCCATATATTTCCAATTTATAGTCATATTCTCAAATTGGGATACACATGACAGCGCAGTCAGTTTAGACGAGTTATATTGGTCCCATGCGAGGTGTTAAGGCCTCTTACGAGGCCGTTTGGGCGTTGGTTTGGGTTTTCAACCTTTAGCGGCTTGTTTTTAAGCATAATCTGGTTATTTTCAATTTATCATCATATTCTTAAACTGGGAGACCCATGAGTACGCGGTCAGTTCCCACAAGTTATACTGGTCTCGTGTGAGGGCTCTTACGAGGCCGTTTCGGGGTTGATTTGGGTTTTCATCCTTTAGTGGCTTGTTTTTAAGCATAATCGAGATATTCCCAATTTATTGTCATGTTCTCAAACCGGGAGACCCGTGAGTACATGGTTAGTTCCTATGAGTTATATTGGTCCCGTACGAGTTGTTCATAACTCGTACGTGGCTGTTTGGGGGATGGTTTGGGTTTTCACTCTTTAACGAGTTATTTTTTAGGATAATCTATTATTTTCAAATTATCATCATATTCTCAAATTGAGAGAACAGTGACTACGCGTTCAGTTCCCATGAGTTATATTTGTCCCGTACGAGGTGTTAGTACCCCTTACGAGGCCGTTTGCGGGGTGGTTTGGGTTTTAACCCTTTAGTAACTTCTTTTTAAGGATAATCTAGATATTTCTAATTTATCATGACATTGTCAAATCGGGAGACCCGTGAGTACGCGATCAGTTCCTCCGAGTTACATTGGTCCCGTACGAGGTGTTAGCGCCCCTTACGGGGCCGTTTAGGGCCTCGTTTAGATTTTCATCCTTTAGCAACTTATTTTTAAGGATAATCTAAATATTTCCAATTTATCATCATATTGTCAAACTGAGAGACCCATGAGTACGCGGTTAGTTCTTACGAGTTACATTGGTCCCGAACGAGATGTCAGTGCCCCTTACAGGGCCGTTTAGGGGATGGTTTGACTTTTCACCATTTAACGACTTATTTTTAAGCATTATCTAGAGAGTTCCAATTTACAGTCATATTCTGAAATTGGGATACGCGTGATAGCCCGATCAATTCCCATGCGTTATATTGTTCCCATGTGAGGTGTTAGTGCCTCTTACGAGGCCGTTTGGGGATTGGTTTGGGTTTTCACCCTTTAGAAACTTGTTTTTAAGTATAATCAAGTTATTTTCAATTTATCATCATATTCTCAAACTGGGATACCCATGAGTACGCGGTCAGTTCCCACGAGTTATATTGGTCTCGTGCGAGGTGTTAGTGGCTCTTACGAGGCCGTTTGGGGGTTGGTCTGGGTTTTCACCCTTTAGCGGCTTGTTTTTAATCATAATCTAGATAATTCCAATTTATGGTCATATTCTCAAACCGAGAGACCCGTTACTACGCGGTCAAATCCTATGAGTTATATTGGTTCCGTACGAGGTGTTCATACCTCATACGGGGCCGTTTGGTGGAGGTTTTGGTTTTCACTCTTTAACGACTTATTTTTTAGCATAATCTATTATTTTCAAATTATCATCATATTCTCAAACTGGGAAAACCATGACTACGCGACCAGTTCCCACTAGTTATATTGGTCCCGTGCGAGGTGTTAGTACCCTTTACGAGGCCTTTTGGGGGATGGTTTGGGTTTTCACTCTTTAGCAACTTGTTTTTAAGAATAATCTTGATATTTCCAATTTATAATCATATTCTCAAACCGGGATACCCGTGAGTACTCGTCAGTTCATAAGAGTTATATTGGTCCCGTATGAGGTGTTAGTACCCCTTACAGGACCGTTTGGGGGTTGGTTTGGGTTTCACCCTTTAACGGCTTATTTGTAAGCATAATCTTGATATTTCCAATTTATAGTCAAATTCTCAAATCGGGATATGCGTGACATCGCGGTCAGTTCCTACTAGTTATATTGGTCTCGTGCTAGGTGTTAGTGCCTCTTACGAGTCCATTTGGGGGTTGGTTTGGGTTTTCACCCTTTAGAGGCTTATTTTTAAGCATAATATGATTATTTTCAATTTATAGTCCTATTATCAAACTGGGAGACCCGCGCGGTCATTTCCCACGAGTTATATTGGGGTGTGAGGTTTTAGTGGCTCTTACGAGGACGTTTGGGAGTTGGTTTGGATTTTCACCCTTTAGCGGCTTGTTTTTAAGGACAATCTACATATTTCCAATTTATCATCATATTCTCAAACCGGGAGACCCGTTAGTACGCGGTCAGTTCCTATGAGTTATATTGGTCTCGTACGAGGTGTTCATAACTCGTACGGGGATGTTTGGGTTTTCACTCTTTAACGAGTTATGTTTTAGCATAATCTATTATTTTCAAATTATCCTCATATTCTCAAACTGGGAGACCCGTGACTATGCGATGAGTTCCCATGAGTTATATTGGTCCCGCACGAGGTGTTAGTGGCCCTTACGAGGCCGTTTGAGGGCTGGTGTTGGTTTTAATCCTTTAGCAACTTATTTTTAAGGATAATCTAGATATTTCCAATTTATCATGATATTGTCAAATTGGGAGACCCGTGAGTACGCGGTCAGTTTCTAGGAGTTACATTGGTCCTGTACGAGGTGTTAGTGCTCCTTATAGGGCCATTTAGGGGCTGGTTTGGGTTTTCACCGTTTAACGGGTTTTTTTAAGCATAATCTAGATATTTCCAATTTATAGTCATATTATCCAATCGGGATCCACGTGACAAAGCAATCAGTTCCCATGAGTTATATTGGGTCCGTGCGATGTGTTAGTGCCTCTTACGAGGTCGTTCGAGGGTTGGTTTTGGTTTTCACCCTTTAGCGGCTTTTTTAAGCATAATCTAGTTATTTTCAATTTATTGTCATATTCTCAAATCGAGAGCATCGTGTCCCACGAGTTCTATTGGTCTCGTGCGAGGTGTAAGTGCCTCTTACAAGGTCGTTTGTGTGTTGGTTTGGGTTTTCACCCTTTAGCGGCTTATTTTTAAGCATAATCTTGATATTTCCAATTTATCATCATATTCTAAAACTGGGAGACCCGTGAGTACGCGATCAGTTCCTATGAGTTATATTGGTCTCGTACGAAGTGTTAGTGCCTCTTACGGGACCGTTTGGGAGATGGTTTGAGTTTTCACCCTTTAGCGCCTTGTTTTTAAGTTTAATCTAGATATTTCCAATTTATCATCATATTGTCAAACCGAGAGACTCGTGACTACCCGATCAGTTCCTACGAGTTAAATTGGTCCCATATGAGGTGTTCATACCTCGTACAGGACCTTTTGGGGGATGGTTTTGGTTTTCACTCTTTAACGACTTATTTTTTAGCATAATCTAATTATTTTCGATTTATCATTATATTCTCAAACCGGGAGACCTGTAACTATGTGATCAGTTCACATGAGTTATATTGGTCTCGTGCGAGATGTTAGTGCCCCTTACGAGGCTGTTTGGGGGCTGGTTTGGGTTTTCACCCTTTAGCAAGTTGTTTTTAAAGGTTTTTAAGTATAATCTAGATATTTATAATCTATCATCATATTGTCAAACCGGAAGACCCGTGAGTACGCGATCAGTTCCTACGAGTTACATTGGTCCCGTACGAGGTGTTAGTGCACCTTACGGTGCCGGTTGGGAGCTGGTTTAGGTTTTACCCTTTAACGGCATATTTTTAAGTTTAATCTAGATATTTTGAATTTATAGACATACTGTCCAACCGGGATATGTGTGGCAACGCGGTCAGTTCCCATGAGTTATATTGGTCCCGTACGAGGTGTTAGTGCGTCTTACGAGGCCCTTTGGGCGATGGTTTAGGTTTTCACCCTTTAATGGTTTGATTTTCAGCATAATCTATATATTTTCAAATTATCGTCATATTCTCAAACAGGGATACGCGTGACAATGCGGTCAGTTCCCACAAGTTATATTGGTCTCGTGTGAGGTGTTAGTGCCTCTTACGAGGCCGTTTGGGGGTTGGTTTTGGTTTTCTCCCTTTAGCGGCTTATTTTTAAGCATAATCTAGATATTTTCAATTTATCATCATATTCTCAAATCGGGAGACCCGGGACTACGCGGTCAGTTCCTATGAGTTATATTGGTCCTGTACGATGTGTTAGTGCCTCTTACTCGGACGTTTGGGGGCTGGTATGAGTTTTCACCCTTTAGTAGTTTTTTTTAAGCATAATCATTTTCAAATTATTGGCATATTGTCAAATCGGGAGACTCGTGACTACGTGGTCAGTCCCTAAGAGTTATATTGGTCTCGTACGAAGCGTTAGTGCCTGTTACGGGACTGTTTGGGGGATGGTTTGGGTTTTCACCCTTTAAAGGCTTGTTTTTAAGTTTAATCTAGATATTTCCAATTTATCATCATATTTTCAAACCGAAAGACACGTGACTACGCGGTCAGTTACTACGAGTTATATTGGTCCCATACGAGGTGTTCATACCTCGTACGGGTCCGTTTGGGGGATGGTTTGGATTTTCACTCTTTAACGACTTATTTTTTAGCATAATCTAGTTATTTTCAAATTATCGTCATATTGTCAAATCGGAAGACCCATGACTACGCGGTTAGTTCCCATGAGTTATATTGGTCGCGTGCGAGGTGTTAGTGCTCGTTGCGAGGTCATTTGGGGGCTGGTTTGGGTTTTCAGCCTTTAACGAAAAAGAAGAGGCACAAGAAGAAAACACCTTTGCCTTAGTATAAATTATGTTTATATCTAATCAAGAAATCTATCAAGATTAAAAACACCAGAGTCTAATTATTTAATATGATATTCTAGGGAACATAGCAACAAACATATAAAAAAACAAAAGGCACAATTTCAGATAATTTACATTTATACTACACTTTGAAAGGAGAAAAAACCTTATTTGAAAGAGAGAGAGAGGGTGAACATTGTCCTCATGTATTGCGTATATACTGATATAACTACATGTCCAAAGAATTGATCCTCCTGAAATTTCCAGCACAATGCTAGATAAATGATTTATTTTCCCTCATGAGAGCTTTTTAGATTAATCATCATAATAAATTGTATATATATGTATGGAAAATAAAGGGAAACAAAACTTACTTTTGAAATGTGTAAGTACCGCTGGAGAAGCCATTAAGGAACGAAGTGCCACCTCTTGTTGTGTGAGTTCAATTACAGGTTACCTAGTACACAGAGAGACCTCCTATCATGGGGATAAACTTTGTTACCTAGAATGAAGCGCCACATATTGTTGTCTTACATCCATAACTATCTAAACAATATGATATTCATAATAAGCTTAAAACACACTGAATCAATGATACCTGGACCATCTTGCAACATGACCCGCTTGATCTCCTAACAAAGAATTAATTTTTGGGTGTAGATTATCTGGCGCTAGTTGCTGTAGAATAGTTTCAATATATAGTTAACAAATTTTGGTATGCATAGCTATGAGAGCACCTTAGATTTTGAATTTCACTTGAGGACTGAATACCATGTTGTAAGGGAGCTTCAATATGCGTTCCTCAGCTTCTATCAACTTAGAAGCAAACATCAACCTGCATCGAGAAAAAGCATACACATGTATATTAAGCATTTCATTAATGACAAAAATTACGTGTGAAAAAATAATATCTTGAATATTCCATGCTATAAATTTATGATGGATATTATGATCTATCATTACAAATTATCTCATCCTTTCATATCATTAATATAAGGAATCACATCCAAAAAAATAGTTCTAAATGATTAACAAATACTATGATGGGGCTAGAATAGTGAGAATTTTGGTTATATGCATGCTAAAAATGGAGAATATCTCTTACTTATTGTTAGTTGACAGTTTTGAAGAGATAATAGTTTTTAATTTAGATTGAAGCCCATAGACCGGTTGACACACTTACCATAGCATACAGTCAAGATAAATATCTGAAATTTTTTGAACTTTTTAGTATAAGTTCCCCATTTATCATGAATAACCACCACATTTACACTAGACACCAAATTTGTGTACTCAGTTTGCCTTTCTCTGGTGATGTATAAAAACTAGCATGCAATTTCATATACAAGAGAGTAAATAAATTTTGGCTTCTTTTTTGGTGTATCTTAAAACTAAGTCGTATGTAATGAACTAACTCTATTGGTTTATGGTATGAAATTGGCAAGTCGAATTATCAAGCCAACTAAGTACCTTTTCTTATAGTAAATGATCTTGAGATGTGAATGCGAGACTTATGCAGTTTTCAATACACGGGTTGAACAAAACATGGAATTTTTTGGATAGTCAAACATGCTCATAACTTGATACATTGTAGAAATGTAATGAGAACGGGTGTCAAAGATAACTTTTAAATTAATATTGGGTTTCAAATATAAGAATTTACAAAGTATTATCCACATTAGCTTGTTATGATGAATACCCTACAGACAAGAAATGTGGATCTAGAATGTCTTAGTAAGATTATCTCTTTCTCAAAAATTTCCAAAGCCAAGATAAATAAAAATAAGTTCGGGTCTTCAACCACTGAGTCTCCTGATCATCTAAACTAAAACATTTGTATTTACACATTGCATCCTGTTACTTATCAAACATCTAAAACTATGAAACTTTAGATGAGAAAATTGTGGTCTTCAAATAAGAATCCATTACTCTATAATCTAATTACAAAACAAAATATACAATGTGCATAAAAAGATGTCACAGGTCTTTCTTTCAGCAAGTGTACAAAGAACTCAATCGCAGATCCAAAAAATAAGTACAACCATAGAGTTACCGATCCAATGTCCAATATGATCAGAACAACCCATACATATTTCAAAATATCTTCTACATAAGCCAATTTCACAAATAGAGTATTTTAGGGTAAAAGCATTGTATCATGAATGTCAAACGAAAATTGAACATCCTAAAAACCAACCTAATGTTAATCCTAAATATGTCCTTTCTCGGTTATAGGATAAGAGAAGGTCATCCTTATATTAAGCTCAAATTTAAAATCAAAGCACCAGTAATTGAAATACATGATATTGAAATACCTACTTTATTCGAGTTCTTCGCTCGTGCAAATGGTGGATGATAGCAGTTCGTGGATGGAGGTTTATGGATAGAGGTCTGTGCATGATGACAGTTCGTGGATGATGGAGGCGTCGGAGAGTGTGGACTCTTGGAGGCGTTGGGAGGCAGCAATGATGAATCGCGGGTAGTGTGGATCGTGGAGAAGGCTGGGTAGCTTAGGGAGAGAGAGAGAGAGAGAAAGATACTTAGGTTAGAATGATTTGGTCCCTCTTGAAATTTTTGTCACTGCTTGAAATTTTTGGGTATTTTTTTAATGAAACGTACCCATATTTAGCACGGTTTTAACCCGTGCCAAATTCTGGCACAGTTTTAACCCGTGCCAGATTATGCTTAAATCGCGTCAGATTCTGGACGGTTTTAAACCATGCCAGAATCGCCTTACCACAGCGTGCCAAATTAGCATTTTTTATGTAGTGGAACATTGACCTACAAGATAGACATATACGCGCGTAAGGCCAATTTTACCCATAATTGGTAATTAAAAACAGTCTATTTAGGGTATAATTTCAATATTTTTGGATGCTTATCAAATTTATGGATGTTGAAGAATTATGTAATTGAAGTCATACAGATCCTATAAAGTTACATGTTGACACCTCTTCACCAAAGTCTTATGGAAGTTGAGCTTCTAAAGAAAAATAAGATTGAAGTAACAACCTAACAAATTTATTCACCAAGTCAAAGCAACATTTTAGAAGGTTGTGTATGAGATAAAAATTTATCGAATCAATCGTAAAAGAAATGACATAATCAGGGGGAGTATCCAATCAGGGAAAGAATGTAAGAACATGATATTTTGGACATATACACGTTGTACTTTTTTTTCCTGTAACTAGGTTTTTTCCAATTAGGTTTTACAGTTGAAGATTTTAACGAGACGAATTAAGCGCGTCCAACACCGATTCAATGATCACAAAAGTCGTACTCTTTTTCCTTCACTTTGTTTTTTCTCATTGGATTTTTCCTTAAAAATGATTTAATAAGGCAAGAATCATTGAATGGTGAAAATAACGTACATCCAACCAAGAGTGTTATAAAATATGGATTTAATGGGTGTCCAATTGCATTTAGGGGTCTCTTGAAATACCATCATCTTTACTATAAATAAGAGTTATGCACTCCGAGTGTACAATATCAATTAAATGAAAAACTCACTTATTATAAATCATCTCTCATCCCCCTTACTTTACAACAAAATACTATTTCTTCACATGAATCACCCAAGGATATAAACCCCGTGGTTACATTTCCAACTTCAATTGTTATTACTCAGGTTTGTTGAGGAAAAGGAGTCTCAAGAACTAACACAGCTGTACTATAACTATTGGCAATTGTCTTTTTAATTAGTGACACGTGGCATCAAGAGTTCACCCAAACACTTCAGTCGGTTAGGATTATCCTTTGTAACTAAGGGTTCTAAATGAGTTCAAGTAAACTGGTTAGAGACGCTCCAGGGGCCACTTGACAGCTTCTCGTTTTTAATTATGCATTAAGTACTTTTAGGACATAAAATAATATTGATTATGAATATAGGACAACAAATATTTCGTTTTCATTTTTAGTCCCTATTTTCAAATTAAATGGACACGTGTCATACTGTGATTGGTTGACGTTTTATGAATATGGGTCTGCGCCAGTGACTTTATTCAAAAATAGAGATTAAAACTATAAATAAAATGTTTGTTGTCCTATTTCCAAAATATATATTACAATATGTACTAAATTTACAAAGCCCCTAATTATCTTAGCTACATGGTCAAAATATTGCACAGCAAGCTTACTATTGTAGATTTTGTTTCCATATTGAACCTGCTTGGAATTGCATACCATATGAAGTATTCGGAATGATATTGTGACAAGTGGTCAATCATATGTTATGCTATCTATCTTTATTTCATCTTTAAGCCGTATCCTTTTCAACTTTTTGCACATATAGTAACACAAGCCTTTACATAAAGACCTGTATGGGTTCAAAAGTGAATTTACTTGCGTTATTTTCAAAATTAGTGTACATAGACATAACACATGATGCCGATGAAGCTAATGAAAAACAGTAAATTTTTATTCGCAAACAACCGAAAATTTCGGATAAGATAGACGGTGCGGTAAAAGGTGGTTGGGGACTCTTAAGTAAGTAATATTCTCTACCTTTCATATTACCCATTTAATTACCAGGTTCAGTCCCCAGGGCTTTATTCTTTTAGGTTTTCTCCTCTCTGAAGGATTTCGAACCCATTGTACCACATATAGCTGGTTCACTTCTATTAATATACCATGGAAATTGTAAAAGACAGGTATGAACTCATGTGTGCCCCGGAGTTTCCTTGACCACTTCATTGGGGCGCTTGATGTTCTCACCACTGAAGTGTTTGGGGGAACTCCGGGGATCACATGATATATTGATAATGCTAAGCATGGTGGGAGTGGTGGTTGGGGCTCAAGTCCCTCAAATTAATGATTTTGCGTCATTTTTCTAACATACACTGTTAATCTCACTTTCTACCGGTAAGAGTTACAATCTTATCCGTTCCCATTGTATCTCCTTAAATGTGAAGAAATTATTATATAAATAGAGGAAGGATTAAAAAATATAACAAAGAGACTCAACCATGAAGCTTTAGAAAGAAAACCCTTTAAACGATTCGTGTATGAAAAACCCTTTTGACCTCTGTACTTGTATAATAATGTGAATATACGCCAACATTTTTATGTTTCTTATTTGACAGTAAGGACTGTCCTCATCACCTCAGGCACTTTTTATTTATATTTTTTTATGCACAATATTTCGGCTTATGTGTTTAGAAGGATGTACAAGGTCAATGTATATAGAATGATAGAATAGAACTATCTCACACTTAAAGCATAATACATGCTTTTTTCCGTTAAACTAAGAGACCTTTGGTTATATATAAAAAAAAATTGGATTTAAACGTTATTTTTAAATACATTTTTTAAATTCAATTTTATGTGTATTTAAATATTGATTTGCATTTAGTAAATATATTTTTAGTTTGAATATTTTAAAAAATTAAAAACTTAGACACACTATTCGTAAACTTGATTATAAATATTGCGCACACACACGCACACTTACACACACAAACATATATATATATATATATATATATATATATATATATATATATATATATATATATATATATATATATATATATATATATATATATATATATAATCCTGCTCTTGTGCGGACTAGTTCGCATTTTAAGAATGCGGACCGGGCATTTGTCACCTAGCGGTGAGCCCAGAAAAGAGAGAGAGTGCGCCTATAATTTAGGCGATAACTTCTAAGCGCACCGTTAGGTGACACATGCCCGGTCTGCATTCTTAAAATGCGGACTAGTCCGCACAGGAGCATATATATATATATATATATATATATATATATATATATATATATATATATACACACACACACACATGATTTGTAGATGAATTAATAATGTTATTTAAAATATATGTACTATGTGTTTACTTTATATTATTACATATATGTATAAAGCTATAAAAAAAAAGTATCATGTATGTGTTGATACTATTGTTTAACATATAGATCTTATTCCACAATATAGTTTAATCACACATGCACACACATAATTTTGTGTAGGTATATGTATACACTTTTTATTTATTATAATTATAAACATATCTATAAACTATGTATGTATTTTATATATTATATGCATTAAAAATGGAGAATGAACGATTCTTAGTTGAAAAACATAAAACCAGATTTAAAAAACAATCATGTGCCAAATGCTAAATGGGGTGGGGTTGAGGATGGCATTAAGTGCATTAAGTTCTTTTTAACTGGGATGGGGCTGAGGATGGCATACAAAAGGAGTGTGATGTGTATGTGTGTACACTCAAATAATCCTAGAAGGGAGGTGAATAGGTTTCTCCTTGAATATTGCCAGATTTTAACGATACTTTCCAATTTTTGCAATCGTTTTTAAACATACAACCAGGTGAGATGATGATGAATATTTTTTAGGTAAATGAATTATAAAGAATAACAATCCCGTAGGGGGCACAACTTGTATACAAGACGCATACACTATAAACAATGAAGAAATAAATGAAGTCCTAGGAGGGTTACCCTTAACTACAGACAATCAAGAAACTCTACCAAGAAGTCTAAAAAGATACGGGTAGAAGTGTAATGACATTCTTTATATCAAGTCATCAATGTACACAAAAACTTATAATTTAATCTCGAAGGAACAACATTGTTTCTTTTAAAACATTTCACATTTCTTTCCTACCAAATTGTCTAACAAATATAGTGCGGACCCAACCTTCATATTTTCCTAGAACCTTTCCAGCCCTTAGGACAGTGAAACGACTCTAATATTGCCCCTACCGATTTATCCATTACCTATTAGATCCAAATCAAGAAGATATCCCACAACTCCCTTGTCACCCAACAATCTAAGAGTAAATGGTTAATCGACTCTTCTTCCTCCTTACATAACCAAAAACGGTTAGCAATCAAATGTCTCCTCATCTATAATCCCTTGGTCGTCAATATAGCCTATCTGATCACGGTACATATAAAGAACATAACTTTCGGTGGTGCCTTCCACTTCCAGATTTTTTTCCAAGGGAATTTAACAATCCAATTTCCATTTCTCCTCAGAAAAGAGTAATAATTTGTCATAGAGAAAATCCATTCTCTTCCAGAAACCCACCTTAGTCCATCATCCCCCCTCCCCCTGCAATGTTGGGATAGGCACCGCAACCAACCAGTCGAAGAATGCCACTACCTCCTCGAACTCCCAATCCCAAAGTTTCCTTCTTAATTTTGGATTCCACACAATTCGGTCCCCAATACTCATCATATGATCTATTATCAACCTTCATTTATCTCCTCCGACGTTGAACTTCTCGGGGAACAAACCCTCCAGCAAGCCTCCCTCACCCTATGTGTCATTCAAGAATCTGATTTGAGAACCGCCCCCAAGAGAAACCCCTTGTATCAAGAAAAATCTCCCCGCCCCTTTGTTATACGGTTATGCATCCCATACCCCATGGGAGAAGTGTCCCACACTTGAACTCGACCTAAAATGCGAACAACCACCCCCATCTACCACAAATCTATTCCATAACCTATTCTCTTTACATGAGAATCTCCAAAGCCATTTACCTAACAATGAGTTTTGTTTAAACACTACAGGCTCTTCACCCATGCCCCCACCCCTTCATCAGTTTACAAACTTCTTCTTACCCTACTAAACGTATTTAAAGTTGCATTCAGTACCTCTCCCCAAAAATTCTTTTATAATATTCTCCATCGTCTTACGAGCTGAACAAGGAAGAGGTAAAATGTATAAAAAGTAAGTCAGTAGACTCGATAAGGTGATTTTTATCAAGGTTTATCTCACCCTTTTTTACAGATAACAATTTGTCAACCTACCAATCTCCTTTTCACCCTTTCCAGAACTGCATCCTAGATGAGTTTACTCTTGAAATTCTCCCCTATTGGCAACCCCAGATATGTAGAGTTGAAATGAGCCCCCTTTAAAACCAAGAACCTCCACAAGGCTACTCATATTCTCGACTCCTACGATCTGAAACATTTCTCACTTACTGGTATTAACATGTAATCCTAAAGCCCCCTCTAGGCACACCCAAATAATTCTTAAGGCTCTCATTTGTCCTTCCTTAGATTTGCAAGAAAATGAGTTTATCATCTCCAAACAAGAGGTGGAAATATTAACCGGTTACTCATCAAGACGCCCAAGCAAAAAATGCATTAATCAAACCCTCCTCGACCACTTGATCGGTCATTCGACTAAATGTCTCCATGTCTAAGATAAAGAGGAAGGGGGAAAGAGGGTTCCCCTACCTAAACCCGTGGGAGATGGGAAAATGCCCCTTTAGGACACCATTAATGAGGACTGAAAATCTAGCGGAAGAAATAGAACTCTTAATCTACCGACATTACCGCTCTTCAAATAACATCCTCCTCAGAAGATAAACCAGAAACCATAATTAACATAGACATATGTCTTATTAATGTTTAACTTCCATATGATAATAGACTCCCCACTTCTAATTCTTGACTCCATACACTCATTAGCCACAAGAACTTAATCAGGAATTTTCCTTTCCCTATAAAATAATTTTTGGATTTTGAGATGAAAAAGGCAACCAACTTCCTTAGACTTGCCTAAATCACCTTGTAAAGGAGTTTACAAATACTGCATATCAGGCCGATAGATATAAAATCTTTCACATTTATCGATCTACCATTATTGCGGACTAAGGTAATGAACATTGCATTAATGAACATTGCATTCAAACTTCTTTCAAAGTAACCCTTTTCACGAAACTCAAGAAAAAAAGTGGTCACTTCCATGCAAACTATAGGCCAACGGTGCTGAATTAAAGCTATAGGGAAGCCCTCTTGCTTAGGGGCCTTATCCCCTCTCATAAATCTCAAAATCTATAGAACCTCCTGATAGATAGAGATACATCATCCCTCGAAATATGACCCATCTCAGTACCATCTAAGGAAGGCCTCCATGATTCCTTCTCTTCATAAAGTCCCTCATAAAAATTAGAGATAGCCACCCTAACCTCATTCACATTATAAAATTCCATTTCGTCTACTAAAATGTTCCGAATATTATTGAAGCAGCGATGTGAGTTAGCCACGTTATGAAAGAATTTTTTGTTCTTATTCCCATCCCCCAACCATATTGCCCAAAACTTTTTCCTTCAATTAATTTCTTCCAAAATCAGCTTCCTCACAATTTCACCTTTTCTCTCCTCCCATAGAACCTTCTCCTCCCCCAAAAGCTTTTCCTCCCTTACTTCTCATACAAGATCCTAACATCCTCCATGTGTTTCCCGGTGGTTCCCCTCACATGCCCTCAAACATCCTTCTTCCATTGTTTGATGTCTTCCTTGAGCTGGCCAAGTGTCTTCCATGGAATGAAGTTAGAATTTCCTTCCATCATACAGCCTTTCCACCAATCCTTTACCCTGTCTGCAAAATCCTCTTCTTTTATCCACATAATTTTTAATATGGAAGGAGTCTTCCCTTCCTTCCATCCCATGCACTCTTGAAAAATTGAGTTATGATCAGATGTTTCCCTAGGTAAACAAGACTGAACAACTCATAGAAAGTGATCCTCCCATCCTTAAGAGATGAAAAAGAGATCTAAATGAGATATGGAATGATTATCCCTAAGTATAAACCAAGTGAACAAGCCCCCGACTAACGATAGAGTACTAATACCTTAATCACATCAATAAATTATAAGAACTCACTCATATATTGTCAGGTTCTACTATCCCCACTCCTTTTTGATGAAAACCTCACAACATTAAAATATGTACCCACACGCTAAAGGACCCCCTATGCCTTACTAATTCCTATTAACTCTTCGTACATCTCCCACTTACTAGTATATTCCACTGGCCCATAAATCACTAAAAATCACTAATTAAATCTATCATCCACGTTCCTAAACAAAGAAGGCAAAGGGCACTTACCAACCATACTATCTATAATTTCGACGACCATATTGTCCCACGAAATGATCACACCTGGAAAAGCTCCCTCAACATCCATACTACTCCGCTCAATCCTTTGTCCTCCCCCTATCGACATAGCAATATCATTATCCGCATAACTCATCATTGTTTCCTGAAGGCATAAGGTATTCGGATTCCACCAAGAGATGGATCTATTGATAACGATTCTTTTCTTGCGGTCATTCAAGACCCTCACATTATACTTGATAAGGCGTAGCTTTATAGGAACTTTTTCTCACTTCCCCACTAATGCCTCCCCTAACTATCATCCTTAACCTCATACTTAATGGAACCTTGCAATATCTGAAGTTCTATTTCCTTCTTATTCACTCCTAGTGGTGAAAACTCCCTTCACATGGTCTCGCTATTTTTCCCACTCCATTAGCTTCGTATTTTCTCAAATAACACCATGGCCTTACTTTCACTACCCTTATAGGCTGCCCTTGGTATTTTATCACATCCCCTATCACACCCATCCCTCAGTATTATTATCCCACTCCATATAATCCCATCCCATCTCATCTCTTCCAACTCACCCATGTCATTCCCTTTTTTCACAATCACCTTGTTTATCTTTGTTGTTCTAAACAAGCCATTAGAGCCGACCATCCCCAAACCGTCATCCCCTAATGCGACTTAAACCTCCACCCATAATTTTAAATTATATAATTATAGAAAATTACTTCCTTCTTCCTGGCCATTAACTGGCTCCCCCTCCCACTCCCTTCAAGTGATGCGAAATAATTAAAATTTTGACAATTCTCCAAACCCCCGCCCTACTCGTTCCTCCATAATTGAACACGTAATATGCCTCTTATGAATAATTAACTTTATTTTCACTATCTACCATAATAGCTAATTTGTTTTCATTGAAGTCTTTCACCCGCTCTTCTGATTCCACTCGCTCCTTACTAAGCACATTTCTTCTCTAATTTTAATTTATTTTTGCTCCCCAAAATTCCATTTTTAACTTATTTACCCAATTATTCGTGGGTCCTAACCTTTTAAAGACCCAAAAATGAGCCTCCGCATAATTTTTTTAGAACTGATCATAATCTCCCCGTGAGACACACGAAATCATCCTGATTGTGAAAATTTTCCCATCAATTTTGATGAGAAATTTCTCAGTGCCTCTTCCACTGATGAGACCACATGCTCCCAATTTGGTTTACTATGCCCCAAAACACTTTTTATTTAATTCATCTATAAATCCCCCTTTCTTATTGGAAATAACCGAATCAACCACGTGTGTATTGACCCACCTGCTATTTCTTTTAGACATATCTTCTCACAAGGAGCAGAAGAGTGTCTCCTCGGCATTAGACTCAATATTCCCATAACTCAAAAGACTTTAATCCTTCCTCATATCTCCCCACAACTTTGTCTCCATCCCTTCCCACTCTCCTATCAATCAGATCATCCCCACTGCTCAAAATCTGCAGCACCATGTTAGCATCCATGCCTTTTTGTTGTCTCGATTATCTCGTGACACCCATATACTCGATTTTGATCCGACTTATTTTTCATCAGATTCATTTGGTGTATCAAAGGTTGCTTGATATCCCATAGTCTATTCCGATAGCAGTACATTAATAAACAAGCTTGCCTTATTTTCTACATTCGTTCGATGAAAGCTATTACCAGGTTGCGATATTTTCCTTACTAGGTTCGTATTCCACCTTGGTCAGATTTATTTTAGTTGGTAACCCAGTTGGAAAACCTCATACTTCGATCACCTATTACCTCAGCTCACCCTGGTTGGGATTTTATTCTAACTTGGTTAAAGTTACTTCCATTGTTAACTTGGTTGGATATCTTATCTTTTCGATCTCTTGATACCTCAGTCTTCCTTGAAACAATATCCTAAAGATCATATATTTTGTCGCGAAACCTAAAGATCTTCACTAACCTCGTCAAAGTAAAAGTATTGATACTGTTCTCAAATATTTAAAATAAACAACCAACCTCCTACTTTTATCTTTATTTTATGTGAAAGGTGATCAATCCATTCTATTACTAACCGAATCAATTGTAACTCCTCCCAACTAGTGTATTGAGGTTAACTTTTATCAGTCCTCCAAAATTTATTCCGATGATTTTGAAGATTCCCCCTCCCACCCCCACAGAAGTAGAGCAAACCCATGTCTTGGATCCAGGAATTATCTAACCATCGTGGTGTATTTGGCATACACGCCCCATTAGGTTTACATATTTCTTTAACCCACTCGACTACCTTCTTGATAGGCAACGAGATCATCTTTTGTCTTCCTACCATCCCCATCCATTCTCACTGAAATTTTTTCATGACTAGTTCTCATGGAAGTTAATGGTAAAAATCTTTCATGGATCCACGAATCTTTCTTGGATATATGACCATGGTTTAACTATTTTTGCTCTTCAATAAAGTTAATTTTGTGTCTCTTTTGAACTACACAAATAAAATCAAGATCCAACTTTCTAAAGGAATCACCGACAAATCTCCACCCCCTCCTTCCAGTACCCCAGTCAGCTGAAAATAAACATATTTCCTACCTTCCCTGATCTCAGTCTCAAAGCATTCCCCGTTCTTGTTGAATCTTGTACACACAATGACCTCCATCTTTATGTATTTCCCTTTTCTGTAAAATATTCCAAACAGTTGCAAAGCCTCACATATCCACAAACTCATCCAATACGTTGATCCCTTCACTAGATAAACCTCTCTAGTATACCCTCTACCTCTTAACTAGAATATGAAGAAATGAATTTTGCTTGAGTTCTCCCTATGGAGTTAAAAAGTATCCCACCCCGTGTAGAATGTAACACTCGGGTTATCCTTTTCTCTATGTCTTCCCTTAATAAGAATATACAGTTAATACTCCTCATGGAACCATAAACCCAACGGGTTCTTTCATAGTTTCTCACTCATCTACGCTTGATCTTGATACATGATCTCTCAATCATGAACTTCTTGGTTTGATTATGAAAATATCAAAGTGATTTTCAATTTAGGAGGATGATTAGGGTTATATGTTGAGGAAACAAATAGGAGATCTAAGTCAATTGCCCAAAAAGGTTAACTCGATGTGATTCTCATATTCTATTTTGTTGGATCTTCATATATCCAAGATAGATCTAAGTGTTGTGTTTGTTAGTAAGGTTATGATCAGTGTAAATAATGCAAGAATTTACGGTGTTTTAAATGGGTTGAAAAAATAGGTTTTTGTTAAGCTTTGATGTCAATTTAATATAAGACCCACATCTTTCAAGATAGTTCAAAGTTTTAATGCATTCTATTCCATGAGTTGTATAACGTACTATACTCACTCATACAAAATCATAAATCCTTGAATACGAAGTTGTTGTTCAAAATACCCAATTCAAATATGGAATTTGGTTAAAGTTTTGAGCAAAAAGGAAATTCCCACATAGACAAAATATTTTAAATGAGTGTAGTATACCATAATTCTTTTTGACTTCTGGTTTTGGTACCCTTAGGGTATCCTAGATCTTTGAACGAGGTACGTCTTACATTGGATTCTATTGACTTCAAGTCCACACGTGTGCATCACTGCCCACATGACACGGGCTCGACTTATGGATCATGGGCTTTGACTTGGCCAAAGTATTGAATATTATTTAGCCTTTTATCATTTATGAGT
The DNA here is from genome assembly GCA_949130495.1 of Sambucus nigra. Lineage (NCBI taxonomy): Eukaryota > Viridiplantae > Streptophyta > Magnoliopsida > Dipsacales > Adoxaceae > Sambucus > Sambucus nigra. Next base: position 165,288,050 of record OX422215.1, on the reverse strand, counting down.
CCAAAATTTAATGTGGCCTATTATTATTTCTTAGCAAAATTTTAATTCCCTTTTTGAGTGTTTATTTTCTTCCAGTTGTTATGATAGTTTGAATGGTTTTAAGTAGTTTTAATTGCAATTTTTTTTAGTATAAATTAGTGGTTTGTACTACTTTTTCAGTAGAGATTTTTTATTCATACTTTATGTGAGAGTGAGTCCATTTCTTGTCCATAAATAAAGATGGTCATTCCATTCTTGGTTTGCATGTTGCATGGATTTTGGATTGCTAATATTACAAGTATTGATTTTTGTTTCCTACGAAAGGATTGTCGTTGGGTCTATAAAGCACTGTTACGGGGCACATCTTGTCTTAAGGACTGGGTGTTGAACACCTGCCTCAATAGTTTTAATTTCTAAATAGAGTCTGTAGACACCCCATCATGGTATCCCATAAATACCTCATTCGGTCCCTAGCACTCCTTCTCCCACTATAAGACCCTAGGTCCTAATCTGAACCCTAATCTGGAGGCCACCAGGAAATTTCAAGCCACCTTTTACGTTGGTGAACTCTCCAAATAGAGCGAAGCATAATGCATCATCATAGGGATCTAAATATTTTTTCCAACAGTCCATAACATGCATGGATCAACCTCACGGTTTGCACATACACACCCTTTGACTCTAAACTATGATATAGAGGCTACCGGGATCTCCCAAGCCCTATATTAATTTGGTTAACTATCGAACTTGATCGAAACTCATTTCACTCTCATAGGGCATTGAATCTCCTTTCCAACGGTCCATAATGTCCGTGAATTAGCCTCATGGTTCGTGCATACTTTCCTTTTCACTTCGAGAGTCCCCCGTCTAGAGGCCATCGTGAGCCCCATTTGACTTTAGTCAATTATTGAAATCGAGAATGGACCAATAAATTTTTATAGGGCTCTGAATATCCTTTCCAAAATTTCAGGTCGTGTAAGATTTAGACTTACGATTTGCATTTTATGCCAATTTTTTCAAAAAGGTCATTTTCGGACTGCATATAAGCACCTCAGAGCCCTGCCTATCGACAACGTGTAATTTCCAGCACCAATAAGGCAGGAATATGTTAGTAGGAAAGACATGGGATATGTCAACTAGCACCTCACGAAACCCTATTTTTTTACTATTTAAGGAGACCATGACCTCATTTTTAAGGGTCCCTTTATGAAGTCAAAACATTCTCCTCGAGATCAGTGCACCAAAATTCCATATTTCCAAACATTCTCTCCATTTTCTTACATCATTCTCATACATCCTTTAGAATTCTATTTTCTCTTACATCGCCATTATCCAACCAGTTAAAAATCATCATATACCATAACATTATTATAATTAAAGTTCTATAGGAGGTCTACTCTTATCAATTTACAAATCATTTAATTAATAGTGGTTATTTACTTTCTTTTCCACTTTTGATATATCTTTTATTTCATTTCTTCATTTTAAAACTAATCTCACTATTTATTATTAATCCAAAAATAAGGTTTTCCGATAAACCCTAAATTAAAATTTTCTCATTTTCTTCACTCCCTACACTTGTGAAAATTTTCTAAAAAACAAAATAAAGGAATTTCTAATTAGGATTTATGCGTTAAACCCCACCCTTGTCGACTTTCAAACTATACTAACTTTGATGCCTTTTGTGCTACGTAGGTGTCCCGAACAAATCTTGGGATTTAAGTCCTATTTATCATTTAGTCATTTTGTTTTCTAGAGTTTAATTGTATTTAGAATACTATAACTCCTATATATTATCATTCCCACTCGAAATGATTCCACTTCATCTTTCCCATTATGTGCGTCGTTTGATTTATTTTTCTCCTTATGCACACCGCACACATGTACACACATATCATATTTTAGAGAAAATGAGACAATTATCATACCCCATGAGAGACCAAAAGGGTGGAATAGGTGCCCAACAACTTCACATTCCGTAACTTAGACCCCTAACCCCGACTGGTTTGGTTTTGTAAGCATCAGTATGTATTTTGATGCCTTTCTCTTGAGACAACTGCGTCTTTTTTCCTGTTTTGAGCAAAATAGACCGAGAGTCCATTTCTACATTTTTCTCATCTTTTAACATCCGATTTATATACATGGGAGCCTACAAATACCAACATGATTGGAGAAAAGAGGATTCCCTTATTCTCGAATACCCAAACGCACGGAGAGCGAGATTTCTTTAGTTTTTTTATTCCTCCAATTTCGGGGTCATCCCCGCGCAGAGGAATCCGACCAGGATGGCCACAATGGTGACTCTGATCGGGACTATTTTTAAAGGACTACACTTTATTTCATATGGGTTTTATTTCGTTTGCTCATCTCTTTACTTTTTTATACGTGTACATGTTCTTTCACTTGTTTATTCTTCTTAATCTCAAACTTGCATGTTGTATATATGCGTTGTTCATATCACGATGTTTCTACATTTCTCCTACCATGATCTTTTCTCATCACGTGTATATACATATCCTTTTTTATCACATGTTTCACCTTTTACTCACATGTATATTTTCACCATGTTTCACATTTTATTCAGTTATGTATATTCACCTTATTTCACTTAACATACTCACATTTTCACATGATTCACCCCTCTTGTATATATCCATGTTCAGTTAGAGTAGCACACATTTTCACAATCTCTTCACTCGTATATAGATTCATGCTCAAACATATGTTTCACACACCACTTTTAAATATCCTTTCTTAGTCACTAGCACACACTTCCACAGTTCTTTCACCTGTATATGTCCATATACTTTCTTCACTCACATATATTAACATGTCACTCACACACTTTGCGCCCATTTCTCATTCATTTGCGTATATTCACATGCCTAATATTTTTTTTATCTATCACCATTTTTTGTATAGTCTCCTAGATTCATGTACATACTTTATAGTTTTAATCTATATGGTTATCCCCCTTATCCGATGTTACTCATATATTATCCCTCATAGTGGTAGTATTTCTACTATTTACCATACATAAAACTCTCCATAAGATGCTAATTAAGACTCATGCATTCTTCCACACTACGCCACTTGATCATTGTAATATTGACAAAACTTTTGTCCCATACTGGGGATCACTTCGTGATGGGTGCCGATCTTGCGGGGCATGGTTAATATAAGTAATATGATTTACACCTTTAATTGGCCTTGTACCTTCGACATATATCGAACGGTTCCCCCCGCGTCATACCTCTTGACCGAACTCGTGACAGGAAGTATATAGAATTGAACTTGTTCACGTATGTCGACTATATATAATTAGGTCTCACACGTACCGTTTCCACGAGGTATATCGTGAGTTAAGTCACATACACTCAGGTATATTAAATAGCTTATCGACATGTAGCGATCGATGCTTGACCTTATCGGCAAGAGGTATATTATAGAAGTCATGTGATAGGGGTAACTTTTCCACTAACCAAAAAATTGAATTGGTCTCATATAGGAGTCTACCGTAGGACACTCATACCTAGTTTGTCGGTTTCGATGTGAAAATCTGTCAAAATTTTGGGTCTCTTTACCACCTAATTTTAGTGTTTTTTTGTCAATTTTTAAAATAGGACTCTGCCCGCAAGTCTGGAAACATGTCCAATAATTTATGGGATCATGCACCTTATTTTTTTCGTAGACTCATGTGATATTCGATATTTTTCTTGCATCTTAGGAAATACAGAATACAAGCGAAACCTAATAATAATAATAATGCTAAGGATTTTCCTTTTTCCCTTTTAAAAAAGAAAAACATAAATACCAAAATTATTCCTATTTTTTTCAAAATAAAACCAAAAATCATGTTCCTCTTAGGTGTGATCATGTACCCCAAATTTTGTCCTGCCTCCCTATCGGCTCTGGTCTTCAGTCAAACCACCTCGAAGCTCTGCTGCTACCTCCATATAGTTTGATTTATCCTTTCATGGTTATTCATGGAGAACATTTACCAAAATGCGAAATCCGAACCATATTTGATGACAATCCTTCATAATACAGTGCTAAAATTAACAACCTCTTGAGAAAAGTCAAATAAATGCTACAACATCGGGTTGAGACCCCCGAGGCTCCTGAGCTCGATATACGCTTTACCTTTGACATAGATACACCTACTTTTGAACCAATATGGGTTCTAGAAGAGTATTAGCATGCCTCGCATGCCCCACTTGCTAATAGTGCACCACCAACTTAGTTGTCGATACTGAATCTTACCCGACCATGGGCTAATCTGTCGGTGCCAGTTGATCTCAAGGAGGAAGAAGTAAACAAGGTCAAAGAAGACCTTATATTGATGTTTAAAAGTTTGACTCTATTAATATCTCATGGAACTACATGGACTACACCTGCATTTCTTGCTATGTTAAGGCCCCATAATAATAATTGCACAGCTAGAAAGATATCATCATGACATTACTCTCCTTGGGGCGTCAAATAAGAAAATGGACAAAATATTCCAGCAGACAATTAAGGACGATGCCCTCAGGTGGTTCCTATCCTTCAAAGCATCTATAATTCGTATCTAGGAAGATGTAATCAGAGAGTTCATGACACAATATAAGTATAAATAAGAGTTGGAATTCATCCATCGGGACTTAGAACTACTCAAACATAATTTAGGGGAATTAATAAGTAGCTTCATCAGAAGGTTGAGAAAAAAGGAACTACCATAATAAACTGACTGTCAAAGGAAAAAATGTGAGCATGGTGAAGAAGAACTTCTTGACCCATATCCACGTTTTATGGGTGATCAGTACTACCCTCTCTTTAGATCCCTCTGGGAGGCTGGGGTAGAAATGGAAGAAGGGGTTGCAAGTCATAAAGTACAAACTTAATTGTAAATGATGATTGGGCAGTTCAGGCTATGAAAATAGGACAAGTCGATAGACACCTCAGTCTTAATTATCAATAAAAAATTCTAACCTACCACTTCTTGGACACCCGAAACTCGTCCTAGCCCTAGAAAAAAGGAGTATACTTAACTCATGATCCTTTATCAAGAGTATATTAAAAAATTCTTTCTCTAAACCTCATTAAATATTTGGAACCCATATCATTGTGAGATGCTCTTCCTAAAAACTTCAGATAAGATGCCTATTGTGATTTCCACCAAATCGTTGGGTATACCACTAATCAATGCTTCCAACTCAAGAATGTTATCCACGGTCTCGTAGATAGGGGGCGTATTGCCCCATCAACCAACCCTACGCCCAATACCATTTAGAATCCTCTACTAAGAAATAAAACTAGAGTGAATGACAACTTTTCAAAAGGATATCCGAAATTCAATACCTCAATCATAATCAATCCCATTAAAGCACCCAATCTACCTACCATCTCACCCAAACACTTAAAATATATCCTTCCTTTTCTTGGCATCCTTCATACCCTCAATCCAGCTCTATAAATTCTTATAAGAGTCTATATTATCATAAGTAACTGCTCAAAAGGAGGAGGCATAGAACCTCCCTTGGTTCTAGATCAGCTTCAGAAGTTTGGGCTAAAATTTACCTTAGAGATGATCATTGACTATGTAAAGATCACCGACATTTTACTGAAGCCTCGAAGTGGGCTCGGTAATTCGACGAATGGGTTATACCTATCAAAGAGTTTAACCTAGATGAAATTGTTCAGGCAATATGAGATATGTTCCTCCAGAAGAGATAAATATGCATTATCTCGGAGTTGCTTGCGATTTTGAAACTACAAGGCCCCCTAATCCCTTCATTCCATCACTTCCACACCGAATGGGAAGATATGTATGATGAAGATGTAGAGATTGTTAACTATATTTATTTTTCATTAAAAGATTATATCATTACCACTGGATGGGCATAAGATTTTGATATTTCAGATAATGAATCAAAATATAGTGAAGAAAACTAAGTCTCTTCATTTTATGGGATGATTTCCTTTGAGGAATTACTAAGAGGGGTCAACAAGGTATCCATAACACCCGAAGTAGATGAAGATATATGTTTCTTGTTCTTCCCTGCCTCTATTACCTACATGACCCTATCCAAGAGACATTACAAATATCCAATTCTTCTGTCAACCAAAACAAGTAAGGGAGAAGGATTTGATAAGGATCTCCCAATGCCAGAGATGACAGTTAAAGAAAACATGGCTCGCGAACCATGAATAAAGTATTTTCTAATAGGATGTTGGGCAAAATACCAAACGATGCACAAAGTATGTACTCTCCCTATTAAATGGTGGTGATACCCTATAGACTTCCAAGCCCTTAAACCAATTAATGGGTATACTTATAGTATGCAATTCACCTTGTTTTTAATATGAGACAAACTTTGTACAATTGATACAACTAATTGTTCATGTAATGCCCCATATTATTGTAGGAATTAATTAATTATTATTTTGATTACGCAATTATTATAAATTATTAGTTTCTTGTGCATGGGGAATGTCACTTAATATATTTTGTGACATGTTGATTTATGATTAACATATGTGTTTGAAGATGTGTAACGTGAATAAAAATTCTTTGGAAATTTCCATAATACATGGCAATTCATTGATCAAATACTTCAAGTGACTAGTATTATGGGCGACTTTGGAATGGTTAGGAACTCAAGGTCAGGGATTACCTTGTTTGGATTATTCCTTGGTATCCAGTTCCACTGATCGTGAAGTAGTTTCTTATAATACAAAGTGGCATTTAAATAATTAATAATAAGGTATAAGTTAATTGACTCGTATCGGATAATATATTGATTTATTGAGATAATTAATTTATCATAATTAGATGTATATTTGTGTTGATTATTATGATGCGTAGAAAGTTTGTTAGTGACTTATAGTAGGGGAATTTAAGTTTATTAGGTTAGTACATGTATTGGATAGAGTTTTGGTCCATTTGGAGTGTTATTTGGACTTATTTTATTTGGGCTTACATTGGGACTAAGACCATTTCATGGGATGCTCTTTTATTAAGTTAGTTGGTAAAACCTAAAGAATATTTGAGGCATTAGAGAAACTTTAGGAACCTTAAGAGATAACTCACCAAGGCTTGAAGGGAAATTGGAAGGTTTTGGTAATTTATTTGTAAACGATCCAAGGTAAGTTTAAATCCATTAAGAATAAAATTTATATCCTGTTATGATAGTAAAAATAGATTAGATTCTGATCTAATATGTTTAATCTGATTTAATTCATCTAAAACTAAAATTTAAAATTTCTTTAATTGTGAAATTAAACGATAAGCTCATATTTATAAAGTAAGATGATTTGATGACAAATCCTATGATTTGATCTGGTAATCTAGTTTAAATTCTTATAATTGGAATCATATTAATGAATTGTATGAAGTCCCCTTATTTAATTCAAAAATTGATGCAAATGTGGGTTGTATGGGGTAGATTTATTAACCAACGATTCTTAGACTCATAATCTGAAATTAATTAAAAAAAACCTTATTTTAATCACATAAAACTTCTAGGCATAGGTTGGATATCGATCTAATAGTGTTTAATGACCCTTATAAGGTGTTATTCAGGTTTTACCATCTTAGGCTAGGTCATCCATGGCGGAAAACTATTTTTAAGTTCATAACGTGGGGTTTGGAGAAGATGATGCCCATAATGTTTAAAGTTCTGGTTAGCAACATCCATGAGTACGTCTAGACTCAGCCCCGTCCAAAAAATTTTGGGAAGGAAGTTTGGTTTGATGGGTTTTCACGGGATAATAATTGTAAAGGATTTGTGGAAAGTCCTATGGATATATTATGAGCCCGTTTTGATCTAATGTGATTGATTTTGTGTTCCATTGACATGTGTAAATCTTGGATTATTGTTCTTAACTAATTAAACATATTTAATTAAAACATAATAAGATTTTACATACTCGTGAGTAAATTGTATTTTTGTACAATTGTTTGAGAAGTTTGAGTATAGGACTGAGTATTGGAATATATTATGTGAATGATAGAGGGTTAGTGATTGTGTAGATCACATGCTAAGTAAGAATGCTTTATGACCTAGTGAGTACGGTAGTTATTATTTTAAGATAATTCTTATAAAACTTAGTATTGAACTGTTGCCTAGATTGGGAGAGCCTTGATATTTTGGGATAATGTTATATATATAAAAAATTAGTTAGTGTGAGTATTAAGTAATGACATAATAGACATTATGTCTAACCAAACTGAATAAAGTTTGTAATTATTTGTTTGACCCAGCTGCATAGGGTCATGCATGTTTACTTTATATATGTACAGTCACATCATGATGTCTAGGTTCTCGCGGGAGACGTACTAGGGGGTGTATTAATGGGGCCCATATAATGTTGATCGTTCATGGTATTCTTGGTGATCAGATTGGATCTACTGAGGTCTTGTTTACCTAAATTGTACAACTAAAGTTATCATGTTACTAAGGGAGGTAAATGGGTATGGAGACTAAACAATAAACGGGAAGGCGTAATAATTTTTCTTTTTTGATACCTTGAGGTTATGTGGATGGGAATACCTATAATTGTTCCTATTATGCACGAGTTTTCTTCGAAGGCAATAGGGGTAAGCCTTCATAGTTATTAGTTACGGTATCGGGCATAATCCATGAGATTGGATGGAAGTTATGTATACTCATGGATATTAGGGAATATGCGACTTTATTTTGTGGTACTTGAAATGGTCGTACTGTCTTACAATTTATACTGACAATATATAATCATATCTTTATGACTCAAGAATATTGTGGTAATAATATAATGGAGGAGTATATACCGAGCTGTGACTTGAGAACGTTACTAAGTGTTGCATTAGAGGTGTCCATAATTCGACGAGGAAGTTAAAACAAGAGAATTTTTTTAATCGAGAAAATTATTTTTTCTACAAGAATTTATCGTAGAGCACGAACATCTTAAGTTGAAACATAAATTTAGAAAATGTTAAAGTAGAAATACTTAATTAATAATTAAATTAATCACGTTGAGCCACATATGAGTTTGGGAGAATAATTGCATGTTTATTTAGATTGTTTGAGTCTGGTCACTTAAATGACTTAAAAAATTCTTAATATATGAGGAATATTCATTATTACTATTATGGGCCAACGCAAGTTATATTCTAACTCTTTCTAGATTTGCTTCAACTCTCGTTGTAAAATTATTTTCCATAAGTCCTAGGTGGTTGTTACTATCATAAAATTGGATTTTTCATTGGAGATTCCTAAGATTTAGGTGTCGAGAGCAATCTCTCCTTTACATCTTTGTATTTTTTTCCACTTAATCCCGATGTAATATCCCGTAATTTTATTGATTTTTATGTTGAGAATTAATTGGGATTAATTAAATTATGTTTGTAAAAATTAATCTGGTAAAATAAATATTAATTCACAAGACAGGGGTTAATATTTATTTATATTGAATATTTATTAATGAATGAGTTATAATAATGATACGAACATAGTATATCACGAGTGAGAAATACGATAGTTACGGTAAATTTAGTCGGGATGCGCGTGTCCGTCGTGTCGGGACTAAATTTGGGAAATAAATTGTAATTTCACTTTTGGGATTTCATACGGTCATTTCGAGTGCTTAGTTAGTGTGTTCGAAAGGGTGAAAATAGTCAAAAAAGTCTACCCGAGGGTTTAGTTTGTGTCTCGGGGCATTTTTACGCCAACCAGCACCCCAGAAGGGTATTTTGGTCATTTGAAATTTTGGGGAAAACAGACCGACGAAAATTGGAGAGTTATAATATCACTTACATAGAAGAAGTTGTGGTTATCATTTGTTAAACAAAGAGCGAGTCTAACAGGCAGAAGGGGAAGTTACCTAGCAGTTCCAAGGCCAAGGACCACCTTCTCGCACCACAAACGCCACCATCGTGTAGATCGAGAGGAGAGAAACACATCCATACGTTTCTTCTTCAATGGATCAGACCTACCAAAAGAGGCAAGTTTTTATCTTGATAAGTTATGTGCATACGTTTTCCATGTTAGAGTAGATTTGAAGAAATAATCATGTATCTATGAATTTAATGTTGATTTTTGAGAATTAAAGTACGTCTTGGTTAGAATTGCATGTAAATAAAATTTTAAAATAATTAGAGGACAAAATAAGACCTTAATGAATAGGAAAAATATGGACTTCTAGGTGTATGAACATGGAAGAACATTAAATAAGGGGGGTTGGTGATAATCATGAATTAATCCGTTCTTCTGTAGTATTCTTCATGTTTTGATTATATTTTTACGTTAGAAATCACCCCTTTAGGTCTACATTGTTTGGAAACCTTGGTTTTTATTTTGTCAAAGATCTGTGGAAAATAGGATAGGAAAATGGGTAAAATTTGTAACTGCATAAGGGAAGGAGACGAACTCAAGTCCAGCGGACTGGTTCGCTGAAACTGCCATTCCGGTTCAGATGTCTATCAATGTTGGTCTAGTCTTTTTGCTTTAATTTTTTTAGGGATTTGAGTTAATAATTTATTCCCAATTAGAGATGATTGAATTTTGAAATTTGGGGTAGATTGGGATGTAATTTGACCTCACAATAATTTAAGTGGGTTACGTAGAATGCGATCTAACTACACAATTATTTAATATTCAACAAAATACGGATAATTAATGAACACGGAGGTTATGAGTGAACCTAAGACCATACCAATAGTAGAGGGACAATTTAAATACTGAAATAGTTTGAGGATTAGTTAGAATATATCGAGTGGAGAGGGATAATCGGGTATATAGGGTGAGAAGTAAAATTAAAATTAATTAATACGTAGAATATTCGGGGGATATAGATATACTACGTATGGGACATGTATGATAGGTTGCATGCATACCAATACTAATGAGATACATAGGTAAATTGTGTGAATACCTTTTGTATGATTTATTATTTTATGACATACCTGCGCTGCTTGATATTAGGGGAGGTTTCTATTTGTGGATGCTCTTATCCTGATGAGCCCATTAGGGGGGTTTAGACTAGTACCCAGAACATAGGACCTTAGATATGTGCTATCTGAGAGTATGATAGTTTCAAAAGTTGAATAGGAGCGTAGATATGTGCTTGAACCATTTGGATGGGGATTATGTTAGCCTCTAATATATGTGATTTGTATTTATGGTTCGAGAGAGCTAAAGAACAAACAGTCCTTTATACAGTGCGTGCTGTACCAAGACATGATAGCAAAGTATGAATGCACAATGAGGTCGCAGCCTAAGGGTGCAGTATTATTATATATATATATATATATATATATATATATATATATATATATATATATATATATATATATATATATATATATATATATTAAACACTTATTCTACTATGTGTGCCTAGTAGGAGAGATAGATAATGATATTTAAGATAACTCAAGGATGTGAGTAATGACCTATTCTATTGTGTCTGCCTAGTAGGACAGAAAGATACTGATATTCAAGATATCTCGGGGATGTGAGTAATTGATTTTAAAATGAGCAATTTATAATTATTGCTTGGACATGAGCATTGCAATAACGTATTGTACGGGCGCTACAAGTGAATAATACGAGTCAATTTTGTAGTAGTAGATTTTGTTTGTACTAGTCAGGCGGGGTAGCATGACTAGGAATGGTTAGATCTACACGTTAAGTGTGCACATTAGATGAGAGGTGAGTATTTGAAGTGAGCGCACGTAAGCCTAATATGTATATAATATGTTCTTATTTTGCATTTAAACACTTGCAAAATATTTTAAACTATTTTACTTGGGCTCTGACCCGTTTCCTCCACATCTTTATTTTTTTCTAAAATATTTTAAGTGCCCAGCCAGAGGGACACCAGGCGTAGAAGGTTGTATCTTTTGGTATTCTGCTGCTGCTGTGGAAGTTACAGGTCCCTGGCATAGACGCCTCATCATTTATTCAGTCTCTTCATTTTTAGCATTTATTGCAGTCAGACATGTTATCCACTTCTATTCTATTATCATTAAGAGATTTCAGATTTTATTGTGTTGTATTAGACTGTAGAGTTAGTTTTATTTTGGATTACTGTGTGTATATTTAGACTATATTGTGTGATTTAGACATATTTAATATTTTTTCATTATTCATTGTGAGTTTGATACTGAAATGGTGGAATGTGACATTATTATTTTTTTGGTTTATGTTAATTAAAAACATAAAATATGACAGAAACTTTTCAAATACTAGGGGGTTAGTAAATATTAAAAAGTTTTCGACAGTGATGATAAGAATGGACCAATTGGATATTTTGTTTTAATTTAATAAAGATCTGATCACCCGGTATTTAATTAAAAGGGGTGTCACATGTGGTATCAGAGTATCAGGTTCTAGTGTCCTTAAGATCTATTCGGCTTAATTACGTTTTAGCGTAGCTATTCATGTAAAAAATTAGATTATATCTAATTGTTTAATCACATATAACAAATAAATAAGACAAGAGATTTTAAAGTGGTTCAGCCTTGAACGAATGGCCTACGTCCACTATTTGTGTTATTATTGAATGTTTGGAATTCTCGAGGTAGGATTTATCTTAAGAAATTCCCGTCCCCCTACAATGAGGATAATACAAGGTATTTATAGCCATGAGGCTGTACAGGTGAATGGATAATACATAGCTGTTCAATAAGCGTATACATCCGTATGATAATAATCAGCATTTAATGCGGATTTAATCCTCTTAATTGTCTGATAATAAATGCTCTGATCGAGATGCAGCTCGGACCACAAAAGTATCTCGGCATCCATGAGTTGCTCGGTGTAGTAAAGTTCCTCGGTGAGCACCTACTGCTCGGAGTATCTGAGTTGGTTGGGGAAATTGAGTTCCTCGGAGTCAAGGTATTGTTTAAAAATGTTTGTTACTGCCATGTAGATTGACACGTGTCTCCACTTCATTGTTCCATGTCAGCAGACTAAAATTGGTATCAACAGAAGCCCCCAATGTTTCACAGTTCGAGACTGAGGAGTGTGGAACATTCTTCTCAAAATATGGCGGGATTAAATGGTCATCCTGAATTTTAGGAGCGTGTTCTTTGCATTTATTTTTCTTTTCGAATTCATAGAATCAGACTTTTTAAATTTTCTTAACTGCTTCGATCTCCGCGCCCTTTTTGTCCTTTTAGCCGCCGATAGCGTAAACGTCTCCCTTTGTAATCATTATTTTTACCTTTTCCCAAGGTAAGGTATTTAAGCGTTGTAGAAAATCAAATCGTCTTTTACTTTTTCAAATCTGTATCTTTGAGTTTTCCATTTTCTCTCTCTCTTGTGCGTTCATCCTTTTCATCGTTTGTTGTCAACGGATCCATCCTTTTTCTGTAAGATCTTCTTTCTTCTCTTTTATTTCCTTTATTCGCCATGGTTTACCTTGTTGAGTCACTTGATAAGTTTCTTTCTGATTTCTCTATTCCTTCATGGGTTGTTTTGGAGGAACTTTCTGAGCCTTCAGATTATTTTCGTTTGGTTGAGGGACATTGGTTCCCCAATCTCTTTGTTGCTGAATATGGCTTTTCTTTTCCCCCAAACCCTTTGTGTCTAGAATTCTGTCAATATTTTGACGTGGATCCTGCAAAAATAGCCCCCCAATACATGGATAATAGTTAATGGAGTTCATATATTAAATCAGATTCATGGAACTCGTATAGGAATTCTAGAAATCATGTTTTTTAATAGATGGGCTGTCAGTGATAATACTTTTTACTTGAAAACTAGGTTTTTAAATAGAGCTTTAGTGGTCAATCTCCCAGATGCCAGTAGGGATTATTTTGAGCATGGTGTTGTTATAAAAAATTGGCAACATGCTCCACTAACTGGAAATGATGTGTATCAGGGTCCCAGATGCCCTCCCTATGGCAATGGGATAGGTTATTTTTACTTTACTTTTTTATGCTTTCTTTGTGTTTGATAAAATGTATCACTAATATTTTAATTTTCATTTATTTGCAGTTGATAGCAAAAGAAGGTCTCCAAAAGAGACAGAAGTTAACTTAAAACATCTGAAACTTATCTAGGGTTTGCATCAGACTGTTGTCGACGAGCATATCAGATCAGCTTCATATTTGCTGCAATATAAGAGTTACACCTCATCTTTTACTGCTCGTCCGATGATAAGCGACGTGGAACCAGTACCAGTTTCTACAAGTTCTTCACCTGAGTCACATATTCCTTTGAGTGAAAGGATGAAGAGAAGAAGAGCTCTTGCCCTCTTCGAGAAATCTGCCTCTATTGCAGGAGAGGCAAAGAAAGCAAGCATGATGTCCCAGAAGAAGGGACAAGAAAAATTGATGCACCTCCTCTGGCTGTTCCTGTGAAGGTTGCCGAGAAGCCCCTAGTGGATCCGAGCAAGGTCGCTGCTCCAAGCGAGGTTATAGTCATATCCCCGACTAAGACTACATCCTTAGTCGAGACCGTTTATGCTCCTCTGAGGAGGCTGAAGAAAAGCTCCTCGATCAATTTGGCTGAATCCATCTCTCAGCCTCCGACTACTGGAAGTAGTGTTCCCAATTTTGTTTCCCCGAGCTTGGCCATGAGCTCGGTGAAGTCTTGGATCATTCCCGAGATCCAAGGTATTGAAGAAAATCTTTCTCGGGATATGGTTACCACATTGGCTGCTCGTCATATTGCTTCTGTAAGTATTATTATACTAAACTTTCATTTTTCCCTTGTTATATCTGTGCACTGACTTGCTATTATTTTTTTTCCCAGTTGGTAACCTGTTTTAATACAATTTTGAATAAGGATGAATCTATTAAAGCTTCAAGTTCCTCGTCAGGTGTAGAGGAAGCTTTGGTGGGTCTGACGCAGTCTCTGAAGGATTCTCGTCAGAAGTATGATGATGATAAAGGTACTTGGGAGAAGAAGCTTAATTCGATCGAACAGGAGAAGGATCAGGTTATTGAGGTCTCCAAGGGGTTGGAGAAGAAAATAAAAGACTTGGAGGAGAGGAATAAAGAGCTCGAGGGGAAGCTCCAAAATGCTGGAGAGCTCGAAAGTAAGCTCAAGTTTGCTGAGGAAAAGTTAAATAAGCTTCGTGAAGTAAGTCGTCAAAAGGAGGAAGTGGAGAATAAATTGAAGGCTACCGAGGAACTTCTATCCGAGAAGATTTCCTCGGAGAAGGTGAAAAGAATGTTAGCTGTGAAAAGGTCCTTCAGTGCTGGATGGGACAAAGGATGGAATAAGGGTCTGGCCGCCATGATGTCACAGGTGGAATATGGTAGCCTTAAGTACTTTAGGGATGGATGGGTAACTGCTCTGAAAGAGCTGAATATCGATGAAAATTCCGACCTATTTTAGCGACACATCCCTGGCACCCCTCCAACTCCTGAAGAAGAAGAAGATGACGAAGATGCCTCTGAGGAATCCTCCATGGTGATGGGAGATTAAATTTCTCATCCCACAGTTGTCCAATCTTCCTGCGAGAAACTTCAACCATCCACTATTTCAAACGAGCAGATTCCAGCACCCCCGAGCAACCATCTGTACCATCCGAGCAACCTCCTACCTCGTCCCAGCCTCCCAAGAAAGTTTTGGGAGACAAGGAGTAGGTGTAGAGTTGTTCAGATTTTTCTCTTTGTTTATTTTTGTCAATTGTAATTTTGAACTATGTATCTCTCCTTTATGATATAATAAAATTTGAAGTTTTTCCTATTCATACTATTGTTTCTCTTCCTCCTACTCCTTATTGATTCTTGCTCTTTCTTCTTTTTACTAGTTTATGGCCAGGATGGAATTGTTATCTGCTCATGATACAAAATTATTGAGACAATGCAACGAGTACTTCAAAGCTGGTCATACAGATATGACTAAAGCTCAAATTATTGATATCCTTGGTCCAAATGCTTCAGAACAAGCAATCGAAGCCTACCAGTACTTAAAGTGTCTGCTCGACCGAGCATTGGCTAATAATGTAGCATATTATGAGATGATTGAAGACCTCCAAGGCACTCTCGAGGAGCTTCAACAATAATACAAGGAATCTTCAGCCCTCTTACACCAAGGATATGAGAAGAAGTATCAGCAACTGAA
The DNA here is from genome assembly GCA_949130495.1 of Sambucus nigra. Lineage (NCBI taxonomy): Eukaryota > Viridiplantae > Streptophyta > Magnoliopsida > Dipsacales > Adoxaceae > Sambucus > Sambucus nigra. The sequence goes on along the minus strand of OX422215.1, from coordinate 165,272,028 downwards.
TGCTGATAAAGGATATGACAAATTGTTTGCTGCTTATGAGGTGAAGGAGAGAACTTTGAAGGCTGAGGTCGAAGAGCACAGGCAGATAGTTGAGTTGTTGGAGAAGGAAAACAATAACCTGTAAAGAGAAGTATCTCAGTTGAAATATGTTGCCTCTACCTCAAACGCTTTGGTCCCTGTGAACGACGAGGGATTCTCTTTTTAGAGGTTGAAAATGCCAACCTGAGGGATGAATTGGAAACCTTGAAGTGAGCTGGTCCTTCAACCTCTGCTCGGGGATGAGCAAGAGGTTCTCGGGGACGAGCAAGGGATGCTCGGCTTACTATTGAAGAGGCAAGAACTCAAGCTTCTCTGGAAAATCAAGAAGTTCAGTTAGTTACGAAGAATAAAGCTCTGGTAGAGATGTCCAAGAAGATCCAGAATCTGGACGAGCAGCTCTCTGCACAGAAGTCTGCATTGGATAATAAAGAAATCTTTGTAAAAAATCTTCACGAGCAGCTGGAAAGGTTGACTTATCAATTCCACAAGCAGCCCAGAGAATTCTGGATGGCTGGCTACAATGAGGCTCTCTACAATTTGGATGATCGGATCCAAAATGCGAATAATGAGGGTTACAAACAAGGGTGGTTGAATGCCTTGGGTGTACTGAAATTGGAACAGGGTCACTACTTGTGGGATTACCATAATCCTGGGTTGCTCGACCTGCCAGTGCCACCATTCAAACTCGACATGAGCTGGATTCCTGCTCGGGCAATCCCTCTATGTTTGATTTCCAGATTACAGTCTCCGTTCCAATGTTGAGATATCTCGCCCCGAGCACCTACTCGATCGACCATCTGTGATGAACATCAGGATGCTTAAAGACCTTAATTTCATTAACTCCCCTTATGACTTAGACGATCATCCTGCTGGTGAAGAACCTGTTTCAAAGGCAGAGGGGAAGAAACCAATAGAATAGGAATCTTGATGTAATAATTAATATGTATTTCATTCTTGATGTATTTTGCTCTAGATTTAATGAAAGGCTTTTATTTTTCTTTGCAATCTTGATTGCCATTGTCATATAGATATTTGGTAAAACACTTTACATATGTGTATGTATATCTGTTAAAAAAAATAACAACATTGCGTTATTTGCCGATCAACTAAAGCTGGTTAAAACTTATTGTCAACTATCCTGAATTTGTGGTAATCATTTGATGACTAACCAAAATTGATGATATTTTGTTTCTCGACCAGCTGTAGTTGACAGCTTCTTATTCCTGACCAACCTGAGTTGGTGGATTTTTAGAAATATTTTTTCTTCGCAACCAACCTTAGTTGGTATTTCTGGGAAATATTTTTTATTCCCGACCAACCGGAGTTGGTGGATTTTCTTCCCAACCAATCGGAGTTGGCACTTTGGGGAAATATTTTTTATTCCCGACCAGCCGGAGTTGGTGGATTTTCTTCCCAACCAACCGGAGTTGGCACTTTTGGGAAATATTTTTTTATTCCCAACCAACCTGAGTTGGTGGATTTTTTTCCCAACCAACCGGAGTTGGCATTTTTGGGAAATATTTTTTATTCCCGACCAACCGGAGTTGGTGGATTTATTCCCAACCAACTGGAGTTGGCACTTTTGGGAAATATTTTTTTATTCCCGACCAACCGAAGTTGGTGGATTTTCTTCCCAACCAACCGGAGTTGGTACTTTTGGGAAATATTTTTTGTTTTCAACCAACCGGAGTTGGTGGATTTTGCTAAGTAATGTGTAGCACTAGTATTCTGCGAAAGAATTTTAATAAAAGGAGAGAATTGGGTAGAATATTCACATTTTATTCATACTGATGAAACTGCATTACATGAGAGTTTACATTACTGATAATATTTGCGCAGGTGTTATGCATTCCATGCATTCTTAAACTCCTCCCCCTCTAAAGTTTCTATTCTATAGGTTCCTAGTCGAACAACTTCTGTAACTCGGAAAGGTCCATGCCAGTTCGCTTCCAGTTTTTTGTGCTTTTGAATCACTTTCTTTAGCACATAGTCTCCTTTTTTCAGGTCGCACTTCTTCACTCTCTTGTTGTAGAACAAAGCTGTTCGTTGCCGGTAAGCAGCATTCCTGATGGCTGATTCTTCTCTAACTTCCTCGAGCATGTCCAAGTCTAACTTTCTCATTAAATCGCTGATAGGGGAATTTAAATTCAGTACTCTGTGTGTTGGGAGGCCCAACTCGGAAAGTATAACAGCTTCACTTCCAAATGCTAGCATGTATGGAGATTCTCCTATTGCTGCTCGGGGAGTAGTACGATAAGCCCACAGCATAGAATGCAACTCGTTGATCAAGTTTACTTTCGCGTCATTCAGTCTTTTCTTCAAGCCATTTAGCAACGTTCGGTTTGTCACTTCAGTTTGTCCATTGCTTTAGGGATGGCCTGGTGCCGAGTGGATCTTTAAGATATTTGACTGATGACAATAGGCAGCGAACTCCTCGTTGTCAAATTGTGTTCCATGGTTGGTGATGAATGCATGGGGAAGAACATATCTACAAATGATATTTTTCCAAATAAATTGGGACACCTTTTCGTATGTCATGTCGATAAGAGGCTTGGCTTCTACTGATTTAGTAAAATAATCTACTGCCGCGACGAGATATTTAAATCTTCCTCTAGTCGTTGGAAGTGGCCCGACCAAGTCAATTCCCCACATGGAAAATGTCCAAGGGGAAGTAATGGGTGTCAACAATGCTTGGGGAGTTCTTCGGATGGAGGAGAAGCGCTGACACTTGTCAAATTTCTTAGCATAGTCTATACAATCAGCCATCATCGTTGGCCAGTAGTATCCTTGCGTCATTATTCTTTGCAGAAGTGTCCAACCTAATACATGGGCTCCACAAGACCCTTCATGGACCTTTTCAATCAAATCCTTCACTTCAGCGGGATGTACACACCTCTGCAATCCAGCTATGATTCCTTATCTGTATAGAATAACATTAGTTAGTACATAACGAGCATCTCTAAACTTCAATTTCTTGGCTGAGAGTTTGTCAATCGGTAATTCTCCCTCCTCAATATATGCCCTGATGGGATCCATCCAAGATGGCCCTAAATCAAGGGTAATAAAATTCATCGTCAGATCTTCATCTATGCTCCGACCAGCCAGAATTTCAATTGGGATTATTCTTCGTACTGATGCTAATCGAGCTAAAGGGTCTGCTCTTGCATTCTCCATTCTTGGTATTCTGACCAGTTGAACAATAATAAATTTCGATACCAATTCCATTGCCTTTGCATGGTACTTAATCATCAACTCTCCTTTTGTTGTATATACACCAAGCATTTGGTTTACAATCAACTGTGAGTCACTGCATACGATTATCTGCTCTGCCTTCATGGTTTTTGCTACATTAAGACCTACAATCATCGTTTCATATTTGGCTTCATTATTAGAAGCTTGAAATTGAAAGTGTAGAGCATATTCTATATCGACCTCTTCTGGACTTTTTAATACAATCCCAGCTCCAGTACCCGAGGTGCATGATGAGCCATCCACATATAGGTTCCATATAGGTATTTCATCCTCAAACTTCTTATTGGACAAAGTTCCTCGATGGAATATTTGTTGCTCCATTATCTCCATTTCTACCACATTTCGCTGCTCGTCGACCTTCTCCTCTTGCTCTCTGACCAACTTAAGTTGATCGGGGTTTAAATTTTATGATCCCGTAACATCCACAGGTTGGTCGGTGTTTGGCTTTTGCTCCTCGGGAGTATCAGGATAAGTGAACTCTGCTATAAAATCTGCCATTGCCTGCCCTTTTAGTGATGATCTAGGCTCATAAATTATATCATATTCACCGAGTTCAATTGCCTAATACATCAGTCTCCCTGATTTTTTTGGTCTATGAAGAGCTTGCCTCAACGGCATATCGGTATATATGACTATGGTATGAGCCTAGAAGTATGGTTTCATTCTTCTACTTGCTTCGATCAGCGCTAATGCCAGCTTTTCCACCTTCGGATATCTGATCTCTGCTCCTCGAAAGGCCTTACTAGTGTAATAAATTGGTTTTTGTACTCCATCCTCTACTCTTATTAATGCCGAGCTAACTGCATTTTCTGAATCTGCTAGCTATAAGTACAATCTTTCTCCCATCACTGGCCTGGACAACAGTGGAGGTGCTCCCAAATATTTCTTCAATTCTTGAAAAGCTTTTTCGCATTCTTCATTCCATTCAAAAGTCTTTTGGAGCATTTTGAAGAATGGGAGGCATCTATCAGTTGCTCGCGATACAAACCTGTTAAGTGCTGCTACTCGCCCCGTAAAACTTTGTACTTCCTTTTTCGTCATTAGAGATCGCAGCCCTAATAGATCTTTGATCTTTTCAGGGTTTTCTTCAATGCCTCTTTGATTGACAATATACCCGAGAAACATGCCTTCTCGTACTCCAAATATGCACTTGGTCAGGTTCAGCTTCATTTGATATTTATGTAATTGATCAAAGGTCTGGCCTAAGTCCACTAGATGGTGAGCAGCTTTCTTGCTCTTTGTCAGCATATCATCAACATAGACTTCCATATTGCAACTGATTTGTTCTGCAAACACCTTGTTCATCAGTTGTTGATATGTCGCACTTTCAAACCAAAAGTCATAACATTATAATAATAAGTTCCCCTAGGGGTAATGAAAGAAGTACTCTCCCTGTCTTCAGGTTTCATTTTAATCTGGTTGTAACCAGAATAAGCATCCATGAAGCTCAGCAGCTCGTGTACCGAGGTAGCATCCACTAGTTGATCAATTCGGGGCAAGGGAAAACGATCCTTTGGACATGCCTTGTTGAGGTCGGTGAAGTCTACACACATCCTCCATTTGTGTTCTTCTTTTTCACCATTACCACATTTTCTAACCAGTCTGGATACTTAACATCTTCAATAAAGCAAGCTTTCTGGAGCTTCTTGGCCTCCTCCTGTATAGCTTGGTTCTTCTCGGGGCTGAACACTCTTCTTCTTTGCTTCACTGGCTTGATTTCCTTATTCACATTGAGCTCGTTACATTAGAAATTTGGGTCTATTCCGGGCATATCTTCATGACTCCAAGAAAAAGTTTGTTTTCTGCTTTTTAAGAAAACTATCAACTCCTGTTTTAATGAGGCATCTAATGAAGAACCTATCTGAGTTGTTCGTTTAGGGTGCTCGTCGTCCAGAATGATGTTTTCAGTAGCTTTCACCACCTGACCTTTCACGAGTTGCAACTCGTCTCTAGGATCCAATGTTTTAATTTCTGCACCCTCATCCACCTGATAGGTAGTAGTCTTTTTCCTTGATTCCTCCAGTTCCTCCTGCTCGGCAGATGAATAGTAGCATTCTCGAGCTACTTTTTGATCACCCTTCACAACTCCTACTCCAAAATTGGTTAGAAATTTTAGGCATTGATGTACCGTAGATGGTACTGCTTCGAACTTCTTTAATCCTACCCTTCCCACGATGATGTTGTAGGCTGATTGAACATTATTATCCATCACGAAGAAGCGTACTATTTATGTTCGACAAGCAGGCCATGTACCAATGAACATATCCAACTTGATCATCCCAGGTGGAAAAACTTTCTCGCCAGAAAAACCGAGGAGGGTCCTACGATAAGGTTCTAACAGAGACAACTTTAGATTTAAGATGTCGAAGCATGAGTAGAACATAATATCAGTCGAGCTACCATTATCAACTAGTATTCTGGAGATCATCACTTCCTTCATTCTCATTTTTATCACTAATGGGTCATCATGAGGATACAGTACACCTGCAAGGTCATTTTTTGAGAAACCGATGACTAGTTTTTCTTTGTTGACTTTCCTGGGGCGATCATCTTCAATCAAATTTACTCATTGAATATATGAACAGGCTTGAGCCTCATTGAGGTAAGCTTTTTCTTTCTGCAGTAAGGTCTCCACCTCCTGCATCTCCACCTGTAATAACATTGCAATCAAATGATCCAAAACGTATTGAAAATACTTCGCGTTCTGGCTGCCTTGGTCTTTTGGGAAGATCGGGGTCATCTTCTGGATCATCTTCATGATCTCTTTTCTTATTCTCCTATGCTCGATGAGGAGATCTAGACCTCTCTCTTTCTCGGTCGTTGTTTCTTCTACCATTTCTATGATCAACATACTTTGCCAGTTTTCCTCATCTAATGAGTTCTTCGATCTCATTCTGAAGACCTATGCTATTTTTGGTCATGTGGCCATGATCCTTGTGGAACTCGTAATATTTGGCCTTATTCCTCTTGTCAGGGCCTTACTTCATTTTCTCTGGCCAGTTTAACTCTTCGCTGTTCTTGATTTCTTCTAGAACATGGTTGATGTCTACCTTCAAAGGAGTGTAATTTTCAAATTTCTTTAATATCTCCCATGATGGCTTTATTTTTGAGTGTTTGTCACCACCATTATTCTTATGCTCTTTCTTTTTGGCCTTATCACCCTCCGCCTTGGTTTCTTTGGTATCCATATTCTTCTTTGCATCCATAGCCTCCTCGGCATTCATGATCTTGGCCGCTTTTACCATTAATTATGACATGGTTCTGGGTGGATCTTTAGCCAAAGTATAGTACAACTTGTTGGGCAACAGCCCACTCATCATAGAAGTCATCGCTGTCTTTTCCTTATAATCAATAACTTCGAGTTTCTCGTTATTGAAGCGAGTTATATAATCCCTGGTGCTCTCACCTGCCTTTTGTCTAACACTTAACAAGTGTGCTACTCGTTTAACAGGTTTTGCTCCAAAACAGAAGTTTCCAATGAAGAGCTCGGCCAGTTGAAAGAAAGTTGAAATCTTACCCCGAGGAAGATTATTATACCATATTTGAGCAGATCCTGTAAGAGTTCCCGAGAATGCCCTGCATCTCATCTCATCTACCACAACATAGATGTCGGCAGCAGCTTGGTATTGTTCTATATGAAGGATAGTGTCGGTTTTTTCATCATATTTAGGAGTCACAATCGGTGCTTTGAACTTTGATGGTGTGGGAAAATCCACAATTGCTTGGACAAAAGGTGTCCCTTGGACAAAAGTTCTTTGTAGAGGATTCTTGGCGTTGGCCATTTCCCCTAATCTATCCTCCAACCTCTGAATAGAGCCTTTCCACGCATCATTTCCTTCCTCAAGCTTATTGGTTCGAGCAATGGATCGTGTTGAAGTAGCTTCCTGGGATCTATCTTGTCGAGCAGCTGGCTGTGATTGGGTAGAACCCTCTCTTAGATCAAATGGTCGTCGAAGGTTTCTCGACACAGCCTTAGGAGGCCTATTATTCTTTCTAGGGCCCAATCTATCAAAAGGAGAGACCCTACTCAATCTTTCCAGTGCACTGGTCCTTTCCGGGGATAGAGTGATGTGTTGTTCAGTATCTGTGGCTCGTACTGACGAAGTTCGACCAGGTTGATAAGAAAAATCTTCAGATTTATTAGTGCGATATGAATCTCTTTGCCTAATGCGTGAAGAAAGTAAATAAGTATTTCTTTGACCACTTCGTTGTCCTGAATAGGTTGATGCTCCACTCTGGATAGTTTGCATAAGTTGTCGCATTGTTTCTTGCATGGCTGTCTGGCCTTGAGCCAAACTGGCTATAATTCCAGCCAGATCTTGGATATTTGGAGGAGCGGATGGATTTGGTGGGTTTCCAACGTTTCGATTGTTGGAGTCAGGATTGTCAGCCATTGGTGATGAATTGTTTTTAGTGAAAAATGAAAATTACAGTCGTTTCCCACAAACGGCACCAATCTGTTGATGTAAAAAATTAGATTATCTCTAATTATTTAATCACAGATAACAAATAAATAAGACAAGAGATTTTAAAGTGGTTCAGCCTTGAACGAATGGCCTACGTCCACTATTTGTGTTATTATTGACTGTTTGGAATTCTCGAGGTTAGATTTATCTCAAGAAATTCCCGTCCCCCTATAATGAGGATGATACAAGGTATTTATAGCCATGAGGCTGTACATGTGAATGGGTAATGTATAGCTATTATATAAGCGTATACATCCGTATGATAATAATCAGCATTTAATGCGCATTTAATCCTCTTAATTGTCTAATAATAAATGCTCTGATCGAGATGCAGCTCGGACCGCCAAAATTGCTCGGACCGCCTAAGTATCTCGGCATCCATGAGTTGCTCGGTGTAGTAAAGTTCCTAGGTGAGCGCCTACTGCTCGGAGTATCTCAGTTGGTCGGGGAAATTGAGTTCCTCCAAGTCAAGGTATTGTTTAAAAATGTTTGTTAGTGCCATGTAGATTGACACGTGTCTCCACTTTATTGTGCCATGTCAGCAGACTAAATTGGTATCAATAGTAGCGTTCTTTAATATAGAGCCCGATTATAGGGTTGTTGTATTCCTCTTCATATGAATGTTTACATTCTCCTGCTACTAAGTATAGTTAATATGAATCATATGCGAGTTTGGTATGATTTTATACACCGAATAATATAGGGTGACTAACGAGGGTCGTTATAAGGACTGTAGGAGGAGAGGCTCAGTAGAAGCCATACATTATTCTGGGAATAGTGGCCTTGATGGGAGACACTATGATTATTTTTTAGGCAGATGATGAGTGGATACTCGCTATGGCACAATAGTTTCCTCAAGTCCCATTATCGAGAACGGTGGTATAAACTTAGACTCAAACATCATACTCGGTAAAGGGGGAAGTTGAAGGAACTCTTTCCAAGATCCATCTGTATGTATTTGGGTAAGAGTGCAAGTGCGATGGGCCAACAGAAGAAGACAATCTAAAGGCAATGGCATATGATGGAGTGGAGTGGCACTTAGGATTTAAATTTTGGTTTAAATTTTTTCTCATAGGAGAGGTGCTGCTATGGTGGGAGATAGTCACCACATATAAGTAAATAGATAAGGGATTAATCAAGAAATTTTGGACACGGTTTAACCATAAGTTCTTTCATATGCTATTCACACGGATATGCAAAGGAAGGCTCTAGGCTTTTCACAGGAGGGACGAATGGAGGCTGATTGTGATGAAGAATTCATTTATTTAACTGATGTCGTATCTTGGGAGGTAGGTAGTGGAGAGGAATGTTCTTAAGGGTGATGATGGACTCACAAATAGAAGTCGTCATTATTTATGGGAAATTAGCCTTGGATGACTTATGCACATGGCGTCAATAACGTACTTTTATAACGCTTATATCCACGTTCCTATGTGAAGGGAGCCAATAGAGTTAGAATGCATAACGAGAAGGGCATGACAAAAGATAATTAGTAATAGTGATGCAACACAAAGGGATACCCATCATTGGACCCATTTAAATGATTAAGATCAATCGAATTCCTACTAAGTGACGACCAGGGTCATCAAGGCCAGTAATGAGTTCCATAGGACCAACGGTGCAAAATGAATAATGAGGATAGTAATCAGGGTCAAGACTACTAGGTTCGAGAGAAGGACACTCCAACACGACCAATGGAGGCAAGAGAGAGAGGAGGATGACCCAGAAATGTGTCTTATGTGGGGAGAGTAGGACCATCTATATTGAACTTGTCCATATTAAGAAGTGAGACCAGCCAGACTAAGAGGTATATAGGAATGGTGCCAGTGGGGCACAACAACAGGTGGAGCGAGATTCCTGACAAGGGAATCAGGATAAAATATATAGGACTAGATATTTTCAACTTGATAATGGTAGGTTCAGGCAGGACCAGAATAATCCTCAGCAGCTATAAAATTCAGTTCCTCAGGGTTGTTAGGACCAAGGGAATAATGGGGAAGGACAACAGGATCGTAATCAGAGGCAGAGAGATTTTCAGGCTGAGGTTTTCACTTGTGAGACTGTAGGACATGAAGGATGCATTATTACCCCAAGGAGAGGTAGGGGAAACTCCTCCTGGATGTACAACCACTACAAGAGATCGTGGGTCAGTTTTGGCGCGATAGTTACATTCGGGGACCCAACGATTAGGTAAGGCAGAAGGGATGTGGAGGTTATATTTTTGTTTCATTGTTATGAGTATGGGATTTATTCGAGTGACGTGAGTGCGTCATTATATATGATTGTTAACACTACAATTCGAGTGTCAATCAAGTTTAGTGGGTGTATTGTTAGTGTTACTATTGTCTGTATATATTTACTGTTTCTTTACGGGGATCTTTCTGGTTCCATCTATAGGGGAGCGGGTGGGGACACCGAGAGAATATATTTTGGTGGGTTAACTCATTTAGAGAGATGATATTCGAGTATAACGTTATCTTGTGTATAGTTTGGTTAGGGACGGTTGAGTGATGCTGGGCTCTTACAACAAGGCTATCGTGTTCGCTATTCCTAGGCAGAATATGCTATTAGCGATGTGTCACCTAGAAGAAGGTTGAGCTCCCATTTATATTATATAATGGAGGAGACTTCAGAGGTTATAGTTGTTATGTTATATTTGATCCCAGTGTGTAGGGACTATATGGTTATGATTCGGGGTTATTAAGTTTACTGTTGAGCGGATAAATTTATCTCGTTATCGACCTGATGCATTAGAGAAGCCCTAGGGAGTTGGGAAAAAAATACACCAAGGTTGGAAGAGGAATTGAAAAGTTTTGGGACTCAATTTTTCAATGGGTTGATGGAAATGCCTTTTTTTTGCACTCTTTGTCCAAATCCTTTTCCAATCAAAATACTTTCAACTTAAAAAAATATTAAAAATATGTATTGGATAAGTAAGAGTTTCAATCCACCTTTCATGTGAAGAACAAATGATGAGAATACAAAAGTGTAAAATCATTCTCATGTTTTATTTTCTAGGGGATTATTACTTAACTAATTGTGCTAATTTTTAAAGTAATGAGAGAAAATATAAATTACAAAACTATTCTAATAAGTAAACTAATTAAACTTGATATTTACAAATTTTCCTCTCAAAAAGTAACAATCTCAATGAGAAAGAAAACAAATTATTACAATAGATGAAATAAGAAGACTATTTACAATATGTACAACGGATAAATTATTCATGCACTAATAAATAATGAGAGAAATTTTCTAAAAATTACCAACTCTCCCATTATAAATTTGCACCTAAGAACTCATCCTAAAGGGATAAATTCTACCACATTACTCTATATTGAGATATTTGCTAACAATGTAAATACTCTCTATAGACGGATGGAGAAAATTTTATCCTATGGAGATAAATTCCACCACACCACTCTATTAAGATTTATTTGCTAAAAATGCAAAAAGTCTCTATAGAGGAATGGAGAAGAATTTATCCCAAGTTAAAAATTAAAATGAAGGTCTTATTTGAAAACCCATTAAGTCTTCGATATATAGGTGAAATGAGGCTAGGGGTAAATTTGGAAGTTTAAGTGATGAGGGTAGAAATGGGTGATGTTTTGGAATTTAGGTGGTGGTATATTAGAAAAAATATACGCATGCAGCTGTGGTTGTGAGGTAATGATAATGTGAGGTGGTTGAAGGGTATTTTGGGAAAATGGAAAAGAATATTGAAAACTTGTGGGTTCTTCTTCCCTTATTTTTTTAGGTTTGGTTTCATGAAGAATGGGGTAGAAATTTAATGGTTTTTTATAAAAGGGTTTGGGAAGAAATGGGTTGAAGATGGGCATTAGGAGGTGGTGGACACATTCGATCCAGTTTGGTTGGGTTAAAGTCACGGGTTAATGTATGAAACCGAGTTATCTTTAGGTATGGTCTTGGATTGCATGTATGTGCATGGTTCGGAGGTTCTGGATCCGAGTTATGGGCTGCTGATAGCAGGTTACAGGTGGTCGCAATAGGAAGGGTATAGAGTTGGGATTGGCAACCAGGCGAAGGAGGATGACTGTTGGGTTTGGATTAATGGGTTATGGTCTTCTTGTGTAAAGGGATATAAGGGTTGAGTTTTTTGGTAGTGGGTTTAGGGCGTTATTGTGGTGGTGAGGTTGGAAGCACGATATGTTATCGAGGATGAAGAAAGATGTTCTTTAAAGGTTGAAGATGAAAGGTGATAGAGGAGAGAGAAAATAAAAATCACATTTATATGTTGGGTGTGTATTATTATTGTTCAGTGTGTGTGTAGAGTATTATTTGTTGTGTGTGTAGTATTATTGTTCAAACCATCTCGAGCTTTGTCCTATAATTCCTCAGTGTGTGTGTGTAGTATTATTGTTCTTATTTTATTATATATAAATAAATAAATAAATATATATATATATATATACACACACACACTAGCGGAATGCCCGTGCCTGAAGGCATGGAAAAAAATTTCAAAATACGTAATCGCAAAACGACAAATATTTCCAAAGTATGTAACTGCTAAACAACAGAAATTTCGTTCCCCGACAAAATAAAGTATAACATTTAAACAATTGGCCATAATACCAATAAAAAATAGTCTAACTTCAAATAATCTAAATTCATTATTTATAGGACTATTCTCTTTCTTTAACCAATAACAAATAGTCCAACAACGTCAAATAGTCTAAATTCATAAACAAATTCACATATAATATGTAATATACAATATTCATCAATTGAACTCACATTGTGTCTCAAATCAACAAAGTGCCAATTTTTTTTCAAAAATTGGGTATATTCTCCTCTGTTTATTGGACTATCCACCCTGCTTAAAGGATAACAACAAATCCAACAATATAAAAAAATCCCAAATTCGCCTAACAAAAGCTTCAATGAAACAAACTTCTTGAAAAAATAAACATATATAAATTAAAGTCGTCCCACATGTTCCATTATAATGAATGTCCGTTCTTTTCAAAATGCGACCTGATACAAAATAGAAAATATAGTCAGTCAATTAAATAGATAGTCAAATTTCAAACTCATTTCTACTATTTCATAACAACCAAATTAAGAAAACAAAAAAATCAACCATTTGGGGAAAAATATCACTACAACAAATCGAGCATAGTAAACTATTACAAATAAAATGATTCAGAATATATATAAGTAATGTATTATGGAAGATTAACATCGATAGTAAAGACCAAAGTAAAACAAATTATTGATATATTCACAAATTTCCTCTTTTTCGTTAAAATAATAATTGCAAAAAGAAAGAAGGCATACAATGTGGAAATCAATATTTTGAATTCCAAATATGTCTAGTTTTTAATGCATTTTGAATCAATATTTTGAATGAAGCAAAAAGAATGAAGTTATCTAACATCAAGTTCACGAAATTTAATATGGGAAGCAATTATAAATCCTACCAAAAACTTAGCACTATAGCAACATACAAAGGGTACTAAAAAATGTACCATCTGAAATTTTTTCATTGGACATTTATTAGTGTTTTCCTAAGAAGGAATCAACGAATGGAATAACTATATATGAGAGCTCAAATCAACTCTATAGGATTTGTAATTTCATCTCCATCCTCGGCATTTTCAGGCTGGGTAAAAACTTGAACCGAAAATGTTTCCCTGCATTTGACAAATGAAATTTGTAAGTGGAAGGGAAACAAAGATGGAAAATTTAACTACATTAAGTAGAAACATCACACAAAGGGTAATTTTTTTCCAAGTATGTGTCACTCAACTACAGAAGCGCCAAAATATTAAGATCTAGAATGAAGTTTTCAATGGTGTTTATGTTTTCTATTTCAATTAGTTTTTATACAAGGCTTCATTACTTTTAGTTTCAACTCCGGAAACAAAATTTAATTTTCCAAAAGAGAGAAATAAACAAAACTAACTAAATTGATAGTCTATGACAAACAGAAAAAGTATTAGCTCCTACTATTGGGAATTCAAATGCACCAAAAGTTTGTGGTTTTGAATCATAATAAAGCTTATAAATTCCAGTAAAAAACTAAAATGTGTTGAAAGCAAGAAAATTGAATTGAAATCAAATTAAAGTAAAAAATTGAATTGAATTCCAGTAATACATATATTCGCAGTGGTAGATGTTTGTGCTTTTCACTTTTAGGGACCAGATGTAAGAGAGGAAGGATTGCTGACCCAGCCGGTGATATTTTTCCCTCTTGTTTTAAATCTTCTGCACTGTTTCTCAGATCCTCAATAAGGTCATAAGACTGTCGTGCCAATAAAACATTCTCGGTGTAGAGGCTTAACGCATTATCATGGTTTTGCTTCAATCTCCTTCCTTCGGGAAACATCGTCATTTACATAATTCAATTTCTTTGAACCTTGAAAAGATATGCTTACGAAAAAAATGAATTTAAATACATATGACATAGATATAAAAGTAGATAATTAAGTAGAGCTTCAAACAGTAAAGCCCCTGCATTTTCTCATAATAACAAAAAAAACTTGTTAACTAAGAACTATAAATATTTAGAAGTAGCATATAGATTTTATCACTATATGCATCTCATTTTATAATTTCATCATAGCATCGTGAATTGTAAAACCTGTAAAAAAGAATAGGAAAATGGATTAGATCTCAAAAAATTATTCACTACAAAATGGAAACTATTATTAGAACTAATAGAACTACTTTAATAAATGAAAATCTCATGGTGTATGCGCACAGTACTACCCTACAGTGTTCCAGCAGCAGGTAAGGAGATAATTTTTGGCATGTTTAGGGTGATTTTATGGCTGTAGTGAGGCAATTTTTGGCCGGAGTAAAGATGCTTCTTTTATTTGGAATTTTTTTACCAGAGTAAGGTCTGTTTGGAAACATATGCAAATCTACATGCGCCTAAAAAAATTGAATAAATATTATCACAGTCAAAAGTTAGGAGATACAACCAGAAAACACACACACACATATGTATATATAAACTACTACCCCAATAGAAAGATACTTACTCCTGCAAATATTAACCACTCCCTGAGAAATCTTGAGAGAGAGAGATGAATAAGATGTCTAAAATGTTCGGGATGATTCGTTTAGGCGGGATATACTCAAAATAGGAGGTTGGACTCACGACAGTTTTTAAATTAAAGAAAGACTTTGTTGAATTTTAAGCCACATCCCATTGACCCTTAATATCATCCCGTACACTACATTCTCAGGACACACAACATGCCTGCACAACGTGTATGCTGTGCTACTCACAATCTGGCATCAGGAACATCAAGCTGTGAATTACCTTGAGAAATAACAGATGAAAAATTCATGATTACAGTATCAAAAAATACACACATCCAATTGGATAAATTCTCAAAAACTAAAAAAATATTCAGGTTTGGATTGGATCTACAAGAAAAAATATTACACTTGCTTAGATCAGCAAAAAAATACTCCGAATCAATGTTAAAAACATATATAAGTGGAACAACCATGATTTAGGAGATGAATTAAGATTAGATGACCAATTGAATATCAAGAAATTAATTACATATAAAGTAGACTACAGTTCTGATTGTAAAGTGAAGAAATTAGAAACAAAGACCAAACCATCAAGAAGGGGCTATCATTCAGATTATGAATCAATTAAATTCCAAAACAATTCTGTTTGGGATGAATTCATTTAGTTCTCAGCTCTTCTATCACAGAAAATTGCAACCTATCAGGATTCTAAAACAAAGAAGGAAAAGTATTAACAGAATACTGATACTCCATCTTTAAAACAGATCAGGCCTCTGAATAAAGTGAAGAAATCTCAAAAGATAATTTCATTATCGAAAGGAATCATCAGTAGATCCGGTAACAAAGGTAGCAATAAAGTCTCATTTTCCATTGCCGGATGATTAATGGTCTTGTATGGAATGCTAGAGGTGTGGGTAATAAAGAAACAATATAAACTCACAACACACTTTCTAAATTCTATTTTAGAAATCAATTAAATACTAATTACAAATGTTTTACAAACCACCAATGTATACATCAAAATAAAAATTAGGAATTCAGAAGAAAAATTCATGATTACAGTCTCAAAAAACACACACATCCAATTAGATAAATTCTCAAAAACTAAAAAAATATTTAGGTTTGGATTGGATCGTATGGGAGGGATCCCGACTTGAGAGGGTGAGACAATGCCAAATAAACACTCCCTAAATATGTAAGAAAAAAAAACATATATGTAAATGCTAAAAAACATGAAAATAGAGAGAACTAAATCAACAACAGGGGGATTAATCAATAAAAATAGTGATAGTACTAAAAAGGAGAAATTATGAGAAATTTCAAGTTTTTGGTGAAATTGACAAAATAAAGAGAATGGAAGAGTTACTTACCTCCACTGTAATTAGGAGTTAACTCAATAAATTTACCCTCTAAAGAGGGAGGCCACATAATAGTACATGTCCTCAAAAGACATAGAAGTTTATATTATTTTCCACCAGAACAGAACAAATTCTAAGATAAAATCATGAAAATTATTAGTTGATTCAAAACATTCTGAAATTTAGAAATGACTCAAAACTATAAACTTTCAAACCGTAAACTTTCAAACTTTGTACTCTATTCTCCCATCAATACTAAAAATCAGTTAGATCTGATCTGATATAAAATTCCTGAGATCGAGTAAGATTTAGAAATGGCGTTAGCGTTTGATGAGTATGGAGACCGTTCATAATAATAAAGTATCAAAAACAAAAATCTATATTGAGAGGCCTCGATGTTCAAAAATATAACATTCCTGTTAGCAAAGACATTACTCGTATTCTTCAAACCTCGCTCGGCCCTAAAGGAATAGACAAAATGCTCCAAAGCCCCGACAGGGATATCACAATTAGTAACTCTCTCCCTTTTTATATATGTTTATTGCTAACTGATATTTTGTTTAAATTAACCTGCTTTCTTATCTTTAGTATTAGTTGATCGCCTATTCATTGTTGACTAATTGACTAAGAAATGTCATATACTGAAAAATAAATTACAACTACATAGATTTCATATACATATTCTATATGAAATCTGTATAGAAATGTCATATACTGAAAGTGAAACCTCAAACTAAAGTATATCATACCTAGAATTATATCATACCTAAAAGTAAAACCCCAATCGGAAATTGAAAATTGTATATCAAAAATTGAAAAATGTATACACAGATAGTGAAAATTGTGTATAAAACCCAAAACTGAATGAATCTATCGAAGATGATATATTGATCATCCTTGATAGTTTTCTTCTTTGCTTTAATCTACCAAAGTATATGAAAGATGGCAAATAAAAATTCATCAAGATTACATCACAACATGTTGTGGAAGGTAATAAAAATAAAGAAAAAGCAGACGACGATTGAGGGAGGAATAGAGATATCATACCCAAACCCTCCAATTTTCAAAAATCACAAAGCTAAGAATTAGGGCTTCAAAAACCCTAATATCAAAACTTTAAAACAAAAAAAATGTGTCGGAGAATATCTAAACAAATTCGGAAATAAAAATTACAAATTACAAATATATGAGAGAAAAAGAGATCAGAGAAAAGATAGAGTATAGTGATAGAGATGTACCTTGTATAAGAAAGAGAGAGAGAGAGAGAGAGAGAGAGAGATGGAACAAAACAAAGGAGTGAAAGAAAGCATGTGTTCGATCTTACTTCTCTTGGTGGTGGTGTCTCTCTTGTGAAGTTACTAATTCAACCCTTGTTTTGAATTAAAGTAAGATAGGTAAACCAAATAGAAGGAAAGGAAAAGAGGGGGAAACCAAAAATTAAAAGGGACAAAAGAACAAAATGCATCAAAATAATCTGAACCCTTAGATTCTTGCATTGGTGTTTTAATCTCAACCATTACTTAGCTTATCAAGTTATGGAACAGTGTCCAACATTCTACTCCTTATTATATATATATATATATATATATATATATATATATATATGTATATATATATATATATATATATCTTATGCAGGTTGTGTCATTTTATTTTATTTTATTTTATTATCTTTATTTTTATTTTATTTTAGTGTCTTTATTTTTACTTTGAGTATTTTATTATTTTATGTAAATATTATATAATACTTTTATGTCGTTATGTCACTCTTTATATATATTTAGGCGTGTCTATTTTTTTATTATATTTTTAGTGTTCTTTGGTTTATATTTTTATTTTTATTGGGAGTCTTTTTTTTATAATATATGTTAGTTTTTATATTTTTTATAATTTTGTTTGTAGTATATATATATATATATATTTTCTATGTCTTATAATAAAGTATCTACACACACACACTACTCATCTATATTCACATAACCTAATACACTCTATCATCTATATTCTCTTTCCATACACCCAACACGAGTAATGCTAGGCCGACTCAAAATTGGGACTCAAAATCGCGACCCGCTGACATGGCGTATTGCGATTGGTTACTGCCGCTGGCGTGGACCCATGTTTATAAAGGATCAACCAATGACAACACGCCACGTAAGCGGGACTCCCAATTTTGACTCCCAATCAAGTGTCCACCAAGTGTTATCCCACCCAATACACAAAATAACGTCTCATACCTCACATGTTCAAACACCGAACTAGCCAAATCTTATTTTTCCCCTCACTCATCTCATCATCATCTTCAACCTCTCACCCACTTTCTTTCTTTATCTCTCTCTCTCTCTTTCCTCCATTTAAAAAAGCACCACCTTATACCTCATTTCTCTTCCATACCCAGCACAAACCCAATACAAATATGAAATCAAATACAACTCACTACACGTGGATCCACTAACCATCTAGTGAACCTCTATCCTGGATAGACCCACCAACATGACTTACCCATAATCGGTTCCTGAACCGATTCTGTCCAACTTGGATCCTCTAGCAGATACTCGACTCCACTACCCGACTCAATCGAACCTTTCCATAAAAGACCAAAACCCACCTCCTTACGTACCGGCTGAAATACAAAACTGACCAGTCACCCTCTCCATCCAAAAAAACCAAAAATAAAACCATAACCCATTTATGAAAACTCAACCTACACTACTCTTGCCCAATTCTTCCTAAAATAAAACCAGGAGAATAATTCCCATGTGTTTTGAATATCATTTACCAATTTACCAAGTTACCCATATGAAATATCCCAAGACTATATTCGCTCTTACAACTTCCCTCACACTCTCATTACAACATAAAACACAAGCATGTGTGTGCATTTGTAACTTTACCCTATCTCAATATAGCAACTACCCATTTTAATTCTCACTCTTAACCTTCCAGATATACCCCTAGCCCCATTTAGCCTCTTATAAAAAATAATACTCATGTATTATTTAGGGAGGACTCTAGAGGTCCAATAAAGTAGAGAGCCATTTTAGAATTAGGATTAGAAATTTATTTTATTTTTTATTTTCTTCTTTTTGATTTAGTTTAAGGAAAAATAAATTGTAGAGAGATTCAATTTGAGTGTGAGGGATTCCATTTAATATTTTTTTGATCATTCCGATTGAGGGTTGTATTCTTCAAATTCAAATTTTGGAGTTCAATAGCAATTCAAAGAGATTTGGTTTCATTGTTCTCTTCTCTACTCTTATATTTTAATGAATTTGTTTATTTGATTAAGATGGTTCATATCATGTTAGGTTAAAACCTTTTTCAAGGGGTGGGATGAACCCATGTTTAATGTTCTTGTAGTTAATTAATTTGATTATGTGAAATTCCCTTTGAATGTTAATTTTGAACTTTCATCTTTCAATTTATGCCTCGAAAAAGGGTAAATAATTTTCGAGAGAAAATCGAAATTCATGATATAATGCTAATTTAGAATTGAACTAGAGATATGATTTTCTCAAGTGTGATATTATTCCTTGAATTTCAACTCAAAATTTTATTTTCTGTGATATATATGAATTTTGGTGAATCGATCCTAGTGGGTGATTTATTAAAAGGAATGTAATTATACTTGCTAGGAGTTGTGGGGGCTTGATTTTAATTTTCTTAAAAGTTAGTGTTAGATTATAATTTTGACGAGAGTTAAACTTGTAATTTCAATACTAACGTGGGATATTTCAAATGAAGGAGTTAATTAATTAGAAAAATGAGAATGTGTAGTGTAATCTCATCCCTTGCCCGTTCTCACATTTATTTACCTAATAGTTTTTTATTTTAGTATTTGATTTCATTAATATTTTATTCACTAGTTGAGTAGCATAATAAATTGTGAAAATTGTTATATATATATATATATATATATAATTTTTACGATGCTCTCTTTTGTTTGGGGGTAGAAAATTTATCAAAATCGTACCTCTTTTGAAATTTTTTGTCAAAAAAGTCATTTTAACTCCTTTTGCAGTTTATCTCAATTTTGTATGACATGAATTTGCTATCATCCCTCTTTTATAAGTCTTGGAATACCCTTGTTCGATCTTAAAATTATGCTTTTACAATAAAATCAAATAATAACTATTGTGGCATGCTTGCACTATCAATTCCTAAACTTGATAAATTTGTTCTTTGACATTTACAATCAAAAATTGAAGAGTAAATAAATTCTCAGGATATCCTTAAATGATCACTAGTGGAGACTTAAACCCGTGAGATTTGAGTTATTTAGCTTTTTTAGAGTCTTTACGTAATCTCCGAGTCATAAAATTATTCAACTTCCTTTGGGTACCACACCTAGTCGTTTTATGGTCTCATTATTATTCATTTTTGTAATAACCCCTAAGAATGACAATACTTTCGAGTTGTAAGAAACATGTGTCTTGTAGTTTGTTTCGAGCACCACACCATTTTGAACAATACACTAGAAATTTTTTCAACATCACATTACCATTTACTTCACCCATTATCTTTCCATATTTCCCTTATCCACATATATTACCCATACCATCCACATATCATATCCCATCAGTATCATCATTTTTTAGGGAAAAAAGAGTGTTTTAAATTCCAAATGTAATTTGTCTTCATTTTTGTTGAGAAAAGAAAAATTCATCACAATATAAAAAGAAAAAAGCGAAAAATAAAAAAAAATAGAAAAATAGAAAAACAAAAAAATGAGAAAAATAGTGATTGAAGGAAAACGATAAAAAAGAGAATAGATAAGGAAAAAAGAAAGAAAGCATGCGATCATAATTTTATAAAATGAAGACATCAGTTATTCAAATTGTAATTCACTCTTCTCAAAAACCTTACCATCATATCATCCATCTCATTTTCCCCTCATGCCTTACATAAATCCCATATTCAACATTGGTGAGGTGCTCGGGAAAACGAAAAGACTATATGTTGAATGACTCGACATTCTCAAAATAGTGGTTAAAATTGGTTCATGAGACCAATTTCTTTCTTGTATCTTTCATTTCATATAAGTCTGTGAGATGTTTGACCTTTATTGCATTTACTCACCTCCTCACACACGAGATAGAAAAACTTATCCAAATATCGAAGAATTCAATTCATAGAGACATATCTAGTGACATTTGAAGTCAAAGCATTGATTCTATAATGGAAATTTAGGAATTACTCTCATGATACTCTAGATTGTTTCACACAACACATGCTACGTTTTGAGGAAGGATTACGCCTTGGGTATTAAGAAATTTTATGTCATGCACTGATGGTTGACCATTGTAATCCGTGATGTATTTTAGGTGGGTTGTTTAGCTTTTCATCGTCAAATAAAAGATTGCCTTTAAATAAATAATTTTGAATAAATTTTTTGAATTTTGGTACATTAATTGTGAACCCTCACTAGACAACACTCATCCTGTAGGGTAACCTAAAGGTTTAATGGCACGTTGAACTTGCAAAGTGCAATCGTAAGTGTCAGCCAAAGTGTAACACTTTTTCTGTTGTAACACTCAATGATTTTGGGACTGAGAAATTAAATTTTTGGGAGAAATAAAATTTATTAAAATTTGAGAATTTTAAGATTCGAAAATTGAAGTCCAAAAATAGAGGACGTTGTAAAGTATTCCGGATGATGATTCTGAGTGCACCATTGATTCCGGATGGGTCGAGATAGTCAAAATGACTGTCCTCAGGATTTATTTTGGTTCCGGAATATTTTAAGTTAATTTGACTCGAATTGGAGTAAACGAGTCATTTAAAGTGTGTATTATCATTTAAAACAGGGATTTATGTTTTAAAGGCTTAAGAGGATTACGGATCAGCCTATCTCATTTGTGAGAAAGAGAAAGAAAGGAAGAAAGAAGAAGAATGGAAGAGGAAAGAGGGGAAAGCTTGGAGATTCCGGGCAATACGCAGTCTCGGGGATGATTCAGCCTCTACAAATCTGAGGCAAGTGGTTAATCATGCTAAATAATTCATTTGTGCATTTTATTTCATAATTTATGGAAAAAAGAATTGGATTTTGGGTTATATGACAAAACCTAAATTTTTGGGTAAAAATCTTGTATTTGAGGTTATCTAATTTGTTGGGTAGTTATATGATGAGTTTTAAGGTTAGAAACATGTTTAGGATGAATATTTAAGGGTGGGAAATGATATATGGGAATTTTGGGTTTAGAGAAATATAGCTATTTTTGTGGCTTACAGAACAGGCCGAATCGATTCCCCCCTTGCGAATCGATTCTCCATGTTGCAGTAGTATTAGGTCTTTAGGGCCTAATCGATTCGCCCATTGCGAATCGATTCAGTAGGTAAAAAAATTACCAGTCTAGTTGGGCCGAATCAATTCGCTACTCGGACCGAATCGATTAAAAAACAGGGTTATTTTGATGGATTTTTCTAGAATGAGTTTTACTCAATTTTTGACCGAGTTTCTTGAGTTGGACCATCCCATTATGGTACGAGAAGTACGTTTTGGATATTCATTAGGAGTTTCTCACATGTTTTGATGGTGGGGAAATATCGAGCTAGTTTGGGGAAACATACATTTGTATGCATTGGAGATTGTCGCGTCGATGTGGTGGGAAATTATTAGGGATGGGAGTCCTATTGGGAGATTAGAAGTAAGTCAATACATGATGTGAGGTTGAGTATTCTTCGAGGAAGTTGTGATGGTATAACGTGAGATTTAGATGCCGACTTTTATGTCGAATTCTTATAGCGATAGGATTCTATTTAAGATAGGATTGGGGACCATGGAGAGAAAGAGGTCGCATATCATTAGGGATGATAAACTCAAGGAATAAATTGTAAATGTTGTAATGCTATGGGTTCGTAGGAACATTTGAACCGTTGGCAGAAATAAAGAACATTTGGATTGCTATCAATTAGAATAGGTTGTGTTGTGATGTTAGTCGGGAGAGTTGCTCTATGGATACGTGTGATTAATAATGGGGACTCCATTACTTGATGGGATCATGGAATGACTTTAGGATTAAGCTTGAGGTTTGCAAACTATCAGTTATATGTATACCTGTAGTCAGGATTAATATTAGATAAATCAATGTTCATTCGAATATAGATTGGATGTATAGTGAATGTTACATACATTAAACTTGGGTTAGAAACCTTAAGGTTGGATATATGGTAGACTATTCATATCATAGGGGTAGTGGATGAATATACTTCAAGTGAGGGGTCGTATTTATATAACTAATTAAGTTAATACGCTTGGAATGACGGCTAGTGTAATGAGGATTATGTACACTTGTAGCGGAGTTATAAATTTTCATACAGATGGACGAGAGATGGTATGCATAGATGTAGATATATATATGGCAAGAATATCTGTACCGTGCATGATGATTTGTATATATGATGTGATCATATGCTGGTATATATATATATATATATATATATATATATATATATATATAGTGTGAATGATATATATACTTCTTGTGTGAGGATACCCGGCACATGCTATCATGGGAGGTTGCGGGATGAGGGTGAGGCCCTCGCTTGAGGAGCAGGGTGCAGATATTCCCGAGGTCATAGTTGTCCATTATTATTTGTGTGGTTTTATTTTTGGGGATGAAAAGTCTTGGGTATGAGTCATTCTCACTTTACGATTAGGAACTATGACCGCTTCCCATACGTTAGATTTGATTTTGTCGCCATGGAGGTGTGATAATAGTCCGATAGGTGGTGACCCCGGGAGAAAGTGAGTAATTCCTGGAAGATGATAGCATGGTGCCGTATTTTTGTATCCTATAACCATTTATGTTATGTGTATTTCAAAGTGTACATTATGTGTGTTATGTATACGTGGTTATAGGAATGAATGAATGATTGCTTATATATATTTAGAGTATATATATATATATATATATATATATACCCCATAGGTGAGGCTGTTATGAATTTTCTAGTATGTACATCTTGGGTGATTTCGGTGTACTAGTTTATCATGGTCGGATGATCGTACTTAGAGACAATTGCGGTCATATCGGCCCCAAGGAGTTTGATAAAGATTCTAATTATGTTTTTTGATGTAGTACGCAATAATTAAGTAGTTGTAGTAATAGGATTTGTGTAGAACCCATGATGGATCCCTACAATCAACATTATCAAGGAGTAGTGTATCGGGGGGGTTCCTTGTTTGGATTTCGCTTTGTGAGACTCCCTACGCCCGAAACACAGTACAATGTTAAGAGTGGAGAGAAGTTTTGTGCTTAGTATTTGAATGTATGTTGTTTAGAGAATAAACTCTTATATTGAATCCTAATGTTAATGTGTGTCGTACTAAGACTTATAACTGGTTTAAGTTAATAATTGGAACCACTAGAGCCTAGTAAGGCATATATGTGTATATATATTTAGGTGTGATTAGAATGGAAAGGATTCTTGGGTTATATTAGGATGGCAGGTCATGTGGGTATAGGCCGTGCGTATGGTAAGTTAGGTAGTC
Organism: Sambucus nigra; assembly: GCA_949130495.1. Taxonomy (NCBI): domain Eukaryota; kingdom Viridiplantae; phylum Streptophyta; class Magnoliopsida; order Dipsacales; family Adoxaceae; genus Sambucus; species Sambucus nigra. Next base: position 165,247,405 of record OX422215.1, on the reverse strand, counting down.
CTTAGGTTGGTGGGGTAAGTTAATTAAGGTTCCAGGGCACTATTAGGTGTGCGCTGTAGATGAGAGGTGAGTTTGGGGTTTCACAAGAGTGCTCCTCCACTTTAATTATGAAATATTGCATTTATATTTATTATGCACGGCTAATACCTTTGCTATAAAAAGTTCTACACCTCGGGCTCTGACCCGTTTATATTTCTCTTTTTCTATATATATATATATATACATATTGTTTACTACAGGTATCCTACCGAATGGATACCGGATGCTTTCCTATCCAGAGTCTTGGGAGCCATAGCAGTTGGGGACTGTGGTGGGATTTAGATTGTAGTCACTTCCTGCTTCTTTGTAAATCTAGATAGGATTGATGATGTATATCGCGTTTATACCCAAGAGTTATATGTAGCATTTTATATTTCTTCCGTATGGATGTTGTAATGTCTGTGACCCGACAACTTATTCGGGTATATTTCCTTTTATGTACTCTTTTTATTTTGGTGCTTAGCACTTCTTTTATCATGGTACTTATGTACATTTTACCTTTGTTAGTAGTTGTATATTGTTGAGATGATATCCATTGTATGTTTTATTTCATTTTGGCATTCGCTTTTATAGTTTTGGGTAGTTAGCCTTATTTATTTTAGTTTTGTCAGTTGATGCTAAGAGTGATCCATTTGAGATTCATATTTTAATTCAGTATAGGGATGGCCACCAGTTATTATTTTAAGTGGGGTTTCACAGATGGTATCAGAGCATCATGTTCTAATGTCTTTAGGATCTGTACGGGTTTTTTACGTTCTTCCACAAGCGTTCTTAATGTAGAGCCCTACTATTAGGATTGTTGTGTTCAGTACGTTTATCTTCTTCTGCGAGGTGTACTCACCTAAACGACGTTCTGACACAGTTGATTTCGTCTAAGATGTCTCCAAGAATAAGTCGTCAAGGAAGGGGAAAGATGAGAGATGCAACACCCATAACAGATTTTGGGTACGCTTTGACTCAAAGTATTTTTCTTTCCAAGATTCAGGCGGAGATAAGGAAGAGATTTTTAGTGGTGATTCAAGGTGACCTGACGGTAGTCGAGTGAGAAGGAGAATTTTGTGATCAATAAGGTAAGTACTAAGGATAAGCGAATAGTGAAGCCCGTGGGAGGTTTAGATTGATGAATTTGCTAGCATTTGTTAGGAAAACCGATGTTGCTGACTTTTACCGAAATAAGATGTGGCATTGTTCCATTGTTAGGAGTTTAGTTTTCATTAAGAAGAGAGTGATATATTTGGATATTTGGGTCCATTGAGTAGGACTGAAGGAGTTGTCAGGGGTCGTAATAGTGCCTTGTCCATCAGGATGGTTAAAAAGGATTTTTGAGATGATGTTTCTTAAAGGAAAATTTGGCCTTAGGAAGAAGGGCTTGTCCTGGAGGGAGTAGAGGGACTTAGGAATGTAGTGAAACAATTGGATTATGGAAGTATAAGGTAGAATAACTTTCTTTGGATTTAGGTCACACTTTATCCGCTATTTGGAAAGTCGCATGTAATGTATAATGAGTGGTTAGCTGCTGTTGATGTAAAAAATTCGATCTCTCTAATAATTTAATCATAGATAAATAAAATGAGACAAAGATTTTTAAAGTGGTTCAGCCTTGCATGAATGGCCTACGTCCACTGTTATGTTATTTCTGGGTGTTTGGGAATTCTCGATTACAAGTTCTCTCAAGAAATTCCGATCCTTTTGAATGAGGGTGATACATGGTATTTATAGCCCTTAGGCTGTACACGAAAGGGTTGATACATTGAATGATATACATATGAAAGGGTAATACATTTAATGCAGCGTGTGCGTCAAGATAATAAGCATTCAATGAATAGTTGAACTGTTGATTATCTGACAATCAATGCTGGGGCCGAGATGCAGCTCGGACCGCCTTAGTTGCTCGTTACTCAAGAGTTCCTCGGAGTGATAGAGTTCCTCGGTGTATCCTTGTTGCTCGGAGAGAATGTGAGTTGGTCGGGGAAATGAACTTTCTCGCTGCTATTGTGCCACGTAGATTGACACGTGTCTTTTTATTATTCGTCCACATCAGCATACTGATTTTGGTATCAACAGAAGCCCCCAATGTTTCACATTTCAAACTTTGAGGAGTATGGAACATTCTTTCTCGGTATATAGTAATATTAAATGACTCTCCTGGGTTTTAGGAACTTTTTCTTCGTATTTAAATTTCCTTCCAAATTCGCAGAATTCGCCTTTTTGTATTTTTAAAAGCGCTTCGATCTTCGTGCATTTTTTGTCCTTTTAGCCGCCGGTAGTGTAATAGTTTCCTTTCTGTAATCATGTCTTTCGCCATTTCCCAAGGCAAGGTATTTAAACTTCAGAGGCAATCCCATCGTCTTTTACCTTTTCAATTTCTGATTTCGAGTTTTCTAAAGCTTTTCTCTCTCTTGTGCGTTCATTCCCTCCTTCGTTTGTTTGTCAACATATCTCCTTTTTCTCTGTAAGCTCTTCTTCCTTCTTCTTCATTTCTTTTTATTCACCATGGTTTATATTATCGAATCTCTTGAGTAACGAGCAACTAAGGCGGTCCGAGCTGCATCTCGGCCCCAGCATTGATTGCCAGATAATCAACAGTTCAACTATTCATTGAATGCTTATTATCTTGACGCACACGCTGCATTAAATGTATTACCCTTTCATATGTATATCATTCAATGTATCAACCCTTTCGTGTACAGCCTAAGGGCTATAAATACCATGTATCACCCTCATTCAAAGAGACCGAAATTTCTTGAGAGAACTTGTAATCGAGAATTCCCAAACACCGAGCAATAACATAATAGTGGACGTAGGCCATTCATGCAAGGCTGAACCACTTTAAAAATCTCTGTCTCATTTTATTTATCTGTGATTAAATTATTAAAGAGATCTAATTTTTTACATCAACAGATTGGCGCCGTCTGTGGGAATCGATTGTTATTATCGTTTTTCACCAAAAATCATTCATCACCAATGGCGGATAATCCAGAATCTAGCAATCGAAATGCTGGAAATGCTGGAAATCCTCCAAATCCCTCTGCACCACCAGATCTGGCCGAGATTATGACAAATATAGCTCAAGGACAAACCGCCATGCAAGACACAATGAGGCAACTCATACAAACCCTTCATGGCGGTGCACCAGCACGTTCAGGACAACGAAGTGGTTAGAGGCAAACTTATTTACTTTCTTCACGATCCAGGCGTACTGAGTCATATCGTAATGAGGAGTCTGATGATTTCTCTTATCAACCTAAGCGAACTTCGTCAATAAGGGCTATAGATACTGATCAACGTATAACTCTCTCTCCAGAAAGACCCAGTGCCTTAGAAAGACTGAGTAGGGTGTCTCCTTTCAGTCGATTAGGTCCTAGGAGGAATAGGAGTCCACCTAAGACCATGTCGAGGAGTTTTCGACAACCATCAGATCTAAGAGAAGGATCAGCACAATCACGACCAGTTGCTCGTCAAGATAAATCTTAGGAGGCTACTTCAGAACGATCCATGGCTCGAACCAATAGGCCTGAGGAAGGAAATTAAGCGTGGAAAGGATCCCTTCAGTGGTTGGAGGATAGATTGGGAGAAATGGCTAAGGCGAAGAATCCCCTACAACGAACTTTGGTTCAAGGGACACCTTTTGTCCCGGCCATTGTGAATTTTCCTACACCGTCAAAGTTTAAAGCACCAGTAATGACCCCCAAATATGATGGAAAGACAGATCATGTTCTTCATATAGAGCAATATCAAGCTGCCGCCGATATCTATGCTGTCCCTGACGAGATGAGATGCAGAGCGTTCTCAGGAACTCTTACTGGAGCAGCCCAGATATGGTACAACAATCTTCCTCGGGGTAAGATTTCAACTTTCTTTCAGTTGGCTGAGTTGTTCATCGGAAATTTTTGTTTTGGAGCAAAGCCAGTAAAACGAGTAGCACATTTGTTAAGTGTTAGACAAAAATCTGGTGAGAGTACTAGAGATTACATAACTCATTTCAATAACGAGAAGCTGGAGGTCATAGATTACGAAGAGAAGACAATAATCACCGCTTTGATGAGTGGGTTGTTGCCTAATAAGTTGTATTACACTTTGGCAAAAGATCCACCTAAAACTATGTCAGAATTGATGGCAAAAGCGGCCAAAATTTCAAATCCGAGGAAGCTATGGCTGCAAAGAAGAATATAGATAAAGACACCAATGTGGAAGTCGACAAGTCTAAAAATAAAGAGCATAAGGGCAATGGCGGTGATAAATGCTCCAGAAATAATAAGTCATCATGGGAAGTCCTGAAGAAATACGACAAATATACTCCTTTGAAAATGGGTATTCATCATGTCTTGGAAGAAATCAAGAACAACGAGGAGGTAAAATGGCCAAAGAAACTGAGGTCAGACCCTGATTCAAGAAGTAAGGATAAATATTGCGAGTTTCATAAAGATAATGGTCACATGACCAAAAATTGCATGGCTCTTCAGAACGAGATTGAAACACTCATCCGAAGAGGAAAGCTAGCAAAATATGTTGATCGGGGAGGTGAAAGAAAAAATAATGACCGAGCTAGAGAGAGGTCTAGATCTCCTCGTCGAGCAGAGGAGAAAAAGAAGAGAAACCATGAAGATGATCCAGAGGATGACCCCGATCTTCCAAAAAACCAAGGCAGCCAGAACGAGAGGTATTTTCCATACGTTTTGGATCATTTGATTGTAATGTTATTACAAGAGGAGATGCAGGAGGAGGAGACCTTACTGCAGAAAGAAAAGCTTACCTCGGAGAGGCGCAAGCTTGCTCGTACATTCAGTGAATAAACTTGGCCGAGGAGGATCGTCCGAGGAAGGTAAACAAAGAGAAGCTGGTTATTGGCTTTTCAAAAAATGACCTGGCAGGTGTCCTTTACCCTCACGACGACCCTTTGGTGATCAAAATGAGGATGAAAGAAGTAGTGATTTCAAGGGTGCTGGTAGACAATGGCAGTTCGGCAGACATCATGTACTATTCATGCTTTGACAGCTTGAATTTGAAATTATCTCAATTAGAGCCTTATCACAGACCCCTTCTGGGTTTTGCTGGCGAGAAAGTTTTTCCACTTGGAACGATCAAGTTGGATATATTCATTGGAACCTGGCCTGCTTGCCGAACAGAAAGAATACGCTTCTTTGTGATGGATAAAAATGTGCAGTCAGCTTACAACATCATCATGGGAAGAGTTGGTTTGAAGAAGTTCAAGACAGTTCCATCTACAGTGCATCAGTGCTTAAAATTCCCAACAAACTTCGGAGTAGGAGTTGTGAAAGGTGATCAAAAAGTAGCTCGCGAGTGCTATTATTCATCTGTCGAACAAGAGGAGCTTGAAGAATCAAGGAAAAAGACTACTACCTATCAGGTGGAAGAAGATACAGAGATTGAAACTCTCGATCCCAGAGATGAATCCCAGCTTGTAAAAGGACAAGTAGTGGAATCTATAGAAAATGTTATTTTGGACGACGAGCACCCTGAACGAGTAACCCAGATAGGTTCAACGTTGGATGTTTCATTAAAATAGGAGTTGATAACTTTCTTGAGAAACAGGAAGAAAACTTTTGGATGGAGTCATGAGGACATGCCAGGAATAGATCCAAACTTCTTATGTCACGAGCTCAATGTGAATAGGGAGATCAAGCCTGTAAAGTAGAGAAGAAGGGTATTTAGCCCTGAGAAGAATCAAGCTATTCAAGAGGAGGTCGACAAGCTCAAGAAAGCCCAGTTCATTGAAGATGTGAAGTATCCAGACTGGTTGGCAAATGTGGTGATGGTAAAGAAGAAAAACAATAAATGGAGAATGTGTGTTGATTTCACTGATCTCAATAAGGCCTGCCCAAAGGATCATTTCCCATTGCCCAGAATTGACCAACTAGTAGATGCTACCTCGGGGCACGAGCTGCTCAGCTTCATGGATGCTTACTCCGGTTACAACCAGATCAAAATGAAACCTGAAGACAGGGAGAGCACTTCTTTTATTACCCCTAGGGGAACTTATTGTTATAATGTTATGCCTTTTGGTTTGAAAAATGCAGGAGAGACATGCCAGCGGATGATGAACAAGGTTTTTGTCGAACAAATCAGTTGCAATATGGAGGTCTATGTCGACGATATGCTGACAAAGAGCAAAAAAGCTGCTGATCATCTGGTTGACTTAGGTCAGACCTTTGATCAACTGGATAAATACCAGATGAAGCTCAACCCGACAAAGTGCACCTTTGGAGTACGAGAAGGAATGTTTCTCGGGTACATCGTCAACCAGCGAGGCATTGAGGCAAATCCAGCAAAGATCAAAGCTCTCTTAGGGTTGCGATCTCCAACGACGAAGAAAGAAGTGCAGAGTCTTACAGGACGAGTTGCAGCGCTCAATAGATTTGTATCTCGAGCAACTGATAGGTGCCTTCCATTCTTCAAAACACTCCGAAAGACTTTCGAGTGGAATGATGAATGTGAAAAAGCCTTTCAAGACTTGAAGAAATATCTGGGAACACCTCCATAGCTGTCCAGACCAGTGATGGGAGAAAAGTTGTACTTATACCTGGCAGTATCAGAGAATGCAGTCAGCTCGGCATTGATCAGATTGGAGAATGGAGTCCAGAAGCCAATTTATTACACAAGCAAGGCTTTCCGAGGTGCGGAGATCAGGTACCCAAAGTTAGAAAAATTGGCATTGGCATTAATTGAGGCAAGTAAAAGAATGAGGCCATATTTCCAGGCCCATACCATCATCGTGTATACCGACATGCCGTTAAGACAAGCCCTTCATAAACAAGAAAAGTCAGGGAGACTGATGTACTGGGCAATAGAGCTCGGTGAATATGATATTGTGTATGAACCCAGATCATCTTTAAAAGGGCAAGCTGTGGCAGACTTTATAGCAGAGTTTACATATCCTGATACCTCCGAGGAACAAAAGTTGCTCGCTGACCAACCTGTGGATGTTATAGGATCAACAGACATAAGTTCAGACCAACTCCGGTTGGTAAAAGGGCTTGTGGGTGTAGAAAAATCATCAAATTCAAACCCATACCAACTCCAGTTGGTAAAAGGGCAAGAAGAGATGGTTGACGAGGAACGAAAAATACCAGGGAAGGATGAAACAAAACAATAAATATTTTATCGAGGAATGCTGTCAGATAAAAACTTTAAAGACGAGTTACCTACGTGGAGATTGTATGTGGATGGGTCATCTTGTACAACAGGTTGTGGAGTAGGAATTGTTTTGAACACCCCAGACGAGATTGACATGGAATATGCCTTACGATTTCAATTCAAAGCTTCCAATAATGAGGCTGAGTATGAAGCCTTGATAGCAGGTCTTAATTTAGCAAAGGTTATAAAAGCGCAACAAGTGATGGTATTCAGTGATTCTCAATTAATTTTGAATCAGATGATGGGAACGTATGCAGTTAAAGGAGAATTGATGGTCAAGTATCACGCAAAGGCGATGGAGTTATTGGCAGAATTTGATGCCATTCAGTTGATCAGAATACCAAGAATGGAGAATGCGCAAGCAGACGCACTGGCCCGATTAGCATCAGTTACTCGTACCGAGTTGCGAAGAACGATACCAATTGAGGTGTTAGAAGGTCGAAGCATAGATGAAGCCCTGACGATGAATGTTATTTCCCTTGATTTAGGACCATCTTGGATGGATCCCATCAGGGCATACGTCGAGGAAGGAGAATTACCAGAGGATAAGATCGCTGCCAAGAAATTGAAGTTTAAAGCTGCTCGGTATGTACTAACTAATGGTGTTTTGTATAGACGGGGAATTATGGCAGGTTTGCAAAGATGTGTACATCCCTCCGAGGTGAAAGAATTGATTGAAGAGATCCATGAAGGGTCCTGTGGAGACCATGTAGCAGGTCGAACACTTTTGCAAAGGGTGATGACGCAGGGATATTACTGACCGACGATGAGGGCTGATTGTATAGCATATGCCAAGAAGTGTGACAAGTGCCAACGCTTTTCCTCCATCCAACGAACTCCACAAGCATTATTGACACCCATAACTTCTCCTTGGCCATTTTCCATGTGGGGAATTGATTTAGTTGGACCACTGCCAAC